>VXBO01006690.1:16980-56333 GCA_013400135.1 Rhinoptilus africanus
AAAAAAAAAAAAGGATTTTGAAGCCATAACTGATAAAGTTTGTCCACATGAGGACTGTACTGGCCATTCACCAGGAAGCTGTGGCGTTATCTGTTTTATCCCCACTCATCCTTTGCTGCGGTGGCACGGTCTGCAGACCCGCATGAGAGGCACCAGGCTCTGTGCAGCCGTGTGTGACCTGTACAGTGCCATTTGAGGACCTCCGGAACAGCCCTCCCGTAGAAAGCACTGGGGGCTGGGCTGGAGATAATGGCACGTAGGGGAACAGCTCCCATGGGAAGCCCAAACATTAGAGAATAGGCTACTGCAGTACAGAGGCCCTTGGGGCTGTAGATTCAGAAGCAGGCCTAAGTGAGCAAGGACCCTTGTATCTCCTAGGCTACAGCTGAGCTCCGCTTCCCAGGTGGCAAACCCAGCTCTCATCTCATTGAGATGACTGGAGCAGGGTGTCTGCATTCAGCCCTCTTGGAGGCCATACCTCAGTGCTGAAGAGCACTGCAGAGCATCAGAGACTCATGAGCTGTCCTTTATATATAAAAGACTGACATCATGCTGAGACTTCATCGGCTGCATTCCCTCCCAGAGCCCTAGGAGAGCCTGGGAGGCCCAGGCCTCTTGCACAGAACCTCTTGCTTGTCGTTGTTTGCAAACAGCAACCAATCCACGAGTGCAGGAGGTGCCAAGTACCGCATGATTCACTGAAGCCAACTGGTATCACAGGGCACTCACCACCCCTCAAGGACAAGAACTGAATTTGCTAATGTGAGGTACAGAATCACAGGCATCGCTTCCCGGATTTGACAGAAAATGGATATGTAAAGTTCAGATTCCCACAAGTGCATGCAGATGTCACAGGAAGCCAGAAGTACCTAGCAAGCTACTGATTACCAGCTACATCCATGTAGAAGAAGGGTTATTTATTGCACCACACTGTGGGAATGACTACATCAGCTAAGAGTCCTGGGCTTAAGATTCGTTTTGTTCCCACTAGTAAATTCACAAACAACTCGTAGAACAGGAGCAGTGGTCTTTATGGCTCCCTAATTTCCAAGGCCTCCCCAGGCTACCTTTGCCCACTTTCCACAGCTAAGACACCTAATGCTACTCTGACCCTTTCCTATGCAATGGGGATGTTGCTAGGAGAGATTTCTTTCTCCGAAAGTACAGCTACGACACATCTACGCCAGCTATGGATAGTGCAAGGACCAAATTCTTTCTGGTTTGCACTGTCTAACGCTCTCATGAAGGTTCACACAGGAAGATCTGCAGATCAGTCCAGACGTCCCTGTCAACATGTGTCCTTCCTCCCACACTTCAGGAGCCGGCGGAGGAGAACTGCTGAAGCACTCCAGCTCCCCGCACTCAGCCCACCGCAGGCACAGAGGCATTCACACTCAGGCTTCTAGTCTTGAAGTACAGACGAGGGGTCGAGTTATTGGTTCTGGAGTAATAGTACGAACAGGGGATACACTTCACAGCACAAAGTGGTCAGAAAACCATTTTGCTACTGAAAAAAAAAAAAAGATGACTTACAGCAGAATTGGACAATTAGTCTTTTAGGATTCAGTCTCGTAAAAAATAGCCTTTGTGCCCAATAGAGGTTCTGCAACCTTCTTTACTTCATAGCCACAAAAAATGATAACTCAGGGAAAAACACATCTTATTTCAGACTTCCCCTGTCCATCAAGCAAAATCCTTGATAGAAGAACTCTTGTCCCAGCCAGACTCACAAGAACAATGTACAGGGACTGCAGAAACTTTGAATGTCTATGAGCATCCTGATGATCTTCCCTCAGAGAAACCACCACACATCAGCTAAAGAAGAAATTTGAGAAGGAGATGGATAAAAGTCCAGATTACAGTCCCTCCTAGGTATCATGCAGAGAAAAAAAAGTTTATACCCTTGAAAGTTACAATAATAATTTGAATTACAGGTCCCTCCTCCCAGGTAATACCAGGGTTAGAAAAGTGATGTAGAAAACAGAAACAAAAGATGTGAGAATGTCTCGAGGCTTTCCTACAGTAAATTTATGGTAAATTCTGAAAAAATCCTCAAGCCATCCTTAAATCTTCTATTCCATTCTTCAAATGGTTTCAGCTATCCTAGCAGGCCAAGGCTGAGGGCAGTGAGTTCATGGAGGCTAGTGACACCAAACAAAATTGGCTGCACAGCAAATAAGCTCCAGCAACAGAGGGTGAAATCTCAGACGTTTCACTTGTGAACTAGATTTTCTGGGAAGCTCCTGCCTCTGCTGTACCACACAAGCCAGCTTGTGGCAGTCCAGCTCATCACCAGGACTGATCCCGAGGCAGTGTAACTTCACTTCAGCAGCTGTGAGCTAAGAGGGATTTCTCACCAAAACCATAAAGCAGAGCTGCACAGTAGGACCTGGTGATGCAGATTAAGGAAGCCACAAGTGGCTTCTTGTTGCCCTGCATCCTCCACTGCATCAGTTAGAAGCTGGCAAAAACCCTTCCCCTCCGGCTTTCACAGGCTTTCAGCGTACTCCAAGTAGGGGAAGGGCACCTTGGCTTGCAGTATCACATGCCTGGCCTCTTCTCTCTTCTCACACAGGTAATGAAGCTTCTAAAAGACTATCAGTGGCGAGTCAGGGCTAACAGCATAAACTGTGTAACAGTGGAAGAATTTGGACATGAGATGTCTGTCGCATTCAGAATGCTGAATGATTCCTACAAGTTTCAGTGTGAATTCAACAGATGATACAAGACTTTTGCAAAGCAGCCCAAGACACACACAATACCCCGTATGAATGGCCTTAGTATCGGACACATCTCCATCTAACCCAGGAAATGGCTATCAAGGCACACAGCGCTGGCAACACATAAAGGTTTTCCTTAATATGTGGGCTGATTTCACAGGAATATTAAGGAACAACGGAAAAACAAATACATACACACATTCATGCACAGATGGAAAATATGATGAGTTTATTCCTGCAAAGTGAAGAAAGCGTCAGATCTTGTCAGTGACTTCATATTCACTGTGGAGCACAGAATATTTAATTTCTACATCCTAGTCCAACAAAGTTGCTCTGATTTTCAGGGAGTTTGGCTTTTACAATTGGACAGATGTGATTATGAATGATTTGCATGAGGGACTTTCCCAGGCATGCTTTATAAGCTCACTAAGACCTCTGAAATTGTGTCAGTCTTTTCTGTCTCTCAGTAAAACTTTAAGATTTCTTTCCCAGGGACTTGGAACTGTGTGCACAGTATTTTGCTATTAAAACCTTTTCTATAAAAAACATGTCAAAATCAGAGTATATGAATCCCTGTATCTTCTCCTTTCTCATCTTTCTAGTGTCTTTCTCCCACAATTTTAATGTTCTAAGTCCTGCAAACAGCTATTCTTTGGGCAAAAATTAGGAAATGTTCTTTCCAGGCATTTAGCACTGAATCTTTATCTGTGTCTATGAGCCCACTGAGAGTTTCACATAAATTCCAATTGCTTTTCCACTCCACTCTTTTTTCCATTCTTGAAGATGGCTGTTACATAAAGGACTGTAGTATTCTATTCTATTTTATTTTAATTTTTTACTTTTCTTTTTTCTGCTATATAAATTATCTATCTGGTACTCTTCTCCCTTCAATGATTTACTTTCCTGTTAAGGAGGGGGAAGGAAAAAGTAAGTTTGAAATATGCAAGTAAATACCTAGATAACTACAGGAATAGTCCAGTAATTACAAACCACAAGATGGAAATCAGAAATAAAAAGAACAGTATGCAGATAATAAAAACTGTCTCTTGTTAGACACATCAGGAGACTGCTGTGACCTCATACTGGTGGTCGCAGAAGCCAAAATGAGTTAAAACCTGCAAAGAACATTGCAGATTCTATTTGAGATTTGCACTCCGAACCCCACATTAGAAACTCTGCTATTATTTTCTTGATTGATGTTTGAATGTTTAACTTAATTTTGGCTTTTGCTTTTTATTAAAATGAACATTAACTAATGGTTTCATTACAGTCTTAAGGATGGCTTTGTTTCATGTGCAAAGCAAACATTTAGTGAAGGGTGCGATTAAAGCCAAACAAGTAAATGTTTTACAGAGATAGCTTAGAAGCTAAAGCACAACAAAACAAGTAGTTATTTAAATGGTGAAAATCTAACTTGCACGCATAGATGCCCGTCACGACTCCCCCATTTTCTTTTTTTCTATTCTGTACTTTTGTTTGCAATTTTATTCAAAACTACAAAGAAATATATTGGGAGCAAAGCAATGTTTTCAGCCCCAAAACAAGTTCTGTTGCCCAGTTTTTCAAGACGATGTTGCTAGTAGTGAGCAGGCGAAACATAGTTTACTCAAACTCAAGTGCAGCAGAGTGTAAAAACGGGATAAGAGGAAAAATCTGCATCTTAGACTCTTCGCAACTGCTGAAACAGCAAAGCACACTTTTACCTCAAGTGTTTATGCAATTAACCAAGAAGTAAATAGAAATTATGACCTCTCAAACGGACATGTATGCCAGACATCAAGCTATCAGAGGGAGGCAAGATTTCTAATCCACTTCATAGAGGAGTATGCAGTCATTGTTTGAGGTGCAAAGCTACGGAGCCAAATTACGGAGAAATGCAGGAGATCTGGACTCTTCTCTGGCTTTTTTGGTCTGCCCCAAAGCAGGGGACATTTTGCGAGCGCAGCACATCCCGCAGCGTGAGGTACATCTCCAGAGCCTGGCACTCACCCCAGGGAGGGGGCGAGGGGCTGGCAGGGTTTTGCAGCGGGAACGCTCCCGGCAGCAGGTGGTGGCTGAGCGCAGGCCAGGTACCAACCCCGAGCCCAGCCATCTGCGCGGTGAAGATACGCCCATTGTACGGGAGCAGCGACCCGGGCGTGATCTTTCCCTGTAGGAAAACTACCCTCAAGATAAAAGGGCGGTTTTTTGCTGAACAGGGAAAGTAATCACTGGGAGCAAAACCGTACAGAGCTATTTGCAGCGCTTTTAAATCTAGGGGGTTTTCCTCTCTCCTCCAAAAAGTTTCCAAAAAATCTTCACTGCTCCTATGTGTAAGTGATAGTTTATGGAGAGGAGCGAAAACGCAGGACAGGCAGTAAATCAGCCTACTAACTGATCCAGAGTCCGTTACCAAATGTTTTTCATTACAAGTACAGCTTCACTAATTTCTGCAAGGCATTGTAGGCTATTTCTGGAAGCTTTAAAAATGCATGATGTTTCTGCATTTTAATACTTAACAGTATAGTTATTTCAGTTTATTAAACAAAAAAGAGAGAATCTGCTTAACTGCAACTGGTTTTCATGTCACAAAAGGAGTAAGCCAGTGCAAAAGCAGCCAAGCAGGAACCCTATTTAAGTCCAGCATGAAGAAAACCTTTCTAACCTCTTACACCAATTAGGATAATCTGGATCTTTTGATGTTAAAATCCCCAAGAATCATATGGAAATCATAAAAAGCACAGTATTTAAAACAGATTCAGAATGCAGATAAAATAATTTTTCCTTCTTAACATTTCCACCAGAGCTGGGGGCACCATCAGCTAACAAATTCTTTGTAAAGCTTATGTCACTTGTACTGCAGTGTTCGCTTTCGGTCAGCGGAGCTGAGGGAGGCCGTCTCTGAAAGTAGCTGCTCGTAAAACAACGGAGCACCTGGGAGGCGAAGCTGGGACGCAGGCTGGAGCTGGGCCGGGCAGGCACTGGGGCGAGCGGCGAGGCCAGCCCCAGGCCCTGTACACAAGCTGCTCCCAACCAGGGGAAAGGAGACCGAACAACTACGCAACGCGATCCACTGGCCAGCTTCTGGAGTCTCAGCCCTGGGACGCTTTGGTGGGCTTTCTACCGACTTCCCTAAATCAGTGGCATCCTTCATGGACATAAACAGAAGGTACAGGCATTGACATAACATGCTTGAATCTGTGCAGTGAGTTATCTTTAGCAAAAAAGCATTTAAGCCTTGCATTCCTTCTTTATATTGGATTATTTCTGAAGTATCCAAATTTCTTTAAGTGTGCTGCTTCCAAGGAAACTTGGGGCAAGAATTCTGTTTGCCTCGACAATTCAAAAAAAAAGACCATGGGCAGGAAAGCGAGGGATGTTTTGCTGGATGCAGAATTGCAGAGCTGGAGGGATGTTTCATTTTCTTTAAATAAAATTCTGATCAACAGTATTTTGCTATGAAATCTGACACAGTAGCAAATGTTTGCCAAAACCATAGACCTATATAAGGAGTGAGAGAAGGTAGTTTTACAACGTTCTTCCAGACTGTAACACAGTGTTTTCTGTAATGGGAGAGGTTAAACACACCTTCTTGTGCAATACTAAGCATCAATGTAGCCTCCTTATGGAACTAGTTACACACTCCTACTGCATGTGCGTAAGATGTTGTACAACACGGTTCCCTAGAGGCAAGGGGACCAAGAGGTGAAAAGACTGGGGCAGGGGGAGAGGGGGGCACACACACCGCTCAAGAACCTTACATTGGCATTTGAATAAATTGAAAAGTAAGCAAAACTGTTCATGTTTATACAAGCAACTTGACTGTACTCTAACAGAGGACAAGGGTATGAAACTATGTCCTTATAAAGTAACGCTCATCTTTTACTTATCTAACAAAGAGAAACACAGGAGAGGGTCAGAGGCTGCTGTAGGAAAAATATCCAAGTGCTAAGGCCAGAGAAATGGAAAACAAAGTTTAACAGAGATTGGAGTATTTGCAGATAGAGCACAAAAAAGCCTTAAATGTTGCTTATTTTTCTATAAAAATAAACACTGAATATTGTTGTCAGTGGTATGCACACCTCTGTGAGAACTTGATATTTAAACTGTCAGTTTGACAACCGATAAAAATGATAATAAATAGAGATTAGCATTACAGTCCTAGCACAGCTATAAAAAGAAAATTGGTGGTAGTGTTACATGTGAACGTGAAACCAGCCTTTCTAACTAATCATCATGATTTTCAGTTACGTGTTATGAAATTCTCATACAGCTTTCGAATTTTCTTTTATGCCTTGTGGTAATACTAGAACTATAATTAATATTAATTACAACTTCCATAATTTCACAGTGCCTGAATGGCTTGCTGTTCATAGTATTTGCAGGAAACAAGCCGCACAGTTCCTGAAACAAATATTATTTCTTATTAGTTTTGCAGCTGAATAATATTCAGCCTGTAACAGAATCCTCCTAGGACCGAAAAGTACTCTTGTGCACACGGATACACGCACAAAAACAACAACTAAAAGCTAAAAGCAAACTTGCCGAGAACTTCTGGGTCAGCTTTTGACATCACCCATAGGAATGAAATCAGACACCAACCAATCAGGCACCATGAGGCTGGCAGCACAAAATAAACAAAAGCTGGGCCCAGGGCTCCACAATGAGGGAGGGAAGTGGAAGAGACTATTGTTCCAAAAGCTTTTAAATGATGTTGCTTTATTTATTTCTTTTGACAATGCCTGAACTGAATCTTTAAAAAGGGAAAGGACCCTCCCCCCCCGGGATCTGTTAAAACAGAGCAGGGGGGTTTCTTTTCCCTGTTGCTATTTGTTCTCTTTAACAATGTTTTGCGAGCCCTGTAAAGCCAACAGCACTGTCCCGGCGCGGCGTGTGGGAAGGCAGCCTTCTTCCCAGCATCTCCACGGAGGCTCAGCACCGACACTCGGTGCCAGATTTTCTGAAAAGCTGGGCAGGCTGGGTGCTAAGCTCTTTTCAAAATCTGACCCTTATTTAGGTGCCTTCCAGGAAGCTGAGGTCTTTAGAAATCTGGCACCGAGCGTAGACACTGGGCGCTTTGGGAAGCTGAGGCAAGAACTGTGCGATGAAACCACCTATCTGTGTGCTCTCCCCAAAAGAAAAGTGTCAGCTCTTTTGGTCCTTTTTGCGCTGCGCATTGCTGAACCTGCCCAAGCCGAAACTCCTGCATGAGACCGCACGCACTTACTCACACGAGAGGGCTGAGAAGGACAATGCCCCGCGCAGCGTCAGAGCTGCGGCTAGCGCGCAGCCGATGATTCACTTCTTGGACACTCTAACCTGTCACTGAACTCAAAAGATTTAGGATTAGGCCCAGAGTTCACTAAAAGCACACATGGTGTGTTTTTTCAAAGTTCAGCTCAGCTGAACAAAGCTAGCTGAATGACTTCAATCCTCTCAGTGCTTCCCCAAGGAAAAAAAAAAAAACATATGTCTGCAGTTTGGACTGGACTCACTGTCCCTTTCCCATTTCTATCCATCCTGCACAGTCAAGTGTGTAGGGACAAGTAAATGCATTCCAGAAGTAAAAGATAAACGCATGGATCCTGGTAAAGAGTACTACAGGTAAAGAATATCAGTCATCCTTACATCTTTAATAAAATATACCTTTTTCTACTCTTGCCAAGAAAATTAGTCCTAAGGTGCACACAAATAATTACATATTGTGGAACAGTAAATTATTACAAATGCCATAGAATTCAAGCAGCCCCAAGCCTGGGCCAGATTTTCAAATGTTTTGCAGATGTTTATGGTTTGCTGCAAAACTTTTGTCAAGTTACCCACACAACACAGCATTTACTGAATGATTTTGGCACACGGTAATTCATTTTCTTTGCGCAGGTGTTGCATTCCAGAAATATTTTGTCTTCTTATGGAAGACTGCTGGAATTCTACTTAAAAAAATCGTCATGAAAGAAACCAGATCCTCTCATCTGGGAGAGAAAAAAAACGCCCCCCCCCCAAATTCAGTTCACTTGCCTTTTCTTTCTTTTCAGGTAAAAAAAACCCCAAAAGCTTACAGGTAAAAAAATCTATTCAAAATGCTATAGATGTCTGGTATTTCCACAAAACTCACAAACTGGAAAGCACAGCCCACTATAGGGTGAAGCCCCAAGTTGCCTCTGATAAAGATACTGGGGTATCAAGTCCCACATAGTGTTTCAGTTGCTAATTTTACTTACTGGAAGCTCACGGTTGGTGGGACTAGTAAGGCCTAACCCTTGATTGCCGTGGAGAGTCACGGAAGGAGACTTTGTCCGGCAGGCCCCAGGCAGAGCTGCAGCCAGCGCAGCCAGCGTCAGCATCCCCACGTGCATCCCTCGCCGTCCCCCTCATCCCCACCACAAAGGCACCACATGCACCCGCAATGCTCCCTTTTGTCGTGAGCTTTTATTCCACACTGCGTGGGGCAGGAAGCAAAACACAAAACGGGGTTGTGCAGCACATCGGACCTTTCCTTGACTGATAAGTTGCCTGGAGGCGAAGCAAAATGAAACCCTTGGGATTTAACAACTTTCCCTTTTAAGCATATGGAAATTAAACATTAAGCCTAAAAAGTTTTCCAGGAGCAGATATGAATCCAGATATAATATCACTTTGTAGATATGGAAAAATACAACCAGCTATCTTTGACTTCCTAGACATGCAAGCCACTAAATTTTCCTTCAGGGTAGGAAAGCAAAGATGAAAATGCCAAAGGACTGTTAACCTTTAGAGACACATTTTAAGAGATAACATGACTGAACCCAGATAAATCAGAATTAAATTTAATCAACCTCCCACTCCCAAGCTACATTATCAGAGGAGAAAAATCTACAATTAGGAAAGAAACAGAAGGAAATTCAGACATCTTAAACTGAGCAAGCTCCCATCTCCGCTGTGCAACTTCCCTGATGATACTAAATATTGTAATTCCCACATGCTGTATTACAGACTTGCTGTTTTAACAGTCCTCTTATGAGTAATCAGTGGAAGGGAATATTTAAGTAATGTTTTGGAGTGCATATTATCTAGATTTGGCTGTTGTGCTCTCATTTAGAGCAAAATGAATCTAAATTTACAATTTAAATACTTTGCATCAAAACCTTAAATCACCTTTCTTATTCTGTGAATGGAGGTGTTAACATCTATGTGGCAGCTATAACCCACTAATTCATGCGCTCCAATATAGTAGCTAAGAATATATAATCCTTTAATCTTTTGTTCTGTGACTCCACCTCCAACTCTCTGGTACTAATTTATGAACACAGACCACGGTGCTTCTAACGAGCAAAAATTAAAGTAAGATTGACTACCACAGTCAGCAACCTGTTGCCAAAAATGTCAAGAAATCTAGATAGGTGTGAAGGTACCAACAGCAGGAATCTTAATTTTTAAGTGACAGATAAGGAGTGTTCCAGTATGAATATAAAAGCCTGTACATAAAAGAAGTTTAAATCTATGTTATTAAAATGCAGATCTTTCCATTGGATGCATTTTTTCTCTTTCTAAAGAAAACCATTAAGTTATGATAACCAATACCACCTTTTATCTTATTCTAAACCTTTTAAAAAATGTTCACGTGATTTTATGTTATATTGAAGCTGTATGTGTGTCATTATTCAATCTGTTAATTTTTCTGGAGAAAATTAGACCATTGCACAGATAGCTTTCACTGCCTAAGCATCTAAAACAATTTGTTGAAGCTCTACCTTGTTTTTTTCCAACAGTATTTTTTTCTGCAACAGTTACAGCAACAGTTTTCTTCATTTTTAGCTAGCTCAGTTTATAATTAGTTCATTGTAAGTTAGGAAAACAATTAGGAATTCAGAAAGTGGGAAAGTTAGTTTTCCTCTTTCCGTTCATGAATAAAATTGAGATGTGCAATGATAGACTACTTAAGTAGTTCAAAAAACTTGAAGTACTTGGTGTCGAGAAACAATCACCACAATGTGCTAGCTGTAGATATTAAATTTGTGTAACAGATCAGTTTTAAAAGCACATGTTCCAATATAAATTTTTGCCTTGTATGCCAGAACATCAAACACAGGTAAACCTCTCAAGCAGTCTTGAAATGTCACTTTTGTGTATTTTAATTGAATTCAAACTACCACATTTGGCTACACATGAATCACATGAGATTAAAAAGATCTATTATTTCTGTTAAGAAATGTGATTCATCATTTTCTAGCATAAGAAGAATGTAAAAATTTAGAATGTGAGTAAAAGTATGTAAGTGGTTCGCATGTATTTAGAGAAACTAAGTTGTGTACAACAAACAGCTCTGGCTAGCAAATGATATTGACCAATAAAACAGCCTTTGTTTAGGAAAGTAACTGGAAAGCAAAAATGCAAAACAAGATTACACTTAATTATTTAAATCAAAGTGCTCTGCTTGTTGATTTAAATTGTGATTAAAATCAGGGATTTAAATTAATCCACTCTGGATTGCATAAACATCACCTTAATAAGAGGGAGCAGTAGCTCCATCACCCAAGAAGTCATTCAGGAAAAGTATTGGGACGGAGTGCAAAGAAGGACTGAGGGAATTCATTAATGGATATCCCTCGGCTGCCTAAACTCTCCTGTTTCTCCTACAGAGAGAGAAACAAACACGT
Source organism: Rhinoptilus africanus (assembly GCA_013400135.1). Classification (NCBI taxonomy): domain Eukaryota; kingdom Metazoa; phylum Chordata; class Aves; order Charadriiformes; family Glareolidae; genus Rhinoptilus; species Rhinoptilus africanus. The sequence continues at coordinate 28,316 of VXBO01006690.1, forward strand.
GAGTGGGAGGAAGCGTTTACAGGAGTGTGCATGCATAAAAACATGCACAGGTACTATGAGGTAAAATAATGACGGAAAATTTTCATTAGAAGTAGGCTTTCTCTCCTCAAACCTAAATAAAGTAGATTACTCATGCATTCCAATTATTCTTACTCATTTATTACTAGGGTCTCTAGTATAGTCCATCTTCATACTTTTCCCCGTTAGCAGGAACATGAAGCATACTCCCTCTTTATCTGATACCGGCATTAGTTTATGTGTCATTTAAATAGAAAGCAATACTGTATGCTATACTGAAACGGATCTAGCTCTACACTGAGATACTCACACCCAGCTCCTGTTCCAGCTTCTACCAAATCCTGAACTCTACATTTCTTCCTAGGTAGCAGGGAGGTGAGTGGCACAAACCAAGCAGTACAATGTACTGTTGAAGGAGGTCTACTCCAACTTAGCTAAAAGCCCAATGCATTGCCAAGGTGATCAAAATAAAAGTATAATGACAATGGAGCATAAACTAAAGTACTTGACAATGCAACCTACAGCACATTTACTCCAACAGCAGTTTAATACCTTATATGAGAACATTCTCTCAAGTAATATGATTTCTTTTTCAGCAGAGGTCCAATTACAATTAAAATAAACAAAAGCTGGTAAGCCTTTCTTCTTTCTGCTTTGCAGCTTGATTGTGAAGGACAAACTTCTCTGGTTGAGCCCACTTCTAATAGGAACTACTTTTCTTTTTTGATTTTACAAGAAAGTGTTTTACAATCCAGAGAGGATGAGTCATCAGAAAATCCTTGTCTGGTTGCCAAAAACCTGCCCCTCTTCATTATGAACATAAAGATAAAAGCTCTTACAGTACATTAGCTGGCATACGCCTACACAGACAGTACAAATAAATTAATTGTGCCTAGCCTCAAACATCCAAAGAGGTGTACTAGGAGCTCAGTCCATCTTGTTTCATTAACAAATTAAACTGTAATAGAGCATCAACAATTCTCTTATGTACATAAGCTTGGCTGTTGTACAGAAAGGTTTTGCAGGTATCATGCTTTCTTACATACGTTCATTGTAATTCTTCTACTATTTACATGAGTTTGCATACACTACAGAAATACCAACAAAACTGGTATATGCTAGAAAAAAAATTCTAATGTTGGAATAAGCCTGTTGGCCACCCTACAAAATTATTCAGAAACTGCATAGGTTTTTGGAACCCAAGACTGAGGTAGTGATGTTTACTGAAAAAGGGAATTTGGGGTATGACACTATTTCACACATGCAAAATTTACAAATTGTTTTGCATCTGACAAGGCAGGAAGTGCATTTGGCAAGTGTGAGTGAACTGTAGCCGGTCTGGTACATTCAACATGCAGGTTCATTTGAAAAGTGCACTACTTGCAAACATCAAGGCTATTTCATAAAAACATATACACACCTGTATTTTACGACTCAGCCAACGAGAATACAGATCAAAAGGAAAGTCACTGTATAAAGTACTCTACGTGGACCGGGGGCCAGAATTACTGGAAATAATCAACATTTATCATCAAACCCCTGCTACAGATGAACTGTTTTCCTTCTGGAATGCTCACAATCTTTAGCATGAGAAAGTTATACACAACCAACTTGAAAAACAAGTTTAACTCTACTTAGCCACAAGCTAAGATTACACCCTCAAACACACCTTTCTAAGATTTCTTACGAGAGGTTTGTTTGTGCAATCCAGTTAAGGGCAATTTGTTAAAATTGCTCTGTGATTTTCTTTATCCTTTAACTGCATAATTTAAGCAACCTGCATTTTATAAGTTCAAAGAACTATTTTTTTTGTAATTATATATTTCTGTCTGGTTTTACCTCGTGAAAAAAAAGAAGAGTTGCAAAGAAAGAAGACAGGAAAAAAAAAAAAGAAGAGACAGATTGAGCTCAATCTATCACAGAAAGCAACTTCTTAATAAATGAGAACAGAGAGTGAGTTAACATAAAACACAAGGGTTCAAAACAATCTGCAGTCCGTGTTACTGCTCCTCTACCTTTTTGGCCTCTAACCCCAGGGCCGGGAAAAGCTACAGCAAAAAGCAAGGTGCTGGCTCCTCCAGAAGCCAAGTATTACCACTGATAGCCAAAGGCCAGCAGCTCCCACCTCTCCAAAGCCTCAATGATTCCTGAACAGAGAATTTTACCCTCTGTGTTTTGGACAAGCGCGCAGTCAGGCAGTTGTTAACATCCCTCCCCAGGGGCAGCAGGACATTGCCGCGGTTGTGGTGCTCTGACCAGCTCTCAGCCAGGGCTTCCTTCCAGCTTTGTCCCTCCTTAAGTTGCACTTTGCATCTTCAACCAGAGACAATATTTTTCTTCTCTTTGTACCTCAGGAAAGCACACTGCTGCTATCTGATGTTAGTAGCTGTTACATGGTATTACGCATGTGGACACAGCCTCAGTGGCTCCTGAACAAGCTCCAAGCTAGTTTACAGAGGCCAGTGTTTCTGCGGAGGGATAAAGCACTGTGTCCAAAGACACAGATGTGCACCTTACAGCAGACTGTGGCTCACTACTCCCATTGCACATGTTTGGTTTTTTCCAGAGATCGGTTTTGACAGGCACCGAGGCTAGTGCAGACATACTGGCCCGGACTCGTGACATCACCTGATTAATAAATCCAAGGAAGGTTTGGCAGCTCTGGCTACGGGCAGCCAGCCCGCGGGAGAACGGCAGCCACGCATCAGATAATGCAACACTAACTCACTGCTTTACACAGTGCTTCAAGGAATAGACAACTTTCTCACAAGCCTGCTGTACTAACCATCAGTTTATATGGCCCCTTCTGTAAGCCCCAAAGGTCCCACCAAAGCAAGAGACCAAACCCGCTTCTGCCTCCCAGCAGGAGGGATGCACGGGGCAGCAAGGACATTATCCTCATGGCAGCATCACTAACAGGGAGGTGACAAAGAGCCCTGGGACTGTGACTTTGCACTCACTGAACGAAGGCCATACTCTGCACTGGCTCCATGGTGAAACGCGCCAGAGCCTTGCTGTGCCCCTTCTGCCCACCAGAGCACAGCCAGGCCACAGCCTCCCAAAATGAGGTCACTACAGGTCCTTTTTTTCCCTTCCTTTATTAACGGCACCTCATTATTGCAAGAATGATGCGAGCACTTAATTAGTGCTATGGGTTAATCACTCTGCCTGAAGAGTTTCCCTCTCTTTCATGAATAAGGGAAGCTAGCCCAGGTTCCCGTTATCCAGCTACCAGCACCGGCTCTCATAAAGCACCATCTTCAGCTGAAGTCAACCACAACCATCACACAGACACAATGTCTGATGTGTAACTATAGATACCCTTTCTTCTATGGGGTTAATACTTGCCCTTGGGGATAATTGTGCAGGACTTTAGATGAGAGATTTCCATAAAAGGCAGTAAGAGTCACCCAGCTAAAACCACACATAACTCAAGCTAGTTTACCCCTTTGCATTATTTAAATGTCTCCCTTTAATGTGAATGCATCAATTCAAAGGCACAGCACTGACAGCACTCCGGACAGGCAGCTCTTCTCTGGCAACCAAATGTGTTTCTTCAAAATTTAAATTTACATGGATTTCAAAAATGCGCCTATTCCTAGGCCTCCTGGCTGTCAGAAACAAAGCCGTAAATCCGCATTTCCCATTGCTGTCAGGGAACTTGCGGTGTCAGATGTACTGCACCCCTGGGTGCCAGGCAGGTAGGGGGTTGTGCCCTGTCTAAACCAGGCGTGGACACTGGAATCCAACGCACTGGCATTTCAAACTGTTGACTGCTGGTGATTCTCCTGACTCCAAGTGAGCACCTGGACACTTTGTGAGTGGACCCAGAGAAGGAGGGGGAATCATCAGCTGCTCCAGCCCTTCCCCTCTCCTTCCCTGTTCCCAGAGTCCCTGATTCTGGCTCATGCCTTCCTTGCTTCTGCTAAATCAAAATTTACACCACTACATGCAAGTAACCAGAGACCTTTCCAAATCACTTACAGCTTGGCCTTCCATTTTAAGATCACAACCTTTTTTTTCAGGTTTATTTCTAGTTTATATTTATACAAAGAACACTAGCAAGGTTCAAGTTACAGCAATTAATGAAATTTAACTACATTAAAAGGGAGAGAGCCTTTTTTAAAACAATTTTGGGTTTAATGTTAAAAAAATGAAAACCGTAATAAGAGTGAGGTAGAAATATTTTCATTTTATTGCATGTTTCTTTCTCTGACTACACTTATGAATTTATTTCCTGGTCAGGGGGAATTTTTGCAGGTAGAAACAGTAATTCTGCCATCCACTCAGTCCCCGAGTATCTTGTTTTAATAAGGCACAAAGGTTTTGTCAGGCAGGTTACCTAGGAGTGAAAGTTATGTCTCATAATCCGTAATTCTATTGCCCATTACACACCATCTGGTGATACAGTCAAAGATAATCTGATTTTTGTCTTTTAAAAACACCACATAGCTGCATCATATGGTGCACGCAATATGATAAATTCCTTATTTAAATACGGTCCTTCTCTATAGTTTACAAATCCATGGACACTTTCAGTTAACCTGAAAGCAGTTTTGAGCAGGGGTTTTTGCTTGTTACCTCAAATGTCTGAGTCCCTAGCTGAGGGTTTTACCTATTTACAGTTACCCCTAAAATTGTACAGTTGAGCAGCTAACATCAAACCTAACCAACCTTTAAGAATTCAAAGCTTTGCATCTACAGTGCAATAAATATGACAAAGCTGTTTCATGTCTCAAAAGCAGCAATGTCTTATTGCACTCTTTACTAGGAAGAGCCTGATATAATTTAATTATAGACTACTTGTTCAATGTGATGCAGCAGTTCTCAAGTATTTCAAGTAGATTCTGGGAGTCTTACCCATAAAGAGCTCCTTGCAAGATAATGGTCCGTCAATATATCTGCAGGTTTGCAGCAGATTTGCTTTTGTCACTTTATTTTCAGTCTCCAAAAGTAATCAAAATAGTTAGTGGGTTGCCAAAAGTTGTATCCTCACAAAATAAATCAAAAAAGAGAATCAATCATGCTGGGCAAAAGAAAACTCTTACACAATTAAACCTGGTGAAGGGAAATAGGTCGTTTGCTATTGCTCAACTCCTTTGCCAAACTACTTCAGTGGCCCTTACATTCTCCAAGGCCAAACCTTCAAACAACAATCTCATCCCCTTCTGATGCATAAGACACACCCAAAACATTTTCAAGAGGGGTGGAAAGTAGTAAAAGAAGATTTCTGTGATTTGCAGTCAGGTTCTTCTGGGAAGATTACATGTTTCTAGGAGACTATAATGTACACATACATCTGTACCTCAGATAAAATCACATAATCAACATTCAAATCTAGATAGCTATTTTTCCATGCAGATTTTTATTACTTTCTCTTCCTGGAATAATTAACCACTTCTGGGATTTTTTTAACTTAAGAAGTGAAGACTTAATTTTCACCTGACTTTTCAATGTCAATTCTGAATAACTGCCATTTCTCTTGCAGGCCAACTTTAAGTCTATCACATTGCTGTGTCCTTTTGCACCGTCAGGTTTTGTTCCCACCAGAGCCTCTGGACAAGCCAAAGCCAAAGCACATCCCTACAGTAATCTCATTGTGTGATACAATTGAAGTTTCCACAGTCTCAGGCTTTGTCTGGGGAGAAGGAGACAGTAGTGTTCTGACGAAAGACAAGAAGAAAGTTTTGTGTTGGGTGATGTCTCACAAACAACCCAGGCTGCTGGGACACCAGACCATGCACCTTGGAGAGGTAGGGAACATTTCCAAAACCTGGTGAGTGCAGAGATGGCACACCAGCCCCAGGTGCTACGTCACAGGTGTTCCATTATGCTGCTGCTCTCTCACATGCATCTCTTGAGCCCTAAAAGCAACAGACCTCATCCACAAAGCACAGAAAGTTTGTCCCGTTTCCTCTGCCTTCTAAGTCCAATCGTCCCATTCTTGCTCTGTCTGACCAGGCTGTCCAGCTGCCTATGCCTATCAGGTATGTTCTGCTACTAGAAGGGATTTGAATAAAGCATTTAAGTATCTGGCAAGCATTTTCTTCAATGAAGACATGCTATGAACTAGGAAATCATATTTTCGACTGTGCTGCCTGCCAGAAAAGCGCACAAACTTCCAATAGCAAAGAAATGAGGTCATTCTGGTCAACTGCCAAAATCAGCACATTTCCTCTTTTGGTTCTGGATGCTGCACCTCCACGATGTGCGACAAGTTGTGAGAGGGAGGTGCAGTCTCTCAGAAAAGGAAATAAAAAATAAACCAGGGGATGCTATTAAAAAAAAAAAAAAAAAAAAAGCAGGCAGGAGGGAGGAAAAGAGAAGCAAAAGAAAAAAACATGAAGCATCCTGATGTCCCATGACCCTCCTCCTAAAGTAACTGGAGTCCAGTATAACCTTTTTAATAAGATGTTGATACCTTATCTTGATACTGGAGAAATGTAAAGCCTCATCCCGTCAGAGGAATGCAGCTTTTTGTTAGAAGGTTGTACTGGGATTTATCAGCTCAGAATTAAACCCTGGTCTTGCCACAGGTTCCTGTGGGGCTTGAGCAAGTCTTTAAACTTCCCTTGCCTGAGACCCTATCTTGTGCCTGCTCTTGTGTATTTGAAAACTAAGTTTTCCTAAGCTGGGAATATGTCTTTACAGTAGAGCAGAGTCTGGAACAGTGGATTTTGGATGCTCATTTAATAGCATTAAGAGGACCGAACTGAAACTAACTGCTCTAACCGAAATGACAGTAGTAGTAGTAATAAGAATAATAATAGTAATTATCTCTCAGCCTTTATTTTCAAGCTAATGTCTGCCAAAAAGTGTTAGAAGTTTCTCATTGTGGCAACATATTTATGTGCGTAATTTACAAGCAGCTCATCTGAATAATTTGAATTTTTTATTAAGATTATTTTCTCATTTTCCATTGAGAAGCCTTCTTAGATACTGACTCACATTCAGCCTTGTAGGGAAAAGTGCCAAGCATTTGTTTTTCTTATGTCTCCAGTAGTTATTTGACTCCTGCATTAAACTCAGCAAAGCCAAAGTTGAATAGGAACAATCTTAATTTAATTATTAAATGTATTTCAAACTTCACCGTGATTTTAAAAAGACCTTTCATGTGGGGTAGTGGAAATGTGCCAGGGAAATCTAAAAAACTACATGTAATCCTCTCTCCCCACCCCTTTTTTCTTTCTGCCTCTCTCAAAAGGTGAACTCAAATCTAATAGAGCTAGGGTAAGCTAGTTTCACTTCAGGTTTGATAGAAAAAAGTTACCGGGGCATCCCGCCAAGCCTGCCACTTTGGAGATAAATATGACTTTCTTTCGGGACTGTTTTATGAGGGGCACAGCAAGAGGCTCATATTCTATGGCAATTCAATTGCAGATTTAGCTATGCAGCAGCTGCCACTGCTTCACTATAAACAACAGTTCACTCTGAAGTTCTCTGAAGAAGTTTACAAAAGGGACAGTGTATTTATCTGACGTCTGCTACAGTGGTGCAAAGATACACAGATGGCCTTTGACTCTCACCTTCTGCATCACACAGAGCCAAACCCAGTTCTACAGAAAGGGACAGATCTTAAATTTGCCTGCTTTTTTCCTGATGACACTCCCCTCATCTATTTGACAATCAGAGCCAACTTACTTTCCTTGGGAGGGTCAGATTGGCAGATGAACTATAGTGAGGAAAGGAAACATGTTAAGTATGAAAACATTCTCATAAGCTCTCACAGGAAAAGGATGTAGCTAACAATAAAGGAGAATACTGCATTCTCTGCCAAACCATATCATACAAGATTATGCATTTCCAAAACTTACATTTATACCAGTTAAATATCAGTATTGCTACATCTACAGGAGGCCTATTCCGAAATACCCTTTCTATATTCCCTATAGTAGGTCAGTTCTGGAGGTTTCTTTCTGAGGTAGCAGTAGGCAAATGTATCACCACCTCACTTAACTCAGGATAGTTCCAGAGTGCTGGGAGTTACAAAGTGAACCACTTGGCCGCTGTCACACCAGTGCCATGAGTGATCCGTCAGGGAACACCTCCAAGAGCCACCTAGGCAAGGCTGTCATAGACCAGTTGCAAGCAAGCTTCATTCACCAGATCCTCACCCCTAGTATTGATGGCCTGGCCTCCCTCCAGGCACAAATACTGTTTGCTGTGCAGTTGGAAGGCTAAGTACTTCGGGTTCGTCCTTCCTTCTCTGGGGTTGCTCCCTGCACTTCTTCAGTTTTGCAAAGCTGGTACAGTAAAGCCAAAGAGCTGATAAAAGTATGGTCTGGGCATGGCTTTGAACTGCTTGCCTTTGCTTGACTCAGCAGCCATACTTTTTTGTGGTTTCACTGAAAAGCTTCAGCTCTGATTGTTCTGGCCAAGTTTCATAGTTTTCCATGCCTTTCTGGGGAGCAATCAGAAACAGCTTTTTGATGGCCCATCCCTAGTCCAAGCTTTATTCCAAGAAACACACCAGCCAGCAGAAACCTCATGACCTTTGCTTGCTGTCCTAAGTGCCATCAGGGCAGCTGGTTTTGACTCATTCCTCATTTTGTTCACCTGTGGACACATCTGGCGAACAGGCAGCACAGGTGATTTTTCCTCCACACAGGCTGCTGGAGAGCCATTCACAGGCAGCCCTCCCTGTACATTCAGTGTCTAATTGGAGGAGTGGATGTCCAGGTCAACACCTGTACTCAATTTTACAAATGTAAAAGACAAAAGAAATGCTGCTGGCAGGTCAGTCTCAGAAAGGGATCCAGGGGGCTCTGTAACTTGCCTTATCCTCACGGATCTGGAATTGCTGCACACGATGAAAGCAGTCTATTAACAGTTCATCATAAAACATGCTCAGAGGCTTTATGTCCTAAATTATGTATATGATTGTTTTGCCTGTTTGGTGACTGTTTGTGTTGTGGGAAGTCTAAATCACTGTTACTACACCTCTAAGTAAGGATTTTTTCACTATTATTTAAATTAAAAAGAAAAAAGACAAGTCCTCAGCAAGAATACTTCAAAAAGCTGTGATCATTCTGTGAACAGCCTTAAATACTGACTTGATATTTCTTCTGGTCCTGGGATACGCAAGTTTCAGCATGTTACTTCAGAGGAGAATCAGTTTTTCTGCAAGGACTGAGACCTATGCATCAGTTTCACTGCTTAAAAATGGTTCTTTACATACATTTTCATAATAAAGCACTTTATAACTATTACCTAATTACTGCTTACAGCATTAAGTAACAAGGTATTATTACTCCAATTTTACGGAAGGGAACAAATCATGAAATCTGAAATACTTATTCTGCTTTTGCGTAGGTTTTCTCATATTAATTAATTATGAGACTTAATTACACTCAATCTCACCACTCCAAACCAATTACGGAAAATTGTGTAAAGCAAAGAAGTAGGGAAATCTCTGTCTCGGAGACAATCACTTATACTGACAGTACTTTGCACACAGGTATATGAAAGGACTTTGCAAATACTAACTCACACGCCCAATGCAATGAGATGGATTTTTCTCTGATTTTGCCCAACTGCCACTACACCAGTAATCTGAGAAATGAACGCTTCTCCCAGCTTCCTCACTCAACTCTGCCCCAGAAACCAAATGCAAATTTCTGCCCCCTGACTTGTGCCTTAATCACATGATCACCTTTCTTCCCAGAAGCAGTAAAAAAATCCTCAGGCATGTTAAAAACTCCAGATTAGAAGAGCTCTAATCCAATAACTTTAAACATGGGTTGGTAAGAATTGGGATATGCTATATTTATACGTCGCAAAATATTTTTTAGCTTTCTATTTATTTTGACTCTACAGCAATTTTATTTACTGAAGTTCAGCCCACAAGGGGAATGGTAAATCCTCTAAAAATATCACTTTAAAAGCTTTTGTATCACTGAAGTATCTATGAACACTTCTGCACCCTATGTTGAAACGTTAGTTCCTGATTTCCCACAGCACTTAGCCACAGGGATTCACAACACGTTTCAATGCCTTCAACAGCAGCAGCAGCATTCCACGGGGAACCATTCTCTTATTTCCAAGTCATGGCTCTTACAAATACGGACTAAGCCAAGGCAAACTGGCCTTTCTGTATTAATACCAACTGGTCCTCCCATAAAATGTGCACATTTGAAATCAGGGGAGAAACAAGAGCAATTATCATCTTTGGCAGTTTGTCTAAAGAGGGTAAATCTACTTGATTAAAACTGGGGAGAGACACTGAACTGACAAACATTAATCTGAATTTTTCCTAATTTCTTTATCCTGTTTTCCAGTGAGCAAAGGCTGCTCTAAAAGACTCTTTGTTAATAAAGGTGTAAATGTAGTGGAGAAGACTCCATTCATTTATGACTTTCACTTCTTTGATGCCAAGATTTCCCCCCAGTCTTCACAGTTATGACATTTTGTGTTCAATCTGGCCTATTCCAGCAGAATATTCAGTCTGTGCTCCTCGCAATTATGCCTTGTTTGCATCACACCATAGCAAGTGCGCTATGAGAGTTTCACGCGCTGGAATCTACCAGACAGGATATTTTAAATGGTCTCCAGTTGTCTAAGCCAGCCTCATGGCACAGCAGCAGAATTAAATGTAATGGGATCTGGCAGGCTGCATTCACAGGACTGTTTGTAAAAACGGGAAAAATATACCTTAACATTTTGACTGTTTCTCTCAATTTTTCTAAATACAATTAAGTAAAACAAATACCTTCCTGAGCCTGACAAAAACAAAGAGATTGTAGGTGCAGTTAAATCAGGCACCTTTCAAATAGACATTCTTCCTTATTCTGCAAACCTTTCCCTTCTTCCTTGCCCAGTGATACTTCTCTACTTCTGTTAGTCCAGGAAAGGCCAGCTACAGAATAAGACAGGCAGAGATAACCTTAGGCGTTCAAAAGAGTGAGATGCTCAGTTCCACGTCTGAATTTCCATACCTAATGGCAGCCTTACCCCCACCCAAGTAAACTCCTTATTCAGACAAGAGAGATACCATCCACCTCAATTCGGGCACAGAGGGTGTACAGCTAGGATCCCTCTCTGGAAGCCTCCAAAGGCACACAGCTCTCTCCTCTGAATACACAGAGAACTAGAAACTTTCTTTAATAAGACTAGCTTACCAAGCACCAGAAATTTAGCAACAAATTAAGCACCCAGTCCTCTTAATTTGGGACCCATCCTCCAAGCTTCAGAACGGACACTTTCCTTGAAGGAACAAACTATAAATTGCAAGCATACCATTAAGGCATGAACCTACATCTAACATAGTATTGTTAAAACAAATATCAGCACAAATTCTGTGTTAATGACAGAGTCATGTGTTTTCCATGCTTTTAGTACTAACCCCTGAGCTTAATTATTATATTTAGAGTCTAGGGCAGCAACACTTCCTACCCAGCACCCATCATCAGTCCAGCAACTAATTGCATACCACTGACCTTCATAGAACACCATGGAAATTTTATTACTGTACAACTCAATTGCATTTCGTACAACACTGACTCATAACTATGTCTTATTATAAAAAAATCATGTGCTTACAAAAGGGATAGTTGAGCCAACTGAACTATTTATAATTTGCAAGAATAAAAAAAACATTTCACAAGGTTTGCAACATACATACAAAAAACTTTGCAGCCTTAATACAAGACAAATGTTACTAAGATTCACATTATAGACAAATGCGGAATGGAAAATATTCCCTGAAGTCATAATGGCAGGGTTATGCAGTATGCTATTTAAAAGCTATTCACCAACAAGGTCCTTTTGCTTTTAGCCAGAACCCTATGGTAGAAATTCAACTAGGAAAGTCAATTAATTGAATTTGTGGTTCTACAGCTGAGGAACTGGATGTGTAAGATGAAGCAGCTGAAGGACAGGACTACACTTCCATGTTCTACTCAGTACTACAAGAGAGGACTAGCAGTTACAGCCTGTGTCTTCTACCTTGGAGTTAACCTCTCTGCAAGTTTGCCACTTTGAGGAGGCTACATCCTGCTTATGCCCTGCCTTAGTCTCTTCTCTCATTTTTAAGAAAATGCTGCTGCTCAGCACATTTCTAAGTTCAAGAGTCTCCTTGCTCCTTTCCAAACCAAAGTGTTCACAAAATAAATAATTATTGCTTGACTACTCTAATTTCAATTTGGCATGCTAATATAAGTGCTAATGTAAGTCAGGGCAAGAAGACTTTGTCCCTGCGTTTAAGGGATGTATCCAGGATGAAATAACTTGTCGCGCCCAGGATTTCAATGCTAGCTTCCAAGTTCCCAGACTCGAGTGACCCAGCAGGACACAGTCGCGAGCCTCCACACTAGCACATCTGCATCAGCTGCAAACTCAGAGAAGGAAAGGGTGCAGCAGGCAGCATGGACTTTTCGGAAGGTGTATATGTACACTGAGGAGCCCCAAGAGCTGCCGGTTTCGCAGTTTGCACTGTCCTTGTGCACTTCTGAGTCATCCTCCAAATTTCTTACTGGAGCCATGGACTGGTGAGGTGAATCACCCATCCTCCAAAGTCAAAGCCCAGAGAATATCAAGAGATAACTATGGAGTAAACTGGAGGTCACCACCAAGCTTTCTTGCAAGTCAAATGAGTATGGTATTACACTTATTTAAAAATATTGCTTCTCCCAAACACCTCGTTCAATTTTCCATTAGCAACGAAAAAGCTTTCTACCATGGTAAATTCCACGCATCTGAAGCAATGCACTTAATTTCACCAAAACTCAGTTACAATTCAGTTTACTGTGTCAATTCAGTTTCACACCTTTTCTGGTTAAAGATTTGCAATCTATACTGCCAATGACAGTAAGACTATCTAGCAAACAAAACTCAGTAACAACACTTTGCTTTGAAGAATTGCCTACACGTTGAATGGATGATGTCTCTGAGGCAATTCAGAGCTATATGATGATGGTGGTTTTGTTTTGCGGGGTTTTTTTTTTTTAAGAAGTTCAGGCAAATTTTTCAGTTGATATCAACAATTTATTAATGCCTGTTGTCACAGATTCTTCTATTTCTACAATACAGCAGAGGAAACGTGAAGTGAAACTAGCTTCATTGTAATGAAAAAGGATTGCATAATTTAATTCAGTTTGCTCCCTAATCACAAATGCACAAAGAGCACGAACTAGGGAAGAAATATGTAAAGAGATGGTACAACATAGCATGCACAATTTAAAATCTCCTTTCCTGTAGAAGCCTGGCTTACAAATCCAACAGATTGGAGAGTACGTACATTATTAAGACTACTGAAAAGTTGTGGGCAGGGCTATGACTTGGAGGCAACAACCCTGCTCTGTTTGAAACGAAATGCAAAATTCCTGTTGATTTTGCTGACACCTTGACTTTGATATTCTTTACACCTAAGCACAGAGCATAATTATATATATATATATATGCCTGGAATGACTTGCTGTACATCTTGATGTAAAAAGAAGTTACAAAACAAATGCAAAGATGACAGATGAGCCTCCGCTCTCCCAGCCAGGAAAGCTTTTATTGCCATCTCTTCAACACTTTCACTTCTGCCAGAAGTCCCCTCTTCCCGCATGGCCCCTCCAGCTGTCCCAAGTGTCTCCTCCAGACAGTACTGCTGAGCAGGCAGAGTGTGGATTAAACAGTATTAGATGTTCTTTCTGTCACTTTGTTTTCCATAATTTAGAAAATTATTTTTCTTGTTGTGGATTTTTTTTTAATGATGTGAGGGAGATGTTACAGAAAAAAAATAAGGATCTCCGAGATCAGAACATATCAGAAGCTCGAGAATACTAAACATGTCTCTTGACCATGACTATGTACACAAGCTCATACACATGCATACAAACACACACACATGCATGCACATACACATTAAGATTAAAGTCAAGTCTTTTGGAGAAGGCTCAAAAAAAAAAAACATGTTCAACAGGAAGAGTCTGTTTAATGTAGGATTTAACCAAGGCGCTTTCATTTGCATAGATCACTTACAGCAACAACAATTCATGAAATTCTCCCATAAAAATCATGCTATATTTTGTCTAAAGTGACACATTCCTTGCAGATCACAGTGCCTTTCTCATGCTGTTAATAAGATAATCTGTTACATGAGGCTTACAAATCCATTTAAATTGATTTTAATTAATGAATCAATCACTAGCCACTGATGACTTGGTCTACAGACAGCAAGCAATTCAAAGCCTCAGGCCTCTAATCCCAAACCAAAATCCACATTAGAGCAACAGGACATCTCTCTGATCGATAGTAACACAAAGATGTTCAGTTCATACACATTTAAAGTGTATGAACTTGATCAAAATGTATCTCCAGATCTTATGCATTACAATTCCCATATTCAGGACTGTTCAACTAGGAAAACAATATTGAATCATTTACATTTCTTTGCAAGTGAAATAAATCAAGCACAACCATAACCTGCTTCTAAACTTTTATATGCTTATTCCACCTGAAGGTTTTTTTCTTTGTTCTTAAACAATCGGTTGTTTAACACTAATTAATAGAATATTGCCCTTCATATGGTCACAAACACGAACAATCCCTTTTACGTATGCTTTGATCCTGCAAAAATTCACTGCCGTTCTCCGTTGCTAAAGTGCTTAAATTTTCCCTTAAACAGAAAGCAAGAAAGAAGAAAGATTTCTGTCTCAAAAGCAGCATGGAAAAGCAGCATGAAGAACATCCTTGTTATTTCAGTAAGTTAATTATTGCAATTATTGTTATTACAAGAAGTTAATTACAATGCAGTAAGTTAAATCCACAATAGCTGGTGTGATGCTGAACTGCAGTCCCTAAAGCACCAGCATCTGGCTGCCCATAGCAGAGAGGACACACCTGAGAGAAGCTGCTTCTCCTGTGTACACAAACAGCTGGTGCTGTAGCACAGCATCTGTGAAAAAAGAACCATTTAAATTAGCCAAGAGAAAGGAAGAAATGATGCATGCCTTCCCAGGAGGCTCCTTCCTGGATGTAAGCATCTAGCCCTTCTTTCAAAGGCCACTCCTTTTTCTTCAAATGTGACAGAGAAGGAAGGGTGAGACAAGCCAGCTTGCCTCCAAAACAGACGAGCTGTTTATATAGCTACACCGTGCTCAGCACAAGCCACTCTGCTCACATGATGCTCTGCACTGCACAAGCTTGATGGCACAGATCTCTGCTTGGCTCTGTACTGACCTCCCCCGCCTGATGTAGACTTCCCTCCGGAAGCAGAGGTGCAGGTACTCGGGGAAGTTTAGCATTAAAACCCGAGAACTCTACAAACGTCCTGTACCACAGGAGCTGGTGCTGTGAGAACTGCAGTTATGGACCAGTTACTCTGTTTACATTTTTTTCAACGGCTATCTGCACCTTCATGGATCAACAGCATCCCATTAAATATTCTAAGGGAAAACCCAATCCCCCCAGTCAACAAAGTATCTTGCTTGGGTGCTCGCTGCCACACCAAAAGTCCCAGCAAACCATCCCAGGCGTGGCTCCATTACGACGAAACACATCCAGAGACTGGTCCCTGGATGGATGCTACCAGCCCTACTGTGGGGAAAAAAGAGCAGTTGGCATAGGCCATGGGAGAAGTGCCCATGAAAACTGCGCTGATGCAAACCTGTCAACCAGGAGAGAAGAGTCTCTTCCTGTCCCTCCATCTCACCCATAACTCAAAACAGTCCCAAAAAGGCTCCAATGTCATCGTGTGAGCAAGGGATTGACCACCTCCAGGTCTTTCCCACAGGCGTGGAGTTGCACAAACAGAGGGAGGAGGTGGGGAAAGTCTCTATTATGGAATGGGTCTCCACATGTAAAGGATCTCAGCACTCAGCTGCCTTCAAGGCAGTTCCCTCTGTTCCCTCCTTTTTCCCCAGCCCAGTCCTCTTCCCTACCGCCTAACAAACACAAGACTCAAGAAGCACCACACTGGACACCAATATGGGATTCACCTATGTCAGCCGTTTGGCTTCAATACTCTGTAAGTAGCCATTTGTTACACTGAGGTCACTTCACAAACACCGAACTGCACCAGCTAAGAAATAATCCAACTGGTAGCTTGCTTGATTAAAGCAATTTCACATATTATCTAATACAAAAGATATTGTTGCCTAATGTGCAATAACCATTCTGCCTGTTTAAATGAAGAGCTCTGTATTTGTTTTTCATCAATGCTGCATATAGTTTAACCAATGCTATCAAAAGTAGCTTTTTTAATGCAGTTGTCTCACTAATTTATTGCTCTCAATACTTGTGTTCTTCCCAGTTTGTTATGAACAACCGAATTTTTGGAGGCAAGAACAAAAAGAATACTTAAAGGAGGCAGGTTTAGCTTTTATGTGCTGATAATTAATTTGAGAGTTAAATTAACCAAATAACAAGTACAAGATACCAAACTACTTTTCATTTAAGAAAAACAGAAAGAGTTGAATGCTTTCCAGGTGTAAACACATTAGGATCAACATTGCACAAAACCTGAATCTGGCCCAGTTAGCTCAAAAAGGTAAGTGGTGCATACTCTTGCACCATGTTGTAGCGTACAGGCACTACATATTTAAAGTGACAGATTCTGCAGCCAACAATGCTCCACTGACACAGAGACAATCAATGTGTCCTTGATTATGAGGAGGCAAACAGTTCTCACTACAAAAAAAAAAGGAGACTGAAAAACAAATTGTGTTTCTATTTTACAAGTTCCATGTTTGGGTTGGGTTTTTTTCAAGCCCTTTTGGAGCACTGAAACAGAATAAAAATAGTTTGTTGCACAAGCATAAAACAAAGTAACTGCTAAATAAACATTTTAAATTCACTCCTATGTGTTCAGTTCTTGTTCCCATTACACTTCAGGAGTTGGATGGTATCACTAAAATATCTTCCTGTTTTCTGGTAAACTGATTAGATGGGTTTTGTCCAAGAATTGTGCCATAATATGTTCCCTCTATTTCATATTCTGAATATCACTGTTGGAAAATGTACTGCAGCACAGAACGTAGTATATGCCAATATATCCTGACATTCAAATCAAGACCACAAATTATAAACAGTTTCAGCAAATTGACTTGAGTGCCTTTGTTCCTCAGACATACATCTTCCTATTGCTTACAAAAGCAGCATATACTAACCGCTAACACTGCTATAGCCAGTACTGGGAAAGGAAGTTATTGAAGCCTGGATTTCCTGCTTTCAGTCATAGCCAAGAACTGCGAGGCTTGTAGTGGTTTCAGGAACTGACTCATCTAATGATTCATGGATAAGATACTGGTTTTAATATATTTCTGATCATAAGACTCAAACTTCAAAAACAGTGATGCTTAATTTTTATTTTAAAGAAAAAAGTACATAAATCAAGTAAACAAATACTGTCATGGGACACACTGGCTAATAATTATAAATGTGTTTTACAGTGCACTCAAAAAAAAAAAAAACACCACCAAAAAAACAGTATGCTAAACTTCCTGGAAATTCATTTCAAGAGAATGTTGACAATGAATTCAAAATCCACTGTCAAAAACCCGAGTACTTTTCTTGCAACCCTGATACAGCTGAAATTCAAGTGGAGGACAGGTGGGATATCAACAGCATTTTTAGACATACCCCTAGGTACACATATATCTACTGCTACATATTAATCAATGAATCCTAGAGCTACTACTGTTAATGCATGTGGTTTCTTTGGCTGTATATAAAGAGTATCGTGAAAAGACTGGCTGGTAGCAATACATTTGGGTGTTGGAAACAACAGGAAAGTTTTGTTTCAGGAGTGACTGGAGCTGCAGAGGTCAGTCTTAAAGCAATGACTAACACTGGATCTTAAGCACTCACAAACACAAGCATTTCGTGCTAATTCAGAATTCAAACCCAGCCATTTTTACGCGTTTATTTCTTCCAGAGGGAAGCATGCCCTCCAGTGCATCAAAATGCTTTTTGCCCACAACACAAATCTCATCAGTATGCTGTAACTTGAACTGCCAGGCTCTTGCACCTAAAAAATAGCTTGTGAAGGAAGCTTAATTCTGCTGCGCTCATGTATGGAAAAGTACTGGTTTACTTTTTAATTTTTGAACTGCAAGCTGCAGCTACTCACACGCTACTTACAGTGTTCTGGGGAGGGAGAGGGATGTTAGCATTTCTATATTTCACCATGTGCACAACTAGCACAAAAAAGAAAACAAAATGCATACTGCTTGGAGGAAGAAAAAAAAAGGGAAAAAAACCCAACCAGCAGTTAAAACAGTTGACAAGAAAAGGCCAAAGTGCGCTCAGTGGCTGGCAGTCATTTTATGGCTATAGTCCTACAGCAGATTTACTTAGATGACGTCAGTGGCTCCAATCCAGCTTTTCTTTGGTAGCATTTACCACTTGCCTCTTGAAGCCTCCACTATGCTACAGAGCAGTAGACCATAATCAAAATTCCCTTTGTGAAATAGAGTTTACCTCAGGGCACAGAGGCATTGCTAGCTGAATTGCAGGCTCTTCACCCTGTACTGCATGCCCAGAAATAAATAACCTACAATACTGTACTTTCCTTCATACAGAAGAACCATTAAAAGCAGCCTGCTACCTAAAAAAGGGTTCTTTAATTTGTTTCCAAAATCTCAGAGGCCAGAATATTAGTTAATTTTCCAAGCAACCAACAACTATGACAATTCCACTGCCCTTTGGACCTCTTTGTATTGTTTTTAGAGATTCTGGAAGATAAAGTTACTTATGGGTCATTGTTTCACCAACAAAAAAATATTACTAACGCTAGCGGCTAAAGTGAATTGGTATAAGAAGCTGCATATTTTAAAACTGTATTTCAAACATGCCTGTTCAACTGTTTATCTACAACTAGCCAGTAAGCATATAGTAAATACGCCAAGAAGCAGAGCAAGAAATTACTATGCCTAAATAATAGTCAATTTAAAGAGCAAAATGCACATTATTTGGATTTCCTATCACAAAACAATGACTGGAACCAATGAAACACCAGTAAAGCCAAGTCAAGCAGATACCAAATCAACTAAAACTTCACAGGCTCTGAAGCTGAATGAAAAATAAACATCCAAACCCTACAACCATAAGAAAGATGCATCTTATTATACTAAATAAACAGAGATTTGATAAGTTTTAATGGCTCTATCAGTCCAAAGACAACCATATTCATTATGGGTGATAACTAGACACGTTAGTGGACTGAAAATTGTCTCTCACAGTTAAGCACATAGAAATTACTTATAGGGAAGATGCCCACATGCCTCATAGAAAAACGGAAGTCTCAATACTTCTCCTTTCGTGGACTCTCCACTTACCTGCACCCCAATAATACCAGAATGAGTGATCACAGGTCTAATCTGCAATGAGCCAGAAGACAAAAAATCCTATTATCATCCAACTCATGAGTCACACCATGGACCTGAACTCTAAATCTGAATTTAAAACAGATCTAAAATTTGAGCTGACCCCCAAACCAGTTTGAAATGGACAGACACTAGCACTTCATGTCCTTGCAGAGAAAGTAAAAGCCTCTGTCTGCAGCCTTAGAAGCCAAGCCAAGGGCAGGAAATCTTTCTTGTTTTCTGCAGGTGTCCATGTTGACTGGGGCACAGTGGTGAGGTGGGAGCATCACCTCTCGCTTCAACTGCCCACCCGGTTGACCTCTAGGTGCTTTGCCAGCTCCGGCATTTTTCCATGTGTCCACAGTGGGACATTAAAGAATGGCCGCCATTCTGAACTGTCATATTACTCCATTCCAAAGGGACAGGAGAAAAATTTTCTTCTCTTTGCCCTCCTTTCATTACTAAAAAAGTGGTGTCAGCAAACAGATTTAGAAGATGACTGTAAATTTATTTGAAACAGAATCTGGACCTTTTATTGGTAATAAAGGATCCTGGACATGAAAGGCATTGTACAAGCACAAGCGGTCCTTTCTTTCCAATACCCAGGGCAAGGATGGAGTGGAAGCAGCACAGTGACTGGGATGGGCAAAAAGACCCAACAGCAAGACCACGCTCACGAGCAGCAGCAGAAGAGACAGGATAAGGAGGACCTGGCAAGATGGAGAGCAAAAGGAGGGAAACAAAAAGCCACCATGATCCAAAGGAAGGAGAGCCTAATCAAGTGCTGCCAAAGAGCAAGTAAGCACATACCCAAGGAAAGAGGAGGGTCCAGGCAACCAGAGACAGATGCCTGTAAGGAACAGCAAGACGGAGCCTGTAGGGCAGAAGACACAGAGGAATGTGCTGCAAGGTCAGAGAGCAAGGCAGACAGAGCCAACCCTAAGGACATCACTGCAGCATTGAATGAAGACTGTATTTATGGTTTGAGACTTTTTCTGCAACAAAATAATTACAGCCAAAGAAAGGCAGGGGTAGGGGGAAGATGAAGGAGCTTTCATTGAATCTTCAAGTCTTCTACAAGGCTTTCAGTGTATTGTGGTAAAAGCAGAAATAAAAAAATAAAAATCTTCAAAGATCAGCTGACAGCAGATACAGGGACACAACTGGTTTTAAAGGTTAATTTTTTTTAAAGTATAAGGGTAAAATCAGGGATGTGGAAAATGAAACTGTTTACAGGAGTTTTGCCTTTTATTTTAAACTGTAAAGCAGCTTTAGGACAAAAAGTGTGTACACATGATGGTGGTAGATTAAATATGAATAAAATTTCCTTTCTCCCATTAAATTAATTAATGTCTCCAAACACTATATATTTTAATTGAGATACACATAACTGAGGCTTTAATCCACTAAACCTTTATGAATTTACCTTTCCTTCCAAAGCCAGTTGTGACATTTTCTCCCCTCAAAACCAAAATGTCATTCCTGAATTATAATCTCCCAACAGAAAGACAACCATGTAAAAAAACATGCCAGCTAATTCCAAAAATAAGCACCATTATTCGCAGCACCATGAGGTGAATGAACAGCGAGAGATTCCACCAAGGGAATAACTGTGATGTCTATAATGTTAAGGAATAATTTGGCACCAAAAATACCCAAGGCCATACTGGTTGGTGATTCAAACATGAAGCATATCAAAACGCTACTGATAAGCTAAATTAACAGATAGCTTATCTGAAGCATATACTAGCCATATGGTGCCACAACTTCTGTTGCCTGTTGCTGGCATAACAATAGGCTACTGCAGTCTTAGACTGGAAGCACTATTTGACAAACTGTCAACAGCATTTTTATTTTTTTGCAGAGCTCTAGGGCAATGGCACACTCGCCTATTTGCATTTTTTTTTAAACAGGTGAACAAAGAGTAAACCAGATGTCAACTTTAGAAATCGAGCTGTCTGGATCAGGAGATTTAACAGAGGCAGGCATACTGCTACAGCTCAAATCTAGACAATGAGCTTTTCTAAAAACACTCTGGCCTAGGGGAGTGGCTATTTAAAACACTTGGCTTCTTTTATTTCAGCACTATGGAAGTGAATTCTGCTCTTAAGTGCCAGCTCAAATGAAGTCATTTTGTTTCACTGGGGCTTTCTTTGCATTTTAGAAATGTAGCACGCACTGTAGTAAAGGAAAAGACAAGTACATAAAAAAAAAATCTGATTCTTTTTGAGCTAGAAGCTGGGTAAAATGGCGGGGGGTGCGGAAACTAACAATTTGATCATGTACCCCCAAAAAATTGTGAAAGGATAATTTGAGTGCAAGCTAAATGAAATTTATTTTCTGCTCATTAAAAAAACCAAAAAAACCCCAAAACAACACACCAAACCAAAACACTTTTGAAAGATTTCGAAACACCTAGTATTTACAACCCCTTCAAGCTCCACGAAGACAAGGTGTGAATACTGACAGATAAGGAGGATTTACAATGGGACTTTACTGTGCTACAGAAACACAATTGGTTAATACCCCCCCAAAAAAAATCACAGAAGTTGTCTTCTTCCTTTATATAAGAAAATTAAATCTTTGTTACTTACATACTATTTGAGGAAAAATCTTTTAATAACAATACAGTAATCAACTCAATCATTTCAAAATTTGACAAAATAAAAAGTACTGTCAATCAATATGTACTAGATCTGCCTATGGTATTCAATTAGGAAAATGTGTTTTTAGTTGTGTTCTGTAGGAGTGTGAAAGACATCATGAGGAAAATAGATAACTTTCTGTTCTAATAATCTGTTCTGCTTTGATAGGCAGTTATGGGAACATATTTATTTTCTGACATATACCCAGCTAAGTATGTAGCATTTTTAGATTATCTTTTCAAATTGTTCTTGAACATTCTCAGTTTAAAAAAAAAAACACAACAAAAAACAAAAAAGCCCCTCCTTTCATGTTAAGTTGAGATTGCACTTGAACTCTTTCCAAAAGCCAGAGCTGTACTGAATTATGATAATTAGAAAGCTGTGCGCATAAAAGGCAGCACAGTTGATGCATTTAAAAAAGTTCATGCCAGAGAATATAAGTTCAATATGTTCTCACATAATTAACATTTCCCATCATTAGCAGCAGTTTTCAGTTCATGTATCTGTAAAAACAACAGCACTCGTCATTGTTTTAGATTCCCAGTCAATAGCATTTTAATAGTTTTACACATAATCCTAAACTTTCCTTCCCTTCCCCCTCCCAGCACACTGAGATTTTACAGTCTACCTTCTGACCTGCTTGCAAATAAACTTGTATTTTGTGCTTATATGCTTCTGCTGCCACACAGGCCCTCTCTGATTCGAAAGTTTAGTGAAGAGCTAATAAGAGCTAGAAATCTAAGAAGGCCATTTGGAAAGGTACAACAGGATGCAGAGGGAGTAATCACGTTGTTCCAGTAAACAATGACTAGAAGACAAAGAACAAAAAGTTGTAGGTGATACCTTCCACTGGACGGGAGCCAAACTCAAAGGGCCTCCCTCTGCCGAACCCAGACACAAGCTGGAGGGACTCAGAAATGGGGTTGCAGCCCTGGACCAACCGGGCAAGCACCTATAAACCCTTTACATGCTCTGTGGACTTTCATCAGCTTCTTGACATCTGTACAAAAATTCATATAACAAATAAGGGCATGTAGCACATGATGGGTTACTCTGAGACATTCATGGATTTCCTGTGTAGAATATCTCAAATTTGTTGTTAGGAGTCAGATTTTGACACAGGCTTGTTGCCTTCTTTCTCTTCCCTCCGCTTCTTCAATCCCTGTATTTTAAAACTAACATAATTCTGGCGGAACTTTAATAACCAGATACAGTATAAAAATTGCTGAGTCTGCATCAACACAGAAAGAAATTCAGGCTTTACCAATAACAAGATAAAACTCACAGTAATTACAGTGGGACCAGGATTTCATACAAGAACATGAGAGGTTCAGGGTATTATATTAGAAACATTTTTTAGATGAATTTTATGCAACAAATCTGAGAAGCAGGTTTGAAATTGGTGCCTCAAAAGATTTAAGTCCACAACTTTTCACTCTCTTATGTTTTGGAAATGAGCAATCGTTATAACCAAACAAAATTATTCTGGGAAATATTATTCCATCCTTGTTCCACTTGCAAAAGTCAAAAGGAGTTTTGTGCAAGAAAAGAGCGCAAGATATGGTCATAAAGTGGGAATTTATTGCAGAGATTTTTCTTCTAAAAATGTGTCTTCAGTGTGGCTTAGAGTCAGTTGACTTTACAATAAATAATGCCATTAATCTGTTCATATATCACAGGATGCAATTTAAATTATACAGTACTTGCATAAACTGCCACAAAACCTCTAACAGCCATTTCTTTCAGGGAGACAATTTACCTCTTGCAGGTTCTAAAATTTTGTTGATACTCAAATTATTTTTTCATAGTAAATGACTATAGTTTAGGAATCTAAAACATTCCTACTTGAGGCAAGCACTAATGGCAAAGTGCTGCGTGGTGACAAAACAGTAATTAAATGTCAAATGCCAGAAACAAGTAACTACTATTTCTCTCATGCAAAAGTAGGTCCCTCTGATGAACTGAGCATTTCAAAATCACGTTTAAAGGCCAATTTGCACCCTCATTACAGCCAACACAATACAGCAACAGGCCATATGAAGTCAATGGAATTAAGCTGAATTTAGACCAGATTTTTCAAAAGTCAGCCCTCACTTGAAATTTGCACGTGCTGTAAATAAGAGCACAAATGGTATGAGTGACCAACTTTTAATAGAAATTTCCCTGCTAGTTTTAGACAATTACAAGCCAAGCAGAGCATAAACCCGGTACAAAAATCTGAAAAATCCTGTATGTCAAATCTGATACTCCTTCTAATCAAAGATACAGAATAGCACCCATATCCTTCTTTAGACATCAGATATCATACTAACCGTGTACATAAAACAAATGCTGTAAGCATGGTAGTATTTGATCCAGTGAATGTTTATTCCTATGAGTCATCCCCGTCACTTTAACCTGAGTAAGGACTGGATCTATCAAACCTTTTTTTCCTAAAGAAATGGAATCACTTCAGAAAGACCGTTTTTAAACCATCTCTGGAAAACTATAGCATTAATATTAACGTCATGAAGAAATACCAGATCAAAAGTGATGTATGCTTGTGTATATACAGTCAGAAATCATGCGTTCAAAATGTAATGTTTGAAGGTAACCTTCTCACAAACACACACACATTCAGAACTGTACACAGGATCTTTGCGTTTTGGAAACAGTCTTAGGTTCCTTCCAATAAAATCGTATTACTTCTACTGAAATTGTTCCAACAATGTAACCATCCTACTTTATAGATTGAAAGCTGACAGCTATATCATAATACAGAATTACGTATTTTTACCTTTCACTTTTTATTAAGTGAAAGACACCAGAATGCCTCTGTAATTCCTGAAATATTTATTACGCTTTTGCCAGTACTGTATCTTAAAAGTTTGCTTACAATATGATCTACAAAGGTAGCTTAAAAAGAAGGAAGGAAGAAATCTTTTCCCCCTGCATATGACTTAACTGAGCTTAACTTTTTCAGGCATGGACAAACAAAGCCTAAAACCACTTTAACGATAGCCAAAACCACTACACCGTCCAGCAACAACAACAACAAAAAAACACTAGTTACAAATTATACCAAACATGTTACACACATGCTCACACGTCTCCACACATCACAATACGCTATCATTTCTCAGCTGGAAACTCACGGCGGGTCTAGCTCATAATTAAGTTTCTGTTGTTCTTTTTTAGCTGTTTAATTAAAACTCCTTTAAGCAGAGGCTGTCTTTAGTGAGACTCCTGTCAAATCAAAATTTTTGCTCTGCTTCACTGCTCGCGTACATCCCACTCAGTACTGACTAAGAAACTGTAGAGAATATAAAACCGTAATTTGAATCTCAAGAGCTGTTGTTACACTCTCCTGGGTGCAAAGGCTAATAATATTTACTTCACCAAAGCAGCGTATGTAAAATCGATGCTCAAAATACACCTAACATGTTTAGCGATAAAGTACTTTCCTAAGGTATTTCTAGATTACTAAGAATAAAAATTGAAATAAGTCCTTTGCATCCAAAATTTCTGCTTGGTCAGCTGATAAAAACCTGCAGCGTACAAAATGCAGAATTAACCCTAATGGTACAGAAAATCACATGTGACCTCATTAAAAATAAGTCCAGTGTGAAGACACGTTTTACCCTGAAGGTGAAAAATAAACGCACCTCAAAAAAGTTTACCTTTAATGAAAAGAATTTCCAAGAGTTGATTTTAAAAACTTGCAAGTTCAAAATGTGACCCAAATATAAATTCTTCAATTTTGTGTTTTAGTAATAGTCACTGTTTTAATTCCTGTATTTTTATTCCCAAATAAAGTATGCATAGGTGCGTGCATAAACATACATATACACTCACATATATATACAAACAAACATGCAAGTTTCCCTCCCACCCCTAGAAGTAATATTACATACGGGTCCGTGTCATTTTTGATAGCACCATCTTACCATCAGTACAATCTAATATCCCTGTAATGGTATTCCCCAACTATTTATAGAGACAGAATACATCATACACTACAGACACGCATTCCCAATCTTGGGCTATAAAATGAATCCTACATAATTTTAAATTAAGTCCTAATGCAATTATAATCATTTTTGTTTTCATATTCAATTGCAGGTAGCACTTAGTTATTTACATGAATTTCCCTGTAAGAGGCATTCCCACAGAGATTTCCATATTAGATGTACTGCATAATAACTGAACATTCAGCTAGAGAAAAAAGTATTTTATTCGTACAGCTCCAAACTTTGTCATTGTCTAGTTTAGGTATCTCTGTAAAACCGCTAACTGGCAATATTGCATTTCTAAACTTTATCAGCACTAAGGGAAAGCAAATATGCTTCTCTTAGAGAGAAATACAGTTGTATTGGTACTTTTTTTCCCTGAGGCTCTGCCATTTCAGCTTACATTTCTTATATATACTGTTTTATGTTAGAAAATGCCAGTACAATCTGATGTTTCTTGGCCTTTCCTTCCCAGATAGTGTTCAACAGTGTACAGTTAAAAAACACTGGGAGCCATTTACATTCAGAAAGCGTAGAGCAGAACTGCTCCCTAACTTTCCAGCACTTCTGGAGGTCACTTTTCATTTCTTCCTATCAAAGGCAGGCACTTGTTTCTAATAAGTTAACAACTCTCCTGAGAAACATGGGTGGCTGGTATTTCATTGTTTCATAAATATTTTTATACTGTAACACCATTCAACTTAAAACAGATTTCAAGAGAAGAAAAATCATGACTAGCATTATGTTCAACTGAGCTAGGAGCGCAAACTTTTTTACTTGGTAAAAATAGATTCCCTCCCTCCCCTCGCTTTATTTGTCCTCGTTGGGTTTGTTTAGTTGTTTGGAAGGGGCCGCTTTGTTTTAATTCTGTTACAAAAGCCGTACTGTATAACTTTTTCCCTCCCCCTTAGAAGTGCACTTCCTTTGAAAACGCTCCTTCTGTGAACAAAGGCTGCCACCGGCCCTCCGCATCAGCACTGTGGACATCTGTAGAATACATCTCTTTAAAACGTTACGGATACATTTAAAAAAAAAAAACACAAAAAAACAAAAAACAAACCCTACGGTTCCTACCGAAAGGAAGTTTTCCAGGGACAATCTCCTCGGTGTTGTTGTAACTGCGACTTTGTCTTTTTTGGATACAATGTTTCTGCTGACTCCCGAAAATTTTCCACTTGAATGTGCAATTAGCCAGCAGCAGCGGCAGCAGCAGCTCTGGAGAAGGAGAAGAAGCAGCGAAAAAGGACATTCCTTCTTTCATCTTTTAAAGGAAAAAATAAAAGGGGGAAGGAAAGCAAAACTCGGGGCAGCGCACCGAGCAGGGCTCCGAGGCCGGCCGGGCCGCTCGGCAGCCCGCACCGCCGGGGGATGGCTCCTGAGGGCTGCGAGCGCCTGCGGCCGGCCCGGGGCTGCTCCCAACTTCTTGCTTCCCCGTGGAAAAAAATGTGAAAAATGCCAAGGATCGGTGCGCGCGCGTGTGTGTGANCTTTCCCAAACTCCTGCGTCTGCGGAAAACCGGAGCACATCTGGCCGGGGAGCCGCCTCAGCACAACGCGGGGCAGGGGCCGTGCCGGTGTTTGTGGATGGGGGGGCCACCCCCTCCCCGGGCCTGTGAAAAATGTGCAAGGGCAGGGTTTTCCCCCCCGGCAGTGGCCGGAGCTGGGCTTTGCGGGCGACGGCGAGGGCGGGCGACGGGATTCCAGAGGTGGGAGTAAAAAAGATTAATAAATAAACGAGGAGCGGAGGCAGGGAAGGGCCGGGCGGGAAGTGCTGAGGGTTGTTCTTGGCAGGCGGGGTGGGCACGGAGGGGAGCGGGGCAGGGGGGGCCCCGTGCATCGCGCCCCGCAACGGGGGTCGCAGCGCTTCGCTACGGGCTTGCAGCGGGCGGGGGCTGCAGTGCTTTGCAAGAGTTGCAAAGTGTGGGGTCGCAGTCGGGGTCTGTAGTGGGCCAAGGAGCTGGCTGGGCCCTGGTGGATGGGGAGGCTTCCCCGGGGAACACAGTTTACCCCCCCACACATCCAACCCCCCGGGTGCACCGCAGAGCCCTGCGCAAGACCCCTCTGCCAGTCCCTAAGAA
>VXBO01006690.1:56811-82196 GCA_013400135.1 Rhinoptilus africanus
GCAGCGCTTCGCTACGGGCTTGCAGCGGGCGGGGGCTGCAGTGCTTTGCAAGAGTTGCAAAGTGTGGGGTCGCAGTCGGGGTCTGTAGTGGGCCAAGGAGCTGGCTGGGCCCTGGTGGATGGGGAGGCTTCCCCGGGGAACACAGTTTACCCCCCCACACATCCAACCCCCCGGGTGCACTGCAGAGCCCTGCGCAAGCCCCCTCTGCCAGTCCCTAAGAAATGCAGCCTGTGCCCAGAGGGCCACGCGCAGCACCCCAGGGCCCAACCGAGTCACGAAGAGGGGGTGAGCAGAAGGGCTTTGTATACCTCACACCTGAAATCAATGCGGAGGTAGCATGGCCCAGGAGGCCACAGTCTTCACCCTGAACCCAGGTCACGACCTTTCTCGCAAACCTGGCACCAGCTTCAGATTTCACAATGCAAGTTTCGCACCACTCCAGTTGTGAGCCTAAGTGCCATTAAGACTATCTTTACCCTTCCTGGACTGCTGCAACCCATCCCCCCAGAAATGCTCCATAAGCGTTAGCACAAGGCATGTCTCCTTTGGTTAACAATCTGCTACCTTATGGAAATAATCACAGGGCAGGCACAGCTGTTGTGCTTGTGAAAATTTGTATTTGCATAAGCAGAATGGATAACTGGACACCTCAGTGCCTGTTTGTGAAATAAATTGCCTATTTTGATGTGCAAACATACTTTTCTATCTACCGTTGAAAGTTTGCCCAGCAGGACTACCACTTTTGGAGATGTCAGGAAAATCACATTACAGCCTCAGAAGAACTACATGTTGATGTCATCAGACAGCATTAGCATGCTCACATCGCATGTACCTTCATGACATGCTGGTGGAATTCACAATAAATGCCCTGTATATTACTTGTGTATGACAGTAAGAAAAGACACCGGGCACATCTCTGTGACTATCAGAAACATGCTCATCCTGCTGCTTTCCCAGTACCAATCTTGTAAGACAGCCATGCTGACAACAGCCACCATTTTAGCCTGTAACTGACCCAGGAGCCTCTTGAAAAAGAGTCACTTAAAGCTCAGGTTGCAGTTCACACAGAATCTGTGCCTGTTTTTCACCTTTGTGGACCAGGCAGAGCGCGTGTATGACAGACAGTGCAAGCAGAAGATGCACTCACAGAAATGATACTGACTGAATCTACTAAAACCCAACCCTACAGAAACAGCATGCAACAAGTAACAACATCACATGGAGCTGAAGTTTGAGCAGGTGTTGGTGAAAGGACTAGGAAGATGCAAAAATGTACATATTTTTTGATATTTTTTTTCCCCACACCATTACAGACTGGCTGAAAAACTTCTTCCCCGAAGTAGGCTACAAGGAACCCCCACACTCTCTCTCTCTCTCTCATACACAGAATTTCTTTTCCTTTCTTCCTTTCCAAATAGCTCTAGTAATAGGGTCTAATAAGTGTCTAAGTGCCTGCACAATTTGTAAAATTCAGTCACTTTGCAGATGCCTATACAAAAGCCACAGTCTCTTTAGCGTGCCCAAAGTTTACCAACTCTTTTCCAAAGCCGGAACAGAAAAACAGGAAAAAACATTGCACCCTAACCCCTATACCATAGATTTTTTAATCACTAGACCTGCACTCACTCCACT
Source organism: Rhinoptilus africanus (assembly GCA_013400135.1). Classification (NCBI taxonomy): domain Eukaryota; kingdom Metazoa; phylum Chordata; class Aves; order Charadriiformes; family Glareolidae; genus Rhinoptilus; species Rhinoptilus africanus. The sequence goes on from VXBO01006690.1 coordinate 58,444, forward strand.
ATGTTCCCTTCATGCACAGAAATGTGAAATGGCTTTAAATAAATGGGATTTATTTTTTCCCATAAGGTTTGCAGAGGAAGTACCAAGAACAGTGACTCTAACTTCTATGCCTGTGCAGGGCCCAAGAGGTATCATAGCTCTGTATACATGGAGGCAGAAAAGCAAATTTTTGGACAATGGATAATTAGAGTCTGAAAACTTCTTACCTATAGCAGCTCCACAAATGCAAAATATGCAGGATTAGGTCCTCCTAGTAGAAAAGAAAAAAAGGGGTTTATTTCTACACCCATGGTTGTGGATAAATATGAACCAAACTTAAAACAGGTTGTAGCTATTTCCCCACATCTGCAGACAGACCGTTTGGTAGCTCTTTTACCATGCAGAACTCTTTCAAGAAAAATAATTAAATTTACCTGATGCCTATGCATTTTTCTGTTAACTGCGAGCAGCCAGGTAAGCTCACAAAATTCTGATTATTTCTCAGGTTCTGCAACTTTGTACATTAGTGTTCTTCACAGGCAGTGAGGTCTCAAAACAAATGCTCGGGGAGGGCTGGAGGTCTTCCATTACCACAATGGAAAAGTTCATCCACAATCCACAGTTTCCAACTCAAGGCTGACTTCTGACAGTATCTTCCTCACAATACCAATTAAACTACCAAAACTGAGGCCAAGATGAACAGCAAGCAAGTATGGTGACTATATCGTACACTTGCTGAACATAGGTCTGTGGGCCAACAAGCTCCAGATAAAACCAATAGCCTCTGAACACTGAGGTAGGGAAATTGTGACAAGTATCTAACTTTCTGGCCTCTTGGCTCCTATATCCTGTAGGTTGTCTTGTTATTATGTTGTGTCATGCCATGTTATGCCATACTATATTGGCAGCCACTTCAAAAAATACATACCTGGAATCCCAATGATTTTCCGACAGAAAAAAACCACGTGTACTGGAGAGAGAGAGGTCTGTGCATTTTGACAGAAGGTGAGGATGAGGAAAGATGACATCAGTATCATACAGCCTGTTAGTCCAGCCATTGTCTTCCTGTGAGGGTAAGCTTCTTTGGAGGCCCTGTAGGTGAAGAAGGAAGGTAGACTGGAGGCACATACATACACAGAGAACTTGTTCCGATGAACTGCCTGCCCCATGTTTATTGATGGATGGCTTCTTCAGGCACACAGGTGTGCTGCCAATTACAAAAGCTGAAGAAAACAAAGGGACATTGGGACAAGCCCAGGCAGGGGCATTTCCTGGGGACAAATGCTTATCTCAGCTAGAAAGGAGACATGCAAGCAAGGAATATGGGAAAATATATTAAGAAAGAGAAAGAATGAGATTCAAGAGTCAGATACCAACAGAAAGACTTCAGTGAGAGAGACTGGGGAAAGACAAGAGACACAGAAAAGAAGAGAGAAGGGACAGCAAGGGAAATATTCATGACTGTAGAACGAAGGCAGGAAGAATAAAAAGGAAGTTAAAAGGGGGGGATAAAAATGGAGAAAGGGAAACTTGCAGAAGAAAAGGAATCGATGGGGCAGAAAAAACAGCAGACGAGAAATCGTCTGGGAGAGCAAAGGAGACTGCAGTTTATGAGAAGAAAACCGGGAAGCCGTAGAAACAAGAGATGGCAGTGAGGAAAGGGAATTTGCTTAACAATGAAAAGAGTAAGGTAAGGAAGGACAGAAAGAACAAGCAAAAGAATACACTATTAGAGAATAAAAGTCTGTAGTACTCTTAAGTCTTGCATTTGTCTGTAAAATATTTTGAGTGCAAGTACTATCGAGAGTGGGACAGAGGAAAGTGTGAGCATACTTAAAGATAAATTGGAGGGTGGATTGTTGTTTACATATAGGAACCACTTTTGTCATCATTAATGATACCATTGATAAGGGGGCATTAGGGAGCCTAACGGAAGAGTTGTAGTTCCCTTCCCCTTTGCCATTAGCTATGTCAGGTACAGGGCACATAATTTAGATGTTTCATCCCAGCCACCCAAAGACAGATGATAGTTTTAAGTCTCCAAGAGATGAAATGGTACCCAAAGATACTGGGTTAACAGAATTCCTAGCTTGCTCTAGGAATAAGTAAACTCTCATCTGCCTAGAGAGTATTGTCAGGTGAAAACAAGATGAACTTTGCAAATTCTAGATCCAGAGCCCATTTTGGACTTGGAATGAACCTCAAAGCTCAAAATGCTTGGATTCAGTGTTTTGGTTACCAGCACTGAAAGAATTTTAAACTTAGTATTTGAATTGTAGTTCAGATTAGGAAAACCGCTAATCTCAGGAAATGCTTAAAAGCAGCATGTAGATTAGGGATAATCTGTAGTGTGCAAAGACTTAAATACCCAAATCAATGTGTTATTGAACATGCCAACAAAAATACTATGGGGAAGCTGTAATGTAATGGAACAGAGCTCTCCATATTATAAATCTAGCTGCTGAGCTTTGTAAAGCAGCAGACAGTGTAAAGAATGAAAACAAATAACAGTTTAATAATAAATTACAATAATTGAATCGAGAGGAAGCCAGGACACGAACCATGGCCTCAGAGCCCAACTGAGTTAAAATAGTACAGAGAGTGGAAATATATAATTTCAGACAATTGTGGTTCCTTACTTCTAAAGGTGAACTGAGAGCTTTTTAAAATTACATGACTGGGGTCCAGGGCTGTGTATTTCTCCCATTGATGAAATCACTAACATCAAAATGGTGTGGCTCTTGTCCTGCTTTAGAGCAAACAATGCAAGTACAGCAGGCTATTCCTTCTACTGATAGCAATAATCCTTAGCACCAGTGATTGAAACAAATTACTGTGAAAACCACTTGGGTGGTTGGGCTTTTAAAAAATATTTTGCACTACAAAATTTGTTGTGTTACCGTCATTTTCTGCTGGGGGAAAAAAGGAGAAAAAAAATCCCATTCAAATTCCCAAAGAAACTTTTTTCTTTGATTCATCAAAATTTCAGGTTTCTGAGCACTTCTCAGCCTGCTTAATATGCAAATGGCATATTTTGTTCCCTTCCTTCACTTTGTCCCAAATTTCTAATCGTATTTAGATGCTTGAAGTTAGGTGTAGGTATTTTTAATCCTCTTCAGTACCTAAGTGCCTAATTTCCTCTGATTTCAATGGCTTTTAGCAATAAAAATAACAATTACATAATAATAAAAGACACCTTATTGTTTATCTTAACCACCTAAGCACTGTTAGAGACTTCCTTTGGATCATGCTCAAAAATCTACGTTCAAGGAATATTTCAAAGCACTTAAAAGCACTATCTGCTGTGAGATTTGTTGTATAAGATCATTCACAAGCATTCATTTCTCCCACCAAAATGACTCCACAGGTAATGTCCATAGGGAGAGGCAGGGGCCAGACTTCCTTCTTTCCAAAATGAATTATTTCTAAGTAGGCCTTTTCCAGTCACCGAAAAGGACATACAAACACCATTCCTGATGTCAGTTTGTCCCAGCACGCCCCTGTGGCAGCCGGGCTGGCTCTCCGCCGCCTGCCTCCACCTCTGAGCTGTGGCATGTCCTTTCACAAGCAGGCGTCGCCTTTGTCCCCTGTAATGCTGCTGCTTCCGAATCAGCCCATGGCCATCATGCCACCACCACAAAAGCAATGGGTCCCACAGACCTGGCTCCCTGCTAGGCCTGGCCTGGGCATCTGTCCACAGCATTTGTATGGAAAGCAGTATGTTGTGGGATGGTAAAGTCATTAACCAACCTGACAGCCAAGTTTCAAAGAGCAGCAGCAAACATCAGAGTTGTTAGGCCCTTTTAACACCAGAAATGGAGGGCATTTCACTAGAGAAAGTGCCAGGCAGATTCACCAGAGATAGCAATTCCTTCTGCAATAAAACAAATTCCACTCTCACAATTGACTTTGAACAAGGTGTAAATCAGTGCAGCATTTAGACCTGTCTGCTTATAAACAACTTCAGGCATAAGCACGCACTTGGGTGACATGGAGCTGCATACATTGGGTCCCCTGGCTGCTGCTTCACCTAATTCCTGGAAAGCCACGTGCCAAGGAAGAATTTGCCAGATATTGGGAAAGGATACCAAAACCAGTGACCCATGAGTGACAGTGTCTAAAGTGAAAAAAAACTGTCCCAGACAAGGGAGAATTGTTTAATGCTCCTTATCCGTACAGAGTCCAAAGTATCACTGGAAGTTCTGATGAACGCAGAACCTAACTTTATCTGAAGTGGAAGGGATACCTGGTACATGATCAAGGCAGGTAGGACAGACTGCACACTGAAGCCCCAACTAGAATATAGTTACCCTTATTTAACATGGATTTTTCCATTTCTCCATTCATAATGAAGGTAGAACCACACATGGTAAATAGAATTGGGAGAAAACCAAAGTGAAAAAGTCAGAAGTCTGCAGAGGTGTTAAGGGTGATGTTGCTAAAAAAGGAAAAAGTCAGAAGAGATACATCCTCTTGTCACACTCTCTACTATGCCACCTGCATTACAAGACCTGCAAAAAGTACCTGAGTTCTTCTTGCCTCATTATTTTCCCAGTGCATATGCTTCTGGTATAATACAGAAAATTCTTCCAGCCACTTGCAAAGCTCAGGGTTTGTTCAGGACAGAACTGGGAAGCTAAAAGAGCACAGCACTCTTTCTGAGGCAATTCAAACCTAGCAGGACTCAGTCTCTCTACTTTTGAAGGGGGGAAGCAGGAGAATAGAGGCAAACGAAAGGGACTCTTAGAAGAATATATTGCTGTTTCCTGTTAAACTTGACTATTCAGATGTTCAAATGAGTATAAAAGGAAATCTAAAGAGAGGTAATGCATTCCTTACTGCGCCTAATCCTTGAAGGCCAGGCTTACATGGCTTTTTGGTAGGAAAATCACAAAGAGTAATTTGCAGTTGGTTGGGTAATGAAAGAAGAAAAAAATTACCTAAAGCTGCTGGGAAATCATACCGGTGTATGGGTATGTAGTTAGACGGACCCAGTTCTCAGGGATGAGAACTACTGAATCAAGTTTCTGGAATGGCCATTACAGAATTTGTAGTAGTAAATATCACCATGTAAATCCCGACCTTTCCTCATCTTTCCCAGTGGGAACCACATATAATTTTCATCTAGCCAGTATTTAGGAAGGCCATTTTGGAAACAGGAGAAAGAAGTAATCTGAAGATATAGGAGCCACTGAGGTTAGCTGGTGCTCTAGTCTTTCAGAATAGGATCCCCACCTTTAGTTTTAATATTGGACTGTCTGTTCTCTCACTGCTTTTTCTCTGTCATCTTCCAGTAGTGACAAACAGTAAATGAACTGTCAGTGTTACCTACTTGAAATTAAAACAACTGTTTAATGCTCTTAAAATTTAGAGTTTTGCAGCTTTGCAAGCACCAGTGGATGGACTGGCTGCTGTGAAGCTTAATCCTGATTACAAATGCTCTCTTTGTTCTAGCTTTTCTGCTCATATGCTTATGATGCATTACATCCTGTAGAGAGGCAGTCAGGACACATTGCCATGGAAATGGGGGACCACCTCGAACAGGTATCCTGCAGGAAGAGCAATGCATCCCAAAGGTGGGGGAATAGCTGTACAGTCTTAACAAACAGGTTTTGGCAGAAGGAAGAGAGGGATGACAGCAAGTCACACCAGTCGGTGAAAGTTCGGGGCTCAGGGCTGTGTGCCACACAGCTCACAGGGCAAAGTGCTCTGCCTACAGTGGGTGTCACAGGTAAGTGGGATACATAAGGAACTGTGAACCACAGGTCCTGTAAGTGGTCATTAAACAGTTGGGTAGAAGTGTGTCAAACAATGAGGTGATGTAATGGACAAATGCTTATCATAAAGAGAATCTTGACCTCATTTCACATATGATTTCATCTTAGGTGACCTCACAAGTGCAGTTACTCTACCACCTGCACAGCCTTGTATGTTTTATGTGCTTCTTTTACCCTCTAGATCCTAAAGAAATTAGTTAATTTGTTATTTTTCACAATCAGTCCCAGATGGATGATGTCTGTCAGCATTTCCTGATTTACATAACATTTATCATTTTCAAAGCACTTCATAAACATGAAGCAGTTGATCCTCACACCACCCCTGTGCCCTAAGCATTAGTACTTCCTTTTTACCAACTGAAAATTGTTATGGGAAGTCAAAGCAATCCTCACAGTAGCTAACAGCAGAACTCTGTACCATCCAATTTTTTAACTGCTCTTCACGCCTCCAGCACATCACACTTTCCTAATGCAAACACATCTACCACACTGCCCTCCGGTAGTTCTCTTTTCTTTCTTATTTACATATAAAAATCCTCTCCCCAGCTCTGTTAGTTCTTGCAACTTTTTGGTCTCTGGTGCAGTTGAAGAACCAACCTCCCAACTTGTCTACAAGTCAGCTACCAAAGTACTCTAAAAACAAAGGAGTACAACTTTTGGGCCTTAAGATATTGTATCCCAAATGTCTGTCAGGTACAATCAATAGTTTTTAAAAGTAATATTTTTAATTTATTCACTTAATATGAGGTCACACAGTCATTTGAATTCCTTGTGGATACAGAACTGAGGTTCAATGAAAATCAGGCCCCAACTGAGCTTTGGTGAATTTTTAAAGTAAGCAGTGAAATGGCTTGTAAAATAGTGTTATTTCAGAACTGACATCAGTAACTGTTGGAAAGAACTGAAACTCTGAACGGCTGTGTTCTTAGCTGCAGTAGAGCATTCAGCAGTGTTAAACTCCTTCCAAGCACATACAAAGGGATGCAGTTTGATGTATTAATAATAATGGCCTTGCATATGTAGTTATCGGCAGGTGAAAGCTTTTGAGTCACTTCTAACTGCTGACAGCAAGTAAAGAAGAAACATTGGGTAGCAGTTAGACAAAATTAGAAGCCTGTAACTGCTTCCCTGGGCTACGTTTCTTCATTTAACCTTGTTCAAACTAGCAATGAGTAGTGGTACAGGGCTGAATTTTACTAGTACACCAACACCCGTCAGCCCCTCAGCACAAAAAAAGCTCTATGAACTGTCTGTTCATTTGAGTCATACCATTCGCACAAAAAATTACCTGAACAAAAACTCAATGCAAGATGTTCTGTTTATTATATTGTCTTTTCCTTCCTTCCTTGTTAAAATGTTTTCCCCATACTGGCACAGGTGACCCCAGCATTTTACTGTGCTCCTTGCAGAAGAAAGCAGTGGTCTGTTCCAGCTTTTTTGTATGAGCCATTAGTGGAGGTAGTCCGCCAAACTGGGAACTGAAAGGACACACAATCTCTCCATTCCATGACACCAGAAGCATGGTCACCAGTATACCTTCTCAAGTAGGTAAGTGGGCTTCATTAGTTTTGTGGCTTCGGTGCAGCCTGGGCAAAATTTACTTATTGGCTACATCTGGACTGGAATTAGCCATTAAGGTATCACTACATTATAACTCCTGCTCACTCTGTTCTCTTTTGCAATAAAAGAATTAAAGGTTGAAAATGGGCCAGAGGGAATGGGAAAACCAAAGCTGGTTGGAAGAGCTACTTGCTCATAAGAAGTGTTCGTTGACTTTACATTTTGTATCAGTAGGCTAGGCATGCATGCTCCTTCTGACCATGCATTATAGCAAAACCACGGGGAAAATAAACTTGCGTGGGATCAAGTTATTTTAGTAACATATCAATATTAACATCCTACATGTATAAAATACTGTCCATACCTTTTTGTTCTGTTTTCTCTAGGTGACTGCTGTCTATCCTGCAGGTGTCTCATGAATTCAGGCCAGTGGAAAACAGCTAAGTAAAAACTGTTTGTTTGAGACATGGGGTTGTTGTGCTGCCCAGGTTTGAAGGGGGTGAGATATTTACCTACATTTCATTCCAGCATTGGCTCAGACACACAAGCCAGCTACAGTGGCTTAGCAAGACAATGCCTATCAGCTGAACTATGGCTGCTCAGTTATGTCAGAGCTCTTCATGGCATACATGGGAATCCTACACACAGAATATGAATTAGGCATCCAGGCTGCAGCACTGGGAAGGGACTTTTACTCCTGCCTATATAGTTTTTAATCTCCAAAACCATGAAAGGAGCTATTACAGTGTGGCAAAGGAATGACTGGGTGACACGTGCTCTGCTTCTTCTAAGGCACCACTATTAAGAGCTGATGGCTTATGTTATTGGTAAGGAGGAGAGTTAAACTATTAAAAACTTAATTTACGTCTCTTTCTTCACTGTGTGACTCAAACCAGTTTTGCAATCTGTTACAGGTTAACTAGCCAGGATTAGGCAGGGTGGGGCCTGTAGCAGATTGAAAAACTGGTTTATTCAATTCACAGAGTAAGAAAACATCCTTAAAAATAGGTATTCTAGAAGAACAGATATCTTCCTGTCAATTGTGGCACATCGTGCTGCCAAACAGATTTTCAGGCCCCTCAGCTTTTGCTCCTGCGTTGAGTGAGAGACACTGTGTGCAAGTCACGTGCAAGCAGAGGCCACCCAGTATTGTGCTGCAGCTGAAGAGCGTGCCTTTCTCTCCGCTTGAGGCTACACTCAGAGGCACACCCTCACCTGCAGCCTCTCTCCTCTCCTCCGTAACTCTGTGTGCCAAATGCAGCTGGTTAATAGATCACAGATCAGACCGACCAGCTGCTTCCAGCATATGGGGTCATGGAGCAGGGAAAGCTGCGGGGCCACTCTGAAAATGTGTGAGATGCAGGCCTGGAGCTGCCTGGAGATCAACAGGTGATTTCAAGTAGGGAAAGAAATGGAAAAGAGCTGTACTGTTTTCAGCAAAAGAGAGAGGGAATGCAATCTGTTGTCTCCTGCAGGGTTTTGCTCTTTTTGAGAGGGTAGGCAGAAATGCAGATGATGAGAGTTGCAGGCTTACCTTGTGGGCTATCTTGTACAGCTTAATCTGGACATGAGATGTACCACACAAGGTGGTGACATAGGTGTATCTGAAAGTCCTCTTTCAATGCTAAACTGAGGAAGACGGAATACATAAAGCATAGGAAAAAATATTAAATTACATCAAAAATCTACTATATGTGTTAAAATTCGTGACAGATAGTTTCAGAATTTTGCACCCTCTCTTGTTATTCTTCTCTTCTCCAGGATGAACAATCCCAACTCTCTCAGCCTGTCTTCATAGCAGAGGTGCTCCATCCCTCTGATCATCTCCATGGCCCTCCACTGGACCTGTTCCAACAGGTCCATGTCCTTCTTGTGTTGAGGGCTCCAGAGCTGGACACAGTACTCCAGGTGGGGTCTCACAAGAGCAGAGTAGAGGGGTAGAATCATCTCCCTCGACCTGCTGCCACGCTTCTTTTGATGCAGCCCGGGATGCGGTTGGCTTTCTGGGCTGCAAGTGCGCATTGCCTGCTCATGTTGAGCCTCCCATTTACCAGCACTCCCAAGTCCTTCTGCTCAGGGCTGCTCTTAAGCCATTCTCGACTCAACCTGTATTTGTGTCTGGGATTGCGATGACCCAGGTGCAGGACCTTGCACTTGGCCTGGTTGAACTTCATGAGGTTCACACAGGCCCACCTCTCAAGCCTTTCAAGGTCCCTCTGGATGTCATCCCTTCCCTCCAGCATGTCAACTGTGCCACACAGCTTGGTGTCATTGGCAAACTTGCGGAGGGTGCACTCAATCCCACTGTCCATGTCACTGACAAAGACGTTAAACAGCACTGGTCCCAGTACTGACCCCTGAGGAACACCACTTGTCAGCTGTTTCCATGTGGACATTGAGCCATTGACTGCAACCCTTTGAGTGCGGCCATCTAGCCAGTTCCTTATTCACCGAGTGGTCCATCCATGAAATCCATGCTTTTCCAATTTAGAGACCAAGATGTCGTGTGGGACGGTGTCTAATGCTTTGCGTAAGCCCAGGTAGATGACGTCGGTTGCTCTCTCCTTATCTACCAGTGCTGTGGCAACATCATAGAAGGCCACCAGATTTGTCAGGCATGATTTGCCTTTGGTGAAGCCATGTTGGCTATCACCAATCAGCTCCTTATTTTCCATGTGCCTTAGCAGAGTTTCCAGGAGGATCTGCTCCATGATCTTGCCAGGCACAGAGGTGAGACTGACTGGTCTGTAGTTCCCTGAGTCATCATTTTTTCCATTTTTGAAAATGGGGGTTATGTTTCCCCTTTTCCAATCAGTGGGAACTTCAACAGACAGCTGTTGGAAATGGCAGCTTGGAACTGCTGTTGGAAATGGAAAGCAGCTTGATGACTTATCTGCCAGCTCCCTCAGGACCTGTGGATGGATTTAATCCAGTCCCATGGACTTATGCACCTTCAGGTTCCTCAGATGGTCCCGAACTTGATCTTCTCCTACAGTGGGCAGTTCTTCATTCTCATAGACCCTGCCTTTGCATCCTGCAACTTGGGCAGTGTGGTTGGAGCCCTTGCCAGTGAAGACCAAGGCGAAAAAGTCATTCAGCGCCTCAGCCTTCTCCATATCCTGGGTGACCAGGTCTCCTTCCTGAGAGGGCCCACGTCTTCCCTAGTCTTGCCTTTAATCCAGACGCACTTATAGAAGTTTTTATTATTATCCTTGATGCCCCTAGCCAGATTTAATTCTGTCTGGGCTTTAGCTTGCCTAGTCTGGCTCCTGGTCACTCGGATAGTTTCTCTGTGTTCTACCCAGTCAGCCTGTCCTTGCTTCCACCCTCTGTAGGATTCCTTTTTGCTTTTGAGCTTGTCCAGGAGCTCTTTATTAATCCATGCAGGCCTCCTGGCATTTTTGCCTGACTTCTTCATTCTTGGGATGCATCGCTCCTGAGCTTAGAGGAGGTGATCCTTGGATACTAACCAGCTAAGATTGCTTCTTTTGTATTTGCTACAGTGTAAACATATATTCCCTTCTTGCCCCCCCAAACTCTCGGGCCCAGCTGAATTGTGAACTGTGAACATCCAACTTTTGTAACTTTTAAAAATTTAATTAAAACTTCCCCTTTTCATCTACAAATTCCCCAAAACTCCTTCAAGTCCTCTGTCTAGATGTAAGACTGTTTTTTCTCAAAAGATGTACATTTTAAAACGAGGCTGTTGCCCTTATTTCTGAGCACAGTAGCCCCTATTTGTCTAATGCTCCTATTTGTTTCACAACAACAACTTTTGGGAAGGGACCTTCACGATGCCTCTCAGGGAAACTCCAGATTTAACAGCTCTAACATCTAGAACCAAAACCAATGTTCATGTCAAGATTTAATCCACAGCTCTCCTGTCCCTTTCCATGAAAATGGCCAGTTTCAAGCCAAAGCTGTCCAAATTTCCTCGTGCTGCCCCACAGAAGAGGCATGGGAATGCCCTCACTGCAACTTACAGTGCAGCAGAGAGCCAGGTAAGTGGTCTGGCATGGGTAACAAGAGTCACTTCACTGTCATTCCACAGAGCTGCTTCTCAGGGTAACTAGCTCACATGGTGTTTTGGGTTGCTGTGGCTGGGCTACCTGTGGTACTCAAACAAGATCTGTCACCCCCTGCAATGTCAGGTACCTCTACACTGCCAGTGTAGTCCTGCTCCCAAGTTTCAATGATGAAAAAGAAACTTCCATTTGCATATATCAGTGTCAGATTTTTGTAGTGTCACATTCGTGCTACAGACAGCTGCCCCAAAGGAACTGGACCAGAGCTAATATTTCCCTTCCCTGGAGTCAATGAAGCAGCTCTTGATTAGAGCTGTGGTCTGGGTGACTGGAGTAACGAGGTTCTGCAGTCCATAATTTTGCACTGTGCATTTCTTCCCTAAGGAGTCGCATGGCTGGTTTATTGAAATCACACGCAAATAGGTCTTAGTCCATTTCTTAGCAGCTGATATCAGAAAAAACTCAGATAGTCTAATTCTGAAATATGCTCGTGGAACCTGCAGAAATGTGGGCTTTATTTCTCTCTTTGTGACCAGTTGGAGGGCTCACTTCAAACAAATCTTTTAATCCCTCCGTGTTTCAATTCCCCTTACCTGTAGCACAGGGATGCTCACCCCCTCTATGCTACTGCCATGTGCTGGCATGGGCTGAGCACATTCTGGGGGCAAGGCTGGGCAAGCCTGTCCCACCACTGACTTTCAGCACCTGTTCTCTGGACAACTAGGGAGCTTCAGCTCCAATGGCAGCCAATACAAGACCTTTGCCAGCACTCTATTAACTAAACAAAAACATATCTTTTAATTGTTGTTATGGTTTCAGTTGGTTGACAGAAATACCATAAAACTTGATGTTTTAAAAAATAATAAAAACATTTAATGTTACAAAAAACTGGCTTTGATACTAAGCATCAAGTTGGCATGACTAAGAGTGTAGCGTCGCACACAGCAAAACTACTCCTTCTACTCATCAAGAGGCTTAGGCCACTGTGGTCCCTACATTCCCTCACCACACACCTTCCAGGAGAAATCCTCAACAGACCCTTCTTCCTCAATTAGGGATTTAGAGATGATCAATTAGGTCAATTAGATATTCACAAGTCCATGGGCTGCGATGGGATGCACCCAAGAGTGCTGAGGGAGCTGACCGAAGTCATTGCTGGGCCGCTCTCCATCATCTTTGAAAAGTCCTGGAGAACAGGCAAGGTGCCTGAGGACTGGAGGAAAGACAACATCACTCCAGTCTTCAAAAAGGGCAAGAAGGAGGACCCGGGGAACTACAGGCCGGTCAGCCTCACCTCCATCCCTGGAAAGAAGGAGGAATAGCTCATTCTGGGCGTCATCTCAAGGCATGTGGAGGAAAAGCAAGCTATCAGAAGTACTCAACATGGATTCACCAAGGGGAAATCATGTCTGAGTAATCTGATGGCCTTCTATGATGGCATGACTGGATGGATGGATAGATCAGGGAAGGGCGGTGGATGTTGTCTACCTTGACTTCAGCAAGGCATTTGAGAAGGTCTCCCACAGCATCCTCATAGGGAAGCTTAGGAAGAGTGGGTTAGATGAATGGACAGTAAGGTGGATAGAAAACTGTTTGAAAGACAGAGCTCAGAGGGTGGTGATTAGGGGCGCAGAGTCTAGTTGGAGGTCAGTGAGGAGCGGTGTTCCCCAGGGGTCNCCTCTCTTATGAAGAAAGCCTGAGGGATCTGAGTCTCTTTAGTCTGGAAAAAAGACAGCTGAGGGGGGACCTTATCAATGCTTACAAATACTTGAAGGGTGGGTGTCAGGAGGATGGGGCCAGGCTCTTTTCGGTAGTGCCCAGTGACAGGACAAGAGGTAATGGGCACAAACTTGAGCACAGGAAGTTCCACCTAAACATGAGGAGGAACTTCTTTACCTTAAGGGTGGCAGAGCACTGGCACAGGCTGCCCAGGGAGGTGGTGGATTCTCCATCTCTGGAGACATTCAAAACCTGCCTGGATGGGTTCCTGTGTAACCTGCTCTAAGGTGACCCTGCTCTGGCAGGGGGGTTGGACTAGATGATCTACTAAGGTCCGTTCCAACCCTCTGTGATTCTATGATTGATTCTGTGATTCTATGATTCCGCTCTCAACTGAAGCTACTTTAGTAGCCTGAAAAGTGGCTCTGGGCTGTGCTGCTCAACTCCAGTTCAGAAACTGCACTTCATGATGCAAAAGACACTTCACTCCTTGCCATGACTTCATGCTCTGGACCACAAGAAAACCTAGCAGTGACATGGCTGGCCTCACCATTTGTCCATGTAATTGCCATATCTGATCATTTGTTGTAAATAATTTTGTAAGCTGAGATCCTAATTTTTAAAATGCTGCTCTCCAGGCCAGTCATTAGATTTGATCTGCAGTTATTTCTTACTTTGGGATGATCCATGTAATGTATTATGAAAGTTAACATTTTTCCAGGGCAATAAAATTTGCATTTCAGAAACTTTTGAATAAATATTTAAGGAAAAATATAAGTATGTAACGTAAAGGTTAGTTTATTTTAATTTTTATAACTTCTCTGGATGGCAGGACAGCTGTGTTGGCTGCATAATGTATTTTTTAAAGTAGAAATATATAGCCATCTGTTCAGCTTGTAACATGTGTTAATAGGTATCTCAAATTTCAATTCAAGAATAACCATCTTAATAAATAACCTAACAGCAGGAAACTTGGGTTAACTAATGGAGACCTAGCTGTAGTAGTACTACATCTGTTTAAGTTAATCATGGCAGAAATATTTAGGTACAACGTACTTGGCTTAAGTGGGACCTTTATCTAAAAAGCATTAGAAAACTGTATTTCCTGGAAGTTTGGGACTGAGACTAAGAAAAAGACCTAGCCAAAAGATGTCCAGCTTTATGTTGACACTTGGACGGGTTTTACAGAGATGAGAGATGTTTACTAACAATATACCCACCCAAACTTCATAAATTTCTCCTATGGACCTGGTGTGCCAGAGACGACCCTTTAGATAACTTCAAACCTACCTGGATTTGAAGTTCAGACCACTAACTCTAGAGAAAGAAAAAAGCCCATGCAAAATGGCTGGGTTAAGACCACCATTAAATTGATCTCAAATTGTGCAGCCCCTGTAGGACAACATTCTACTTAAGTGGTCTCAGTGCAGATAATGGTCAGCTGTGAATTTAACCTGAAAGGTAAGTTAGTACTGGATAATAGTACCCTATATTTGCATGGGTATGCATGAAGGAAGACAAATTACAAAATAAAGTAAAAGTATGATCTCTTCTTTTCTTTTTCTTTTTTTTTTTTTTCTTTTTTCCCTGCTCCAAAAGGCTTTTCTTCCTGCACAGTAACAGGCACTGTAAAGGTCTGTAACTCTAAGTCTTTGGTTGCCAAGATGAAGAAAATGTCACTCTTAAGCAGATGGTACTGCTGATGCAGAAAGTCATGGACTTGGAAATTCATTTAAACAGCCTAAAACAAAAGCAAGAGAATGGAAAGGATAGTCTGTTATTATCTTTGAATATTGAAAAGAAGGTTGAGGAAGCACAGCAAAAAAGGAATGCCACTTTATCCTTGGATTAGCTACAGAAAATGCATTTGATTTCCTTAACAAGAACTAAAGGGAAACATAAGCCACCAAGAGAAATCGTGGTCAGATCCTTGGACTTCTATAGATGAGGATGTCACCTGAATATGAGGAACCACAGATGACACAGTGCTGCCACAAGTAATGGTCCTTGTGCCATTTTTCACTGCAGGGATGCATTCCACTCCCCCACCAACCAACAGGATGCTGGAGGGGCCTAAGCACCCTAGTTGATGCTGTTCTTGGTTCAGCCGTTAATTTTAGAGCTGAGAAGCACAGAGAGAAGTTTACATCTTCCTCTCACATCTCCAGTCATCTTCCAGCTACAGCTCAGCAGGCTGGTGAATTCCAGTCCTTTGTGGCTAGCATGGGGCAGATGTCATCCTGGAGAAGTTACAAGAATATGAGTTTATGATTTCATGAAGTACCTTCACAGGAACTAATTAGGGGGTAACTTATTAATGGAGAAACTACCAAGTTATGAATGAACTGTCAGTTGCTGTGCCAAGTAACTTGCATCAGCAATTACAGTCATAAACATTCTGGGTAAAAGCACACTTAATAGGACCCTTTCATGGGCTGTGCAGTCTCTGCCGTAGGAACAATTTAGTGATTCCTTTGTTCATGCCAGTTACAGAAGGGCCTGGAAGATCTGTGATCTCTATTCAATTTCTGTGACATGAATTTGCACCCATCTTTGCAATTCATTAACCACTCCCCTCCCCCAACTTTTTAGCTCTTATGGCTGCAGAGAAAATGCAATTCATAGTTGGAAACAGCAAGATCTTCCTGAGTCTGTGGAGAACCTAATAAGATGCTTGTGAATATGAACTGGCCTATTCATATTAATCAGTAGCTTCATTGGTCTCGCAGCCATGGAACTGCTAATTTTTCAACAGTATACTAAAATTAATTGAATTTTTCATGTGGGCTTTGCCACAGACACAGGACATTTCACTTTGTCTCTATACTCTGCTGAAATCTCTCAGCAGCTGTTTCTACCTCAGCCTCTTCCTACAAGCAGAAAATGTGTGGGATTATGGTACATCACTCCCGCTCTCTCCATTCAGTTAGGCATCTGTATAACTCACCTCTGGCTCAGCCCCTGGCAGTGTGGCCACACTGAATTTACACCAGTAATCTGGAACCCACACCAAAGTTACATTCCCCAGCACCCACACCATGCCTCTGTATCTTTAAGCTTGCTTATAAATTGGTATTATCACATGACAAATTGCCAAATCATTTATCTATAAGAGGCAAAATCAACCAGTATGTTGTATTTTTTCATGCACTCCTTATCACTAGGACAACTTGTAAACACCTGAGCTGCTTTAAACAGTTGCACATTAGAGGATACGAACCTAACAAGCTTTCAAAAACGCACAGCCCCAAACACAGAAATAGTTCCAGTACAAATAGCCTTCTATAGCTCAGCAGCGGACACAGAGTTTGAAAACTCTTGCAAACAGAAAGAGGCATGGCATCTGACTGGAAAGAATAGCTTTCTATCTTAAATTTAAAACGGAGTAAAACCGCATTTTAATTTTCTATTCTTGACTTTCTCAGATTGCATTTTGTATCTGACCCTTGCTAAGAATCATATCACAAAAAGAAACACTCACCCTAAAGTTTCCTAAGTAAGAAACTAGCTGTTGGTACAATATTTACTATGTCTTAATATTCAATGACTTCCAGAATATGATTAAAACATTATGAGCTGCTTTTACGAGAGCTGAAGTCATGTAAGGAGATTTATATAGGCCATTGCAACCTTCCTATCAACTGTAACTTTGCTTAAGGCTACTGTTTATGCTTTCAGAAAATACTGGAGATATCTAAGGTCTAAGGCACCAGAAAAAAGGAAAAGGAGACAAGCATCTGTCATGGTACATAGAAAATGAATCCTTCTGGCAACTTCTGCCCAGCCTTAGATTAATATGGATTTACAATTAACATAATCAGTGAATCAAGCAGCGTTGTAATTGTTTTTGCAGCTATTCCAAAAACTTTCTTCTGCACAGACATAACCTAATTCTAACTTAGTGAGACAGAACAGCTTGACACATTTGTTATCTATAGACTACTTCAGCCAAAGAACATAATGAAAAAGCATGGGAACTTGACTCAGGAGCAAAGGCTCTTCTTTAATACTTGTTCCAAAAATAAAAAAAGCCTCTCCCCCCTACATCTCTAATTATTTCTTATTCTTGAAGCTCTAATTTTGCCCCAAGGACTGCTTCAAAAATACACTCTCTTTGATAGGATTGCTTAATACTGCTCAGTCAAGTGGGATTAGAGCCTTCTGAGGGAAAGAACATATTTCTCATTCATTTTCTTGACTAATTAGTAAAAATGACTTTGGGAAACCTTAGTTGTAGATGTATCGCTCACCTCTTCTTCACAGTAGGGATTAATAACCAGCGCGCGCTATTGCTCGATGCCTGCGTGCAGTTGGCAGGCAGTTCTGTGACACCAGCCCCAGAACCTCATGGAGTAAGGCACTGTGGCTGCAGTCTTCACGCAGCAACTCAGGTCTCCTGCATGCCAACAGCAAAACTGTTATTCTCTCTTACAGGCACACTCTTACCGACTTCATCACTACAGTATATAAGGGCTGCTACAAAGGGGCTCTAACCAAACGTAACCTGTTCCCGAGTCATTCCTCCAGCTAGTCTTTAGGGAGAATTGAGTGAATGTTCTGCTTACGCACCAGCTGAGGGTAGGGAATACACTGTGCCTCAACTTCTGTAAGTAAAGTGACAGGAAGATAAGCTGGAAAAGATCGGACAAGATGATGGAATCAGTTTCATGTCCTTCTTTTTCCATGCTGTGGCCAGACATAGCGAGTCTTTGCTGAGAATTAATTGGCTAAATATTCCTCCAAAAGCCTGTAAGTTTCTCTCCTTAAACTCAATGAATTTGTAGAGACACATATAGTAAATAAACAGAATGTGGCTGAATCATGCAAACATGGAAAGCTTACTTCCATAGTTTGTTCATCTATGAAGTTTAAGAAGAAAACAAGGACTATCACTATGCGTGGTACTATGTTTTCACCGTGTATTACACCATCAATACACTAAGGTATTGACACTTGAAATCATTTCCAGTAAGGCTGAGACAAGACAAAATCAAACCCAGGGATCTCAATCTGCAGTCCTCACTAAATCAAAAGCAGCCTTGTTGTTGACATGTATACAAAATTATGACTCAGATCCTAAAAAATCCATGATGTTGACTCACATTTGTGATTTTTTTTAAAAACACAGGACCGTATTTAGAATTCTTTACACATGTCCAAGAATATGGCCTGGCCATTGCATTTCCTACAGTTGATTTGCTGGAGTGTTTTTGTAGTCCGGTACATAAAACTGTCAGGGTGTGATGCAGAAAAACAGGCTTTATGAAAGACCATGAGACCAAACTGAAATTAACTTCCCAGCAAAGAGAGAACGGGGTTTTTCTTGTTCCTCAGCAGCATTGCCCACCGGCTGGGCTCAGCTGGAACGGCCACGCTACAAACAGCCACCTCAGATGTTCAGCTGAGCCATGAGGCCACAAAAGGTCCTCTGACTTCCTTGGAAAGATGTAGCTCTAAGCATTTCTCTCTGTCTTTCTGGACTAACTGTGGATGGCAGGGCAATGCTCAGAGTTAAGAAGAGAATACAGATCCTGCAAGAGTTTTGTTAATCTTTTTGCTGAGACAGAAAAGTATTCTAGAAAAATCAGCATGCTTTAGGGCACACCTTCCCCTCTGCAGTTACTGAAGAAAGAAGGATTTCTTTCTTTGCCTAATTGTCCAGTCATTAGTAACACAACAAAAAGTGGCCTTTTTACCCAGGTAATGCCACAGTAACACGTTGGGAATTGTCATTAACTCACGCCCAAATGGCATCTTTCACTTGCCTTCACAAGTCAATAGATGCAAAAAAAAAAAAAAAAACAAAAACAAGACCAAAAAGAATGCAACAACATCATTCTAAAAGCACTGCCAGAGGTTCCACTTATACAATAACAGCTGGGCCTACTACAGCAGTAATGAAATACACTTCTCTGTGACAAAATGGGACCTGATCATATGATTTTATTGCTTATTTCTCTTTCCTGAAGAAGTTCTGTCCTCAAAAAGGGTCTCTGAGCTTGACAATATGAATAATATTGATTCTGCTTGACAATATTTCAGGTCTTTTGCAAAGATCCCTCGACTAGAGCTGAGATGTAAAAAAAATCCTATTTCTTCACAAATGTAGCAGAACATGATGTGGTGTTGTGTCCACCAACTGTGAACATGACTTTTCATTAGCCATAGGGATTGATTTAGTACAGCTGTAACCATGAGGCTTCTGAAAAGCACAATGGGACCTCTGGGACTCTGCAAGCCTCCCTGACACTTCAAGAGAGGCACTTTAAGTCCAGATTTCTCTCCTAGGACCAAAAGCACCACACCAGGCAAAAAGGAATCTGTGACAGCTTCAGAGCAATTTTGGTCCTGAACAGAAGTGCTGGCTCTGGGAAGGTGAGAGTGGGAAACACAAAGAAGGGGTGAGGAGTTACTTCCTTTCTTCAACAGCGCATAGAAGTGACAACATCCACGGAGCGAGCACAGGGTGGAGTGCCGGGCATAGGTGCTATACATACCCCACACACCCAACAGAAGAGTCACTTCACTTTCATCTTGCTTCACCAGAGCTTTGGAACAACCGTGGGGAGAGAAAGACGGACCCTATAGGAGAGGCAGCTTTAGGGATATTCCTGAGTAGGCCTTAAAAGCTTGTTTCTTAGTCATATTTCCATGGGTGTCCATGAAGACTAGAACGAATAGTCAGTCATCTTGATCCTTGCCCAAGTCAACACAACAGATCCCAGGGAGAAGGGAATAAGTTCCAGATTCTTTTTAGAGCTAATGGTATCTCACAGTTGTTTCATTCCTCACACCCTGGCAGCATGTGTTAGGGAAACATATGACACTGAGGGCCTCTCTCCCTCTCCATCTCATGACAAGCCTGAAGAGATCGAGAGTTAGCCAGTCTGGGGTGGGGGTCAGTAACAGTGATTCCAGGAGATGACCTATCTGCTTCCCTGTGTAGGGCATAAGGGAGTAAAGACAGCCCACAAAGCTAACAGTCAATCATGGAGTGCCTCTTTAGCTTCTGGTGGGTACAGTAGCTACCCACCTGTAGTTTCCCTGGACCAGCAAACTAATTCTGAGCATGCTGGGGATGGAGGAACCAGGATCTTACAGATTACACAAGTCTGAGAGACACAGGCATGTGTGCAGTCCACCACCTGTGCTAGCTCCAGTTCTGAAAGGTTCCAATGCAGCATTTTACCTTCCCTCACAACATCAGAGCTAGCCTGAAGAGGCTGCTACGTAAAGCCTTTGTTAATACACCTGCACAGAGCAAAAGAACATCCATCAGCACCAGTATTAGAAACACCATGCCGAAGGGCTATCCCTGGAAAAGCCTGCACCAGTGGAAATGAGGCATGTTTTGCTCGGTTTGGTTGCACACTCACCATGGATCATGTGAACGGCTCTGAGTTTACTGCTGGAGCAGCACAACTGGCATCTTTGAAGCTTGCTGCTGAACTCCTCTGTAGTGAAGAAGAGGGCAGCCCCTGTTGTCATGAGGCTGCTGTGGTGCAGGCTAGCTGTGACGTCTTGCGGGCTGTTGGCAGTCCCTGGCTCTCCATGTGTGTATTAGCTGGACTAACATGGGTTCAGTTGGGAGAGTGATGAAAGGGCAAGGTCTTTGCTGAACATCCTATGAAACCTGTGAAGAGCTAAATGTCAGAAAGTGTGGATATTCATAGGGTTTGGTCTCCAAAGATGCTAAAGTGACAATCTAGAGGGCTATGAAGGAAGTCTAGTTCTTCACAATATTTGGGCACCTATATCCTATCTGTATTAGCAGGCCTTTGAGGATGTAGGACAGCAGTGCCTAAACTACAGTACTGCACTTCATTTCAGAAGTCACAAGCAGTCTTAACTGAAGAACAAAACCAATTAAACTCTTCTCAAAATATTTCCCCCATAATAACATGACTGGCTGGTTCGTTGCTGCAACCAGAAGATGATCTAAATAATATGATGATGATGAACTGATGGTACAAAATAAAATCATAACAGTAATTAAACACAGAACTCTAATAACCAAACATGCATTGCTAAATAATCTTGCTGGGTTAATGTTTTGGCTAGGAAGCAGTTAAACTATATTTTGAATTTGGTCTTGTTTCTTCATGGAATGAATTTGAAAGTTATGTAGGTGGTATCTATCAAAAAAACTTCCAGCGTGAAGCATGTGATCAGCATAGGACAAATATTCTACATGGGTATGCATTTGTGATCACAGCAAAGATTTTCCTTAAATCAAGACGCTTTAATACCCACACATTCTCTATCTAGCCACCTGGAAGCAGGTCTTGTGGGTCGCTTAGACCACTCTGGGCTATTTCATAGCAAAACAGTTAAACCATATCACAACAAACTGTCATGCTTTTGGAAAAAGCAGCTCTACCCTGGTGTATTTTGAACTACATACAGGCCTCAAATGGTCTCTGCAGATGCCAATTCACCAGTAGCCTGATTCTGATATCCCATCTGTCCAAATGTCTATTGAGATCTTTAGGTACATTTTAAAAAGTATTTTTTGCTGCCTCTCTTGCCCCTCACCCTCATCCTCCAAATCACCTCCTTCATGATGTAATGCCCTCAAATGGCTTTGGGGCAGCTTTTACAGAGGAGTTCCATTTTGGATGCTGTTCTGGCTCCCCACAGAAAGAATAGTCCTCTCCCCTCATCACACAGGAGTGTACACTCTTAATTTTGTAATGCAAAAGCCCTGAACCAAATCCATCCCTAATGTTAACTTTACTGAAGTCAATGAAATGAATCCAAGAATTGGTTTGTCTCTTGGTTTTAATACCAGAAAAGTGTCTCACCCAGCGTAAAAGTAGAAACTTAACACACACTTTGGCATGTTAGACAGCCTCGTCATCACAGCACTGTATTTGCTTTTGAATAGGCTTATTATCCCTATCTCTGTTGCTTCTAAATCTGGATATTGCATTTTTCACGCAAAGAAAGAAAATTAGTTTTACTACTTTAGATAGGGACTGCTGAGACAGCTGAGTTTCAGCATATGTTAATAGTACAACTGTCCTCATTTAAAGAGATATTCAAACCTATAATAAAATTTTCATTTTTAAAGATTTCCTCTACTAAAGTACACGTAACTACCATGTACCATTGCCATCTAGTGGAAAGGTAAGTAAGAACACAGGTTTCCTTCACTTTAATAGCTGTCCATGATGATCACTGATGGTTATATTAGCGGATTTAGAAAACGTCTAGAAAGCATAGCATAAAGTCCATACATCTCTCAATGCCTGCCCTGCTCTAAGGGAAATCGATAGCTTCCTATTTAATTTATCTTTCGATAGGGTAAAAAGAAGTGTTTGACTGCTGTTAGCAATCTTACTGATAAAGAGTCTAGATTCTGAAACAGGGGAAACTTAGCATGTTTCCTTATCTTTGATTAAATATAACATTCACTAACTTAAAATACAGCATGTTAGTGGATATGCTTGGTAAATAAGGTTATATTTCAGAGACAACTGCTGTGAAAGGGGAGGTGGTGGTACAGCAAAAATAGAAATAATGCTATAGTAGTGCAGCTTCTCCTTGGCTTGTCTAAGAGAATGAAATTAACACAGCTTTTTGCAATTAAAAGCATATGCAAGTTTTGGGCAGGCTGGTAAATTAAGCATTAAATTGAGGAGCTCCTACACAAAAACTCTGGTCAGCCTAAAAAGACTTATTTCTTGTAGCCATTTGTTTAATGAGTTTACATCTGCTGTAACATTCAAAGAAGTCAGTAGAGCTCAAGTGTTTGACAGCTGTTCTTAAAAAACACAAGGAGGATACACTTTGCTCATCTTCCTCACAGACTTTAGATAAGGACGAGAAGCGTTACAGAGATCCACTGGAAAGCCTCAAAGGCAAAATACATGATATCTAGTTTTACTAGATTCTTGATCATTTACAGTTCACCCTAAAACTCCCACACATTTGTTTCTTAATGTCCCTCATGCTCCGTTAAACCTCACTGCAGCAATGTTCCCATAGGAATGTGGCCACTTGCCAGACTCTCTCATGAACATTTCATTAATCTTCTTGGCTCTCATACAAACTACAAAACATTATTTGTTAGCAATTTAACTGTTTTGCTCCCAAATGTGCCAGAAATGTGATCTTTGCTATCCTTTCATTCAAGAATACACGATGATAATTATATAGTAAATGAAATGAGGTTTTTTACATTTAGCAAGATACAGTGCCAAGAAAGGTAAACAGATTATATCTTGTTTCTGGAATTAATTCTCATGCTATCCTAAAAAGCAAATCATTCTCAAATGTAAAAATCCAACTTATACTTAGCAAAATACAGCTTTAGATACAGTTTTATTTCAGTACATTACACAATGATCTCTGACTTCTTTAATAATTCAGACCATACCACATAATCTACCTTCTTCAGAGGATAACTTACCAGAAAATACTATTTCTGTTTTCTGGAAGACTGGCCTGACCCATGCCCAGTGATGTTGAGAAAAGACTGTCACCAGCTTTGCAATAAATACAAAGAGTCTGTTAGCATGCAAAGCTTTGAAAGCACACATGACTTGCTAGAGAAGGAAAATGATTTAGAGAAAAGTAACTTCATCCTCTGCAGAGTAGAGAGGACTCTGTACAGATACACAACTTTTATTTCGCAAAATGTGAAGCTTGAGAGTGGTATCAGTGGATAAAGCTGTCCTCAGGTGCATAT
>VXBO01006690.1:82269-160379 GCA_013400135.1 Rhinoptilus africanus
GTTTTAAGACCCCCCCCCCCCCCAGAGAGTGTCTCTCACATAGAGAGCCATGCAGATGCAACTCAACTTCATATGAGATGCAGTATTGCAAGTAATAACCTTCATATGTGTCAAGTCCTTGGGGGTTTTTTTGTAACTGATCTATAAGAAGTTCAGTTCATTCCTCAAATCCCATTTTCACTTTGCAACAATTTGCTTCCATGGCACTGTAAGCAAAAGGGTATCCACCTGCAACTGAAGGATGAAAGTAGGAGTAAAGAGTGAATAAAGACTGTGGCCATTTAAAAGGACAGGATCAGACAGTTAAAGGGAGGGCAATGAACATATTCATAGGTCTTTCTGTTTTCTCTTCTGACTTCTGTAAGTGCCCACAAGACACCAAAACATTTGGGATATACCCAAACTCAGACACTTTTGAGGTTTTCCCAGCACTTTTCTGGCTTAATATTGTTCTGCAATGTAATGGGCAGAGACGTGCAGTCACACTCCCCGTATTGTGCAGTTACTAAATTGCAGTCTGTGTGAACAGACACAGATTTGACCAGAACACATTTGAAGCAATAGCCACAGGATTTGGATTTTTTTGTCAGAATTATTTTTAGGAGAGAAGAAAAAGGTCTTGCAAATTATGTTGCAGAATGTGCTGGACTATGGCAAAAACTGATTGATAAGTGCTCTTTCAACCTTACATTTTAAAACTGTAGCTGGGGGATGAGGGGGAAGTGTTATGAGTGTCCATGGAACATGAGCAGTTGATGTCAGAAATAAGAAGCTCTGTCAGTTGTTACGTGCAGCAAGATAAAGAAATCATTAGAAGTTTTTAAAGTTGCTTGAAGAAAAGGAACAGAAATCACATAGTGCTTAAGACCAGTTAGAAAAAAAAAATAGATTTTTGCTGAGACAATAGCATGATCAGCTGCATGATTTTGATTGATTGGATGTTGGGTTGATCAATTACCTTAACCAGGAAGAAGGGACACCTAGAAGATGGAGGTATGGTCAGATGAAGAGGGGTTTGGGAACTGGGGATTTTTGAAAGGTTTAAGTAGATAGGAAAAATTTGTTAGAAAGGCCAAATTTCTCTCTTTGGGATAAAGAACTCAGGAGAGTCAGTCAAGGAGGAAATATCAATGGAGAGGACAAGGCATCCAGGAAACTATCTGTTGTTCTTAGATGGTGATGGGACAACTGATGCAGCTATTTTAGCACTGGACTGAGAGTATTCACCTGCAGCGTTGCAAGGGTTAAAACCAGTCCAGAGACAGGCACATATGTAATTCGACATTTGGAATGAGCATTCCCAATTTAGCTTTCAACCAGTGGCAAAGCCTAGTAACAGCAGCAAGATGCCAAATATTAATTTAGGCAAAGCTACACTGCTATATACTCTTGGAAGCTGTACGATTAGAAGTCAATAGAGTATAACTGACCTAATTTCTTATTTTTATTTCATAACTAAAAGAAACCCAAGGGAACCCTGAGCAGAGACTTGCTCAACCCACACCATAATTGGACTGGCTGATTGAACTAGCTGGTTGGCTAAAATTGTATTCTGATTAAATTGTAAGACTTTTTTCCAAATCACAAAGCTCTCCTCCTTGTAATTCCTGAAAGCTCCATGCGAGAATTACAGCATAAATAAAAAGAGACTGCAGACTGTCAGACAGCCTCTGTTGTTCCCCCCAACAAGTTATAAATAACTATAGGATACTTACAGTGCTGTGTACTAGGGAAAGCCAAGATCAAGGCCAAGTGTCACAGTCCTCCCTGAAAATAATTGCAGCATGGAATATAATCCTACATACTCTAGCAATATGTAGTCTAAATAGAAACGAACAGGATAGCACTGGATTGTGTCTGGTGAAATTGTACCAGACCCTGGGAATTTTATGTTAATTAAGAAACGCTGATCAATAGAGAATGCTAAGTTTTAATAAGCCAGTAATAAAAGAGAAATTGCGTTTAAATAACAGGCGTGTCTTGATTCCCTGGAACAAATCTCTGATTTTCAGTCGGGGGAATTCACCTGGTGGAAAATTTTGCCTGACTTAAGACAGCAAAAGTTTTCTGTTGGTGTTACTCACTGCGGTTTAACTCCCTATCCCAGAAGTCTGCCCGGGTAACTGAGCCATTGGGAAAGAGGTCTTAGAAACAGCAGAAGTTACAATCTTGATACCAAAATTACCAGGTGAGGTTGTGTCATACTAGAGGAGAGAATAGAGGATCACAAGACTTCTGGAGTTAAA
The DNA here is from genome assembly GCA_013400135.1 of Rhinoptilus africanus. NCBI lineage: Eukaryota > Metazoa > Chordata > Aves > Charadriiformes > Glareolidae > Rhinoptilus > Rhinoptilus africanus. Next base: position 84,516 of record VXBO01006690.1, read on the forward strand.
GTGTTAAGGTACATGCAAAAGACCCAGCAACACAAGGTAGTTCAGCTTATTTCCTGAAAGCGCTCAGAGTGCAAGTTACAGGTCTGCTAGGAAAGAGATTGCTAAAGATGCTGAGACTGTGCTGCCCCAGCAAGATCCATCCTCTACTTCATGTTAGCGTACAATTGATTCTTCCCCCTTTTAGCATTACAGCTCCACATAACTTCCTTAACTACAAGTGAAGGAGAGTCCTGGATCTTTTCTGTTACTGATCACACATGGTAATAGGGACACACTGAGGTTTGATGCAGGTTTCCTTGTACATATATCCCAAAAGGAGACAGAGCTGACTCAGAGAAATCTGTCCATTAGTATCCTATCTTCACATCATGCTCTGCACCCTGGTGGATCGGACAATACTTTGTAGACCATATAAAGGAGCTCTGTGCAATGGAGGGACATTATTGTAAGCGTAAAGCAGGGATCTAGACAGTTTTGTTAATCCAGCCACAAACAATGTGAGCATAGAAATTCTACTGTAGCTAATGAAAAACGAAAACCAAGGTCTAGTTATTAGCAATGGAATTTCAGAAATAAGCACTCAAAACTTCCAACTGAGGAATACGTACGTTCCTAAAAAGCAGTGTAACTGTTCAAAATATCAGTAGATAAATCTGTGCCCTAAATCTGCTTCCTACAACCTTGGTAATTTTCCACAGTGATTTGGAAGTGCATATTGTAGCAAATTCACTGCCAGACTATCTTTCATGCATGGGAAGACAACGTCCCTCCAAGACAGAAAAATCACTGAATCTGGACCTGGAGCTCTGGCTAAATAAAGCTGAGTCTGCTACGTGCCTCTAATTTCTTTGCTTTGATGGAAGTCCTAATGTCACCACTTAGGCAATGAGAAGGTGAGTTAGGGCTTTATCAGGGCTAACTGTCGGCAGGCAGAGTTGAAGGCAGATCTTGATTAAGAGCTCTAAGCAACTGGAATTAAACTGTGGGACTGCAGAGTCTGGGAAGTAGTGGTCCAATGCAAGTTTTCATTTCAGAGCCCCTCAAACTAAGCCCCTTTTAAAACCTGACCTTTTCCTTCCAGCTCTCCTCTTCATGCTACAAGTAAACTCGTGGAACCTGCCAAAGTAGAAAACTAACTTATTAGTCACAGGACAGTTGGTGGCACACAGAGCATACTCCTGATTAATTTATCAGTCTAGGCTATTTTACAGCCAGCTGGCCCACCCTCATTGTGCTATATGAGCATGTTGCAAACTGTAAAGTGTTCACACAAAGATACATTTCTCCCTCTTCCCCTCACCCTCTGCTTTTATTCTGTCCTTGTTTCTTTAGAAATCTCGGTGGTGTGGGAAGGCTCCACCAAGTATCTGTACGCCTGCTTCTCATCATTCACATTAAGAATCCCTAAGGTGCCATGAAAAACGTTTAGCATTAAGACTCAGGCCTTGGTTTCTGTGAGGGTCAGACAGCATTAGTTTTGTTTTCTTGTTTATTTGAGAAGTTTATTTGAGTTTGGTATTGCTCTATTAAGAGAGGGCACAGTGACCCAATTAGAAATACTGACAGGGATCCTGAACAAATAAATCTTTACATTTTATAGGAAGGATAGAAGAACGGAAATAAAAGTTCCCAGAAAGCAAAATTATGAAAATGACAAAAGGAAGTGCCACCTAAGACTGTATTTCTATCGAAAATGTAACCACCACAAACTTGTTTTCCACTCATACGAATCAAGACGAGGACTAATTTCCCAATGTGTTAGAATTGTGCATTTCTTTTTTTGTTCTCTTCTAGTTTGCAAGGGAAACAAACAAACATGATTAATTACAATACTTCAGCAGTCTGTCAAATAAGGCAGTTCTGTTGCTTACTTTTTCAGTTAGTGCATTCATGGGAATGTTTTTTTGTAGCATTATCTCATAAAAATACACATGTAAGCTTAGCAAAAACCATAAAAATGTATTGTAGACTTCAGCTAATCTAGTATCTTTCATTCGTAAGGAGGATTTGGGCGGAGGCCAAGTTAATTAAAACCAGAATAGAAATGTGTTCTATTCATATGAGTCATATACCTCTGACTCACAATAGAGTCTGTGCAGCTAATGGGTTAATTTGTCCCGATAACATAGAAAAAATGAAGCTAGAGGTTATGACACTGTTTGAACTGAGTGCTGGTTTCAGACAGTAGATGTACAAGGTTTTTATGCAATTAAGAATACAGATCTGTTCTAATGATGTCCTGTCTATTCAAGTGCTGTTACAAACAGTTCAGAAAGACCTGGAGGTACAGAAGGCTCAGAAATCTAGCACTGACACCTTCAATACTCTATTATTGTAACAATACGCACAGGAAAGTGTTAAGACATTGTCACATAGAGGAAAGTCTAAATCACGTGCATGTAACTTGTAATGCTGGCAATTTCCTCCTAGCCAATGGCCCTGCAGCACTTCAATGGGAAAAACTCCTCCCCAGGCAACCTCACTAACCCACACACTTACTTGTCTCAGTGGCCTGATGCTAAGCACCTTCATCTTTACCACAGGAAGTGTGGTAATCTTTTAAGCTAACAGCCTTTGTAACTCCTCTGGTCCCTTTTCCCCTGGGGACTGGCATTCCACACAAGCTTCATTGGTAATTCCCTATCTCCTTGTTTTACACCACAACTTAAAGGAACAGACAGGGTACAGAAAGGGGAACGTGGCTCCTAATCCATACATACCATGATCCTCTATCTAAAGCTAGAGAAGTTCACTTACAGCTTTCCTCCTCCCACATTCCTGCAAGACTGTGAGCCTCTCAAGACAAGGACTGTATCATAGCATGCATTCATGGAACTGCTACTGCAACAAACCCTGTAGGCATGGATATAAACCAAACAGCAATAATAGCACACCTGAGTTATATCTGCCTAAAATTTAGTGCCAAGGTTGAAAGCAGACAGCAGCATTCTGCTACTCTACAGTTGATTTAGTTATCTGATCTCCAAGGGCCTCACAAGAGAAGATATAAATTATCCTGTTTTTTCAACCCTCATGCAGGTGAAACTCTTAATGAATACAAGAGTGGACAAGAAGCATATATTTTTTATGAGCTAATTTACAAAGCGGCTATAAGGGATCCTTTGAGGAAAGCAGGCCTTAAAAATAATGGTTTTGTGGGTATAATTATATAGGATTGTGCTAGGATGTGAAGACAATACAATGCAGGCCTCAGTGTAAATGTGACTGAGGCTTCCCACGGTGATCCAAATATTTATCCATTTCTAGGTAAAACAGACTCAAAGAAACCACAAAGACTTTTCTCACATACTTGAAGTTAATTCAGTATTTTGCTGAATTGAGGATACAGTCCTCAGTACTTTACAAGTTTCAGACTGCACACAGAAATAGAAGTACTCCTCCTTAGTACTGCCACCCAACAAAAACAAAAAAGAAAAGAAAGAAAAATTGCATTAAAAAAAAAGATAAAAAAGAAAGTTCTGGTCACAGTGATTTCCCCACATACCCCTGCATGTAATTTAATAGCCCTCATCTGTTCATCTAATATAACAGTTATAAATTTGGCATGTTATCCAATGGGCTAATCATTCAGAGACATGACTACAGTCAGCACCATTCAATCCTCCCGGCAGCAAAAGCCCTAAGCAGTGGATGGTGCTGATTAGTCACAGCTGAAGACTTTAGAGCCTCAACATGCTAGTTTAGTATTAATTTTCACCTAACTGGAACAGTGCAAACACACAGGAAAGGGAGGAATAGTTAAAAGCGTGTTTTCAGGCTTATTCCCAATAAAATTAAACTAAGCCAAGAAGGAAACAGTCTGTGCACTCTGCCACATCATGGAGATCTCAGAAGGGAAGCAGAAGATGCTCTTCCTGGTTTCCCTCCCCAGCCCACCCGAGGGGTATGTCCCCAGGCAGATTTTCTGCGCTGCACACAGAATATAGGCACCAACGCCGCAACCTTGGAAGATCTGTTTGAGCACCATCTCCCCCTGAAGCCGCCTAAATTTCACCCTTGCTTTTCAATTGAAAAATCCCTAGCATTTTATACCTGCACATGTTCAAAGCCAATGCAGTCTCAAGAAGACTGAGTAGTTCTAGTTTTAATCTGTCTGGGATCCAAAAATGAAATGTAGCATTCAATCCAGAACTTGTGCTCGGAAAAGGCCCAAGAAATCTCAACTGGCTTTACAGACAAAATACCTTTGTGGCTTCCACACAGCTTGTAGATGATGTGGTGCTCACCTTCCCCTGTGAGCTCACCTAATGGCTACAGAATACACGTGGGAAGCAGCAGATGAAACTATTATTTGCTTTGCCTGAGGAAATGCAAACCTAACTCAGGCTGCAGGCTGTGTGGTTGAATTACCTTCTCTGGGGGCTGTTTTGACAGCAGAGTCCTAAAAGAGAGGAGCGAGAGCGACCAAAGTTCAGCAGGAACTTTGCAATGAAACAGAGGTGATGCTAGTCCCGATTCCTCTTCAAAATGTGTTTTGGTATTTTAGCAGCCTTTGATTGAAATACAGAAGTAGGCCTTACAGGAGGGCCCAGAAGACAGGTTCTTCCCCCAAATCCTCTTGCACTTTTTCAGCAACCTAACCATCAGTTATGATCCCTCTTCTGCTCTCTTTCTCTCTGTGTCAGCTAATGTGGAATTACTTTATACACAGAGTTGCAACTTTAGCTTATGAGTCCACAGCCCTCCTCCAACAACACTAAAAAAAGCTTATCACCTTAAATTCATATTGCAGGCTACAGCACTCTTCTAAGAAGGAGGAGAAATAACTCCCACAGGTGCAGAAGGGCATTAAACCCAGATCTTTTATTTTCTGGGTGAACAGCAATGAAGAAACTGAGGTATTCAGACCATGATCTTTTTGTTGTACTGCAATGTTTGAAGAAGAGTAACTCTACTTGCTCTTTGGGATAAAATCCATAAAACTCAGGACCAAATCCATAAAGTGGGGCTTAAGATCATGGATCCTAAGCAGAGAGAGATACTTCTTACCAGCCCCGAGTAATAGCCTGGGATTGAAGAATGGCATAAAACTCACCCTATCCTTAGTGCTCCCTGTCGATCAAGCAGCTCTGCTTGGTGGTTTCAGCTTTATAAGCAGACCTAAAGATCAAACACCTGCTTCTGGACTCATTCCAGTAATTCAGTGCCTAAAAATGTTGATCTGTAGCACTTTAGATGTCTATATTTTTGATTGGTTCCAAGTTCTGTGTTGAAGCTCCTGCATTAAAGGGTCACAACAAAAACAAGTTTATAAAAAAAGAGATCTCAGAGTCTTCCTCAATGCAGTTATTTTCTGAAATGGACACTTTAATTTCAATCATTTTCACATTTTACTAATATTTTGTTAAATTTCAAGTTAACAAAATTACTATGCAGATAACATTACAAAATACTATTGCATTATATCCAGCTGCAGTATCACCACTGAAGTGCCCAGCACAGTAACACTAAAGCAAAGGTATACTTTGCTATTTTGAGTCAAATTTGGCATTTTCCTGACCTGCTGCTGTTAATCATTTCAAGCATACGTTTACATGGCTGTTTCTGCCACCCACTTTCAGCTGTCACCAGCCCCCACAGAAAATAATAATAAACACTGAGTACACCCACAAAGAGGTAACTGAGAAGGGGTTAGATGCATAGAGAGGTCTGGAAGCTTGAGAACATAAAAACCACAGAGTCTTCTAAATTTTCCATCATACAACTCCCACTTTGACCCAACAACAACATACACTGTTGATTTTCAGGTGCAAATTTTATTGTGGATCATAACAAAGGTTTCAGAAAAAGCACAACAAATAGAGTGTCTCTTACTTACACAGTACATAAAATAGACTCTGTGAAAGCTACTAGCTCTGCAGTTGAAGGCAATGCAGCTTAATTTAAACTAACCATTATTTTCAGATACACGTTAAGAAGTAAATTTTGCAAATATTCATTTTTCTCAATTAGTTTGATACTGAAATTGAGAAACAAATATTTCCATGACACTAACATTGTTGCAGAGTGTGTAGTATTAAACTGTCAGACAGAAAAGAAAATCTCATTATTGCAAAAAGAAATAGTCCCACAGAAAACATTGTCAAAATACATAAAATTAGCCCTAATAGATGTTAAATGACTCAAAACATCTTTGGAGAATCTTTGGATGCTGAGGTATGCATGATTTTGTAACTTTGGTGCTGCTATTTGCATTTTTCATGTGATACATTAAAACAAATTAGAATCATAGAATGGTTTAGGTTGGAAGGAAGCTTAAAGATCATATAGTTCCAAACCCTCTGCCACGGGCAGAGACACATATCTTACTTTAAACTAACTATAACTTTCTACAAAGGATTTCTTCAGCCTTTAACTATACTTTAAAGAGAAAACCCACGCTAATTCTTATAGTAACATGACAAAAGTCTACTAGGTAACAGTGCAGAAAATCTTGCGAGAGGTCTTCAAGGCACTGATCTCTCTTTGGGTGCTTGGCACACAGGCCATTCATGAAGGCTGTTTTGAGAGGAAGACATGAATAACAAAAACTAGACCTAAAGCTAGTATTCAGTATATTAAATATCATATGTATTTTTCTCTAATGAAATAAAATCTATTACTTTTAAAAGCTATCCTGCTTTACAACACTGTGGCTTGCAGTAAGGTGTCGCTAAATTAATCTGAAACATGAAATTAAAAACATACTTTAAGAAAATAAGAACAAAAGCCAACCAAGTAGCATTTACCTAAATCAATATAGACTGCCTGAATGCAAACCATTCCCAAGTACTGTAACCTTCTGTAAAACAGAAAGGATCAAATGCTCTGTTGATTTAATGCCACTGGTTTGCATGGAGATACGCCAATCAGCAACTTGGTCCACAGTCAAATGAAGCCAATTAGGACCTTATCCAGCACTCGATGGTCCACCTGAATTCCTGACCTACATAGCTGCAAGGGCTGCTGCCCACCTTAGACAGGAAGACATCTACTGACTAAGAAATATAAAGAACTAGATGTTCTGCACTCAGCTTATTAAATAAGAAACTTGGGGCATCTGTGTTCCATCAGAAATACAGAGCAATCCAATTCTAGATTTTATGTGTGTGTCTCAGCTAAAATTATGCAAAGATCCCTTTAATACCTTTTATCTAGGGCCCGTTCTTTATGGTAACTAGATGCTACTCATCTGGGAAAGAAATCTCAAAGGACTTGATCTCAAGACATTAGGATTTCAGATCATTATGTTGGGAACATCTTTATGACATACTATTAAGAATCTGTAGCTCCTCTTTGAAAAAAATTACAGTTTTGCGTGGTTGACAGAGTATGCCAGGATCCATCAATAGGGAAAGGATGACTATCTCCAGCCACAAAACAAATCTGGATACCCTACTGCTGGATACAATGGATGGATTAGAAGTCAGAGAAGCACAGAAACCTCTGTTCTTTTGGCAGTTCCACAATGTCCCAGCAGCAGAAGTGTTTACTGTTTGTTACTCTGGGCAGATTAATAATCTGCCAGTTTTTGGTGGACTCAGCCACCTGTGGTCCTCTGTGTGACAGAGCACAACGAACAAACACATTGGCCTGGTGGATGAGATCCAAATACCACCATGAGATCTTAAGGCAGTGGCTTGGATTCATAGTACCTGGCTTTAGCCAAAGTGCTGAGATAGAAACCTTGAGATCAGAGGCTCCCTCTGGGACCAACAGAGAAACTGCCCTCTCCAGGTGGCTGTCCATATCTCACATGGGCTAAATCCATTGATTTGGATCTATTTAATCATTTAAAGTAATTATAAATAAAACCAGGATTGACCTAAAACTTAAACACCTTCTATCTTAATAGAAACAGGAAAATTTTGCATTCAGCTGTACATCAGCATACACCGCTATGTACCAAGAATAAAAGCATCATAGGTGTCAGCAGAATTTGGCACAGCTAACAACGTTTCACTTCCCTGAAGGAAGGTGCCGGCGTACACTGATTGCTGAAGAGCAAATTGTCTACAGTAGTATTCTATATTTCTATAATATTCTGTATCAAAGCAATAAATATTAGATATAATCTGTATATTAGATTTCATAGTTATCTGATAGCTATTTAAATCTACACTGTCAAAAATATAAGCAGCGACCCACTCCTACGTGGCAGCATATACTTTTTGTGTGAACGTTAAAACTATCCCATGGGTCTATATTTACATAGGAATATAGGACACTTTTGTTTATATAGCAGATTTTAATTTACATAAATTCTTACCATAAGATAGATAATTGTGTAAAGGTTGGACATTGTTTAAATGCTTCTATGGTTCTGCATAATTGCATTTCAGCATAAGGATTTCATCATTCTGTCTCAGTTTTATGTTTTTTTAAGGATGGAAAATGGAGTTTGATAGACTTCAAAATCTCCAATAATATATACCAATATAGCACAGTAATATTTATTTTAAAGTCCCAGTAAAAACCACTTTCACTATTCCTAACTTTCTTCCTTTACATTTATCAATTTCCTCTTTAAAGAAAGTGCACTCCTGAAAACAAGGGCAATCAAAATGTTTTGGCATTGCAGAGATGTAAAACAGTATTTCAGCTGAGCATGATCTGCAGAAAAACCATCATACATTTTTTTAATTAACAATTACAATTACTACAATCTAGGTGTGCAAATGAAAAACTTACATGTGAAACATTAAAACAAGCTGAAATGGCTGCTGGTATATATATGAGAAGTTCTGTCTCAGTTTGCTCAAAAAATGCTTTGTTATTCTTATCATCTAGCTTCTCAGATAATAAAGAGTTAATGAAAACATGTTCATTTTCACCAAGGTCAAAATGTCCAGTTATTTACCTGTGTAAAAGGCAAATAATTGTTATTTTCTGCACCTCCAGTTTCAGAAACTCAGTTAAAAATACAGAGGTAAAAAATACTTTTAAAAAGATGTTTAGAATGCTTGTAACAATCAGATAAAAATTTCTGAGTTCAGAAAACATCCAGGTACTGTCCTCTGAATTGTATTTAAACTTTCCTTTGCAACAATTGATATTTACTTCTCAGAATAATAATCTCTGTGGCCCCCCAGCAGAAGTTAGTATCTTCCTGTTATTAAACATAAGTTAGTGTTCATCGAAGACAGAACATAAATGCTTGTCTTCCCTTTATGCTGATGCTGCACTGAAAAACTCTACATAAAAAAAAGCAACCTGGAAAATTGAAAAATATGTAATGCTTTATACACTAAGTAACATAGAGCTGGTATTGACTGTTCTTGACAGCACTGCGTTTCTTCAGATGAACAGAGTCAGGAGCTGACAGACTGCTTTCCCTTCCACCTATACCAGTTCTGCCATAATTGGATGACTACTAACAAGTCTCTTTCCTGCACTAAGCAGTACAAAGATTTCCAAACAGTCATCCAGTAATTTCTGCCTAAAGATATAAAAGTGTAACCCAGGATCCCAAGAATCTGTGGTTGCATTGGAACACTTCTTTTAGAAAGGTGTCTAACACTAACATGAAGACTTCTAGCAAATGATTAATTTACTCTTGAAGTTATGCTAGTGCAGTTTTTGATGAGCAACACTTGTGTCAGGCAGTGTCTATCAGCTTCTTTATGGAAACGTAACTGGTGCTTGACATCAAGTCTAAGGGAAAAATCAACTCCCATTTCCCTTTTGTGTCTTTGTTAAAGCTAAAACCAAACAGATAACAGTTTATACTTGGTTATGGTTAGGAAAAAGTACTCTTTATAGCCATATAAAATGACCAAAGAACCTTACACCATAACAGAGACTTGGCAGATGGGACTATTTTTGCCCTAAAAGCAGTGCTTTTGTATCTGAAAGGCTACAGGAATGTTTCTGGAAAATAAATCTTATTTTTTGTGTTGGACATTATGCAGCAAAATACATTTCCCATAAAATCAACCAAAGGGACAGATTCTAAATCCTATTTAGCAATAAATCTATACTTGCAACGTGGTAATCCTGTACTAAAAAATACTAAAACAAAACCAAGCCATTCTTTTACTTTCTAATACTATGTAATAATACAAATATTACAGGGAAACTGTATTATACAGGTGTGTTTTCCTGAAATGTGTACTTTGCAAAAAAGATCTCTTCCTCAAACAAAGTAAGTGACAAGCTGCAAAGTCTGCTTATGCAGAATGCTCAATAACACAAATTTAAAGCAGAGTATCATATTATAGTAAGTCTTAAGGAATGAGTAGCTACTTCATTTTGTACTCATAAAATTCAAGCCCAACAGCACCGGAAATATAATCAGGTTAAGTGCTTGAGAAAGTCTCTTCTTTTTAGCTTTGAAGTGAACAAGAGTATTTAACTGTTTCTCCCCATGCACATTTCTCATAATTAGAATGCAATCATCTTATCATGGATAGAAAATCCACAGATTAGAAACTATACATGTAGAAAATACTAAAATAGATACTTGGTGGTGAATCTTCCTATGATTGGCTTCAAAGGTTGAAATGAATTAAAGTTAGTAAATTCTTTCTCATTCTTACTTCACCTACTACAAAGCAGTGTGAGGACAGTTACTACTGAAACATGAATTCTCACAGAATATACTCAAATACCTTTCTCCAAACCTTTTTCTTCATAATTTATATTAGTTTTAAATCTACTATGAAAATAGTAGTGCAAGAATAATCAATTAAAAGTTCTTCAGATAAATGGTTTAGTTCCTTTTAGGATAAAGATGCAGAGGAATACCAATGAAAAATATGCTAGTTATGATGCTTTCTTTGTTAGCGCTCCTTTATGTATCAAATCAATTCTTCACTCCACATTCCTGTATTTGGTAAACAAATTGTACAGTACTCTCAGTGTAGACTTCAAGTCACAATTTACAATATCTAGAAAAAAAGACAAGGGAAAAAAACATTAGTAACTTCATTAGCTGAAAACATTTTCAGTAACAGTACCTAAAAGGTGCCTAAAACTCCCTTTCCTTGCTTAGATCCATATCCATGAACATTCGAATCAGAAAAGATAGTAAGAAAGAGTAGAAATATAATAAAGCACTGTTTTCAAACTGGCAACTCAAAAATCATTATTTCAACCACTTTTAGTTAGAGATACGAATGGCTAATGATGCTTATGCAGAAATGCAAACAAGGTTTAGTTGCCCACGAGACAAATTGTGCTTGGGATTACGTGTATTTATACAACTGAAACTTCAGCTGGTTGTGACCAGAAAAGTCATCAGGCAGGAACCAATGGAACTCTCCCTTTACATAAGAATTGCAGGCCTTGGCCCATTCTGGGCTGCAACATCCTTTATTAGGCCTAATTTCAGCAAGATAGTTAGACACAAGTTTAAATTTTCTAAAGGATCTAAAGAAGCTCGGTGTACAAGTGGCCCTCAAAGACACTTCTGAAAACACTTTGGGTTAGCTGATGTACATGGCTGAATCAGTCCTTAGAAATTCAACATCTAAAGTAAAGGATTTATATGAAACAAAAAGCTAATGAATACCTGCTGTTTCCAGGAGAAATTGTTGAGAAAGTCAATATTATTTCACAAGAAATCTATAAAACAAACTGACAAGTACTACTGCAGCAGTCTACGCTTGAGCTTCAAGGAATATTCAGTCTCAAATAGGGACTTAGAATTGCCCTTATAAATAAAAGAATAGGAATTAGAATAAGAATTAGAATTTGTCCTGTCTCTTTCTGCTGATTCTACCAGAACTCAATCTCCTAACTTTTGTTCTTGTAATTGGCCATGAAGGTATAATGCAGATGATGTAGGTACTCCCATTATCTGCAAAAACTCAAGTTAGCCTAGTAAATTTTGTATTTAACCATCAGGTAGTTTTGCCTACAATTTATCTACATTGATGTTTCTCACGACTGTGAAGGGGTTATACTTTGAAGAATGAATCCAATCAAACCTATGCATAGTGTCCCAAAGTATGCAAACTTTGAAGGGCTAAAGATATTAACTACATGGCAAACCGATGTCCATGGATGAAGGGTGAAAATACTCAAACCTTGATTTTACGCTGAGCCTATGCATGGCCATGAAATTATGGCCACATGGTTTTGTGGGTCTCAATAAATCAGAATAAAAATCCTGGTTCTAAGGTGAAGAGAAAATGCCAAAAGCTATAGGAAGGGCACGGTGTTCCCACAACATCATGTTATACTCCGCAGTACTGTTTGCATATAACTCAGGAAGTTTCCTCTTCCAGGCCAGCAGCAAGTTGCACAATGCCTTCATTTCCTAATACAGAACTTCAAATGAATAAAGAGATAACTTTGACAGGTCTTTAACAAGTCACCACCACCATCACAACAGAATTCCACAGAAAGGTCCATACTAAAAAGCTGCACACTCCCAGAGAAAGATGAGGTTTTTTCCATCGCTACGTACGTTTGACCAACATGTATAACATTTTACTGGTTGCAATTTTCAAAAAGAGAAACTTGAGTTTGGCTTTGATTTACACATTTCAAGAAGTAATCTGAAAAAGCTCAGACTGCAAATGAATTTGTTATAGACTCAGTAGATTAACGTTCCGGCCATTTTTAAAGTAAAAGGTCACAGAAAGCTTTTTAATACCTTTTCAATTATATTGCAAATAACCCAAATAAACTGTTGACCCCATAAAAATCATTGGTTTTCATACTCATTTATTTAACCACATTCTTTTTTCCACTAAATATGTTTTTCATATTCTAAAGCCCTTTTCAGCATATTTTTTCCTAAAGAACCTCAAAGAAACAGTGTAGGAATTTAAAGAGTATTTAGTATACACATTTAGGGTAAGATCCTTTTCAATACTCTTTTACTCACTGGAAATTTTAAGTACGGGCATTGTGCCCAATGTAACAACACATAAAACAGATGTGTTTTTCCATTCACATTGGGCAGGAAGTTTCATATTAAGCATTTCAATAATTGCACAAGAAATGTCTTATATATGCTGAAATATCCTTATGGCTTGATTTATACTGGAAAAATTAGCTGTCCCCTAGAGCAATAAATACCTGAAAAATTAAATGCCATAAGAATTTTAATCCTCCATGGGGAGTAAGGGATCACAGATACTCTCTGTTTTACTTGGATCCTTAGATTTCACTATTTCCCCCTTCTCTGTGTGACTATTTCAAACATAAAAGTTTGTGATACAGTCACCACTGGTTAAGCATGATTGTGGATAAGAGATCAAGCCATCAAAAGAAGTGAAAAAATAGGCTGTGTAGGTCGAGATTAAATGGGTAGGTAGCACAGGCTGAATCCTGAGATGTTTGTGTGTGTGTGTGCGCATATGTCTGCTGCTGTTATGATCTGTAAGTTGTGAGGGATGGAAAATAAGCAGAACGGAGCAGAACTTGATTCAGTGATGTGTGCCTGGATCTCCAGAGAGCCCTTACTATTAGAAGCAAAACTCTGAGTATTAGCTTCTATTAACTCTTCAGTGAATGACAATCCAATATTATGTCAGGAAAAGACTGCATGCACCACAGAATGTGAATCTGCAATTGATTATTATGGTAGTTAACCAGTAGAAGGCCAGCTGCCCCTGTTGGGAAGAATGGAGCAGAAGCTGCATGTCCAGCTCCTGCATGGTAAGAAGTGGTAACTTCTCATGGGAAGAATCACAAGAGTACCCTATAACACGGTGAATCAAGGGCCCTATATCCAGGCCCAAAAGCTGGATTTGAACCCTGTATTTATATGAGCAAAGAGGAGTGGAATCCTGGTCCTGCTGAAGTCAGCAGCAAAACCTTCATCTTCCCTGAAGACATATTTTACTTTCAGTCCCCAGCTCTAAATCTAATTTAAATATGCACGATTAGGTCTTGCATTCAAAGGCAGTTATGTGAACATATGAAATTCTTCCACATCTACCTCTTTTTTGAAAATTTTGTAAATTACACTGGAATACTTGAGATCTAGTATGAAGATGTGGGATGGGGGAAAATGGAGCAACTGGAGCAATTCACATCGGTCAGTGACACCATTCACAATTGTATTATTTTTCTTTCAGCAAGTATCTGAGTATTACTGCGTATTTTCGGTCACACAAATCTTACCCTGGCCATTCAAGAAAGGAAGCCATGCAACATTTGAAAAAGCATATCTATCAGCTGCTCAAAATACAGCTACCTGAGCACTTCAAAATGTGCCTTTCACTCCTGGATTAACACTTTAACCTTTATTTAGCTATACCATAATCCTGTGAGATGAGATCTGGATCCAACACAAATTTTTAAGGAGATACAAAAAAAGCAGAATAGATACCTTCTGGTCTTGGCTTTGGTTTTTCCAATCCACCATCTTGCATTAGATCAAATGCAAAGGATACATTGAGGACCTAGTAATATAATAAAGGTAGTCATTATTGTGAACTATATACAGTGTAATATGAATGGTCAAAACAAGATTTATTGAAAGCTGCAGACCCAGATATTCGGAAGGGGAAAAAACAGCCAGGGTTCCATTTATCAATGGAAAATCTGGCCCATTCAATCCAGACAATCCACTGTTGTTTTTTTCTGGGTGGTGATGCTGGTTTCAGAAATATCAAAGTAATTGAAAAATAACATGCGAACTAATATTACCCATAGAAAAATTACTTACAAGTAAGAACAGCCCACCTCCCGCAAGTTTAAAAATTGGAACATGATGGTGCATGAAGTGCTCTTGTCTTGAATAGACAGCTGAATTGCCTGGGTAGCAACAGACACTGAGGTAATGGCTGGTCTTAAAATGATGCGTTGTACATATATGCCTTTATGCTTCCAAAAAACATGAAACCTTTCAAATGTTAAATTCTTGGATTTTGGACACAAAAAATCAGTTCTGTCATCAATTCATGTGTACAGTTCTTCGTACACTTAACAAACAGTAAGTCTGGTTCAATGACAGCATCAGACAACGGCTGCCAAAATCAGTTAATACTTGCTAACCAGCCCATCATTAATATAATTTTCCTTTTTATTCCAGATAAGCATTGATACTGAGTCTTAAAAAATGCTTGGAAATGGTTACCAGTACAGTCCTCTCTTGATTTCAGCTATTTACATCAAACTTATACAGTTTGATGTACAGTTTGTGTCATCCTTGTACTACTAGACATGTTTATATGTTTGTTTTTAACAGAAAAATGAAATCTAATTACCTTTTGTTCAAAACTATCAGGAGTCAAGAAAAAGCTGTGCAGAGGAACAAAATAGCCTTCTAGGAGACCCATTAGCAGGACTAAGTACACACCATCTGCAAACTGTAAAGAAGACATTTCTCAGTACATTTTCTGAAGAATAACTCATTGCTTTGCTAGATGAACAAGATATATATAGTCCAATGCAGAAATGTTAACAAACTACTAATATAAATACTTTAAACTGCAACTAAAAGATCTCATCTCACTTCTTTGATTCATTTAGTTAGTATGTTCTGTTACGTCTTCTCCAAAACTGACCTCATGTTAAAATATATACGCAGAATAAAGTCCCTGGAAAGAGAGGCAGTCAGTGGCTTTGATCTATCCCTTTGCTTTCTTTTCTACTAGTTGTGGGGAACCACAATAGCCAACCTTCAAGCTCTCAAATGGCATGCATTCCCTGAGCAGAGAAAAGCAGAATGAAGGTGCAATCTCATGACTACACTGAAATTCAGTATATTGGAGGAAATAAAGGAACAAATTATCTTTGTTCATGTTCTCCAAGTCTGTGTCGAGCTAATTTTAAGTGTAGATAATTACAGATGGAAGATATCTAATTGCTATGATATATGTCATTTCTATCTGAAAAAAAAGGAACATCTGTAAGATTTTCTTAAAGGTGTCTCACTCTTACCCCTGTGGCATCAGGTCTGTCAGTGCACTGAGATACCCTCACAATCAAACTGAGACCTGAAGCAACCCCATCACCTTCCCGATGTAGATAATTTTTCTTCAACTGACAGAAATACAGCCTCTCATTTTAGGAAATACTGTTGCGGATACCGTCTTTCCTGCCTGACCCTGTAATTTTCTTATGATAACTGCTGAAACTGTTCACATGATGAGGTATTAGCACAGCAGGATTAAGCTTTTCTTTTAGCTTCTTTCCAGCCAATCTGCAACTAAGAACAGGAAAGACCATGTACTACATTATTTCTGTGGTGCAATCAAGCCTGCAGCCCAGCTGTACAGCTGCCTATACACTTGAGTGGCTTTACTCTCAAGAACAGATCCCCAGTGAACGGAGTCACTGCAATTCCATGCGATTGTGTGCTTGTGTAAAGGTAGCCAGGAAACAACTGTTCATCTTGATGTTGGATCAAACCAAGTGGACGGAGTCCTTTCCTGACCAAAACAAGCACAGGTTCTGCTTACACCACTTGGCAGCAGCCAAGAAGAAGCATCTGTTAATTTTTATGCTAATGGCAGTACAAAACTGTTTTAGAGAAATTTAGCTGCCCTCATAACTTCTCTGCTTAATTGGTAAGGGTCTTCTTCATACAAACATATTTAGAATTGAAGGGTTTCCTGCTGAAATAACATCTTAAATCACAATCAGCAATAATTCAATGAAATTTCCGGATAAAGCTGGGGGCATAGGGCATAACACAGTGCAAACTAACCCTCCCTTTAAGAAAGGCTATAAAATCCTACCTGAGTCTCCAGTTCAGTGACCTCCAAATTCAATTTATTGAGATGCTTGTTCACGAAGGTGATGAGAGTCTGAAATATGAAAACAATGTAGTGAAAGCCTATTCATAGGGCGGTAGTTCAACGCATGGACTCCACTCAGAAGAGAATCTCCATGAATGAAGAGACTGCAACACAATTTTTAAGTTTTAAAACCGAAATGTGGCATTAAAAGAATAAAAAAATTTCCAAGAACAAAGAACAGAAATAAAATGAATGTTATGTATATGAATAATAATACACTGTTAAAACATAGTATTTCTTAAAAAAAAACTTGTTGCAGACTACAGGGAAGTGGGTAATTGGACTCCAGTCAAATCTGGCAGCAGCCAAAATACTGTAGGTCAGACTGCTGGCAGTTGTAAACTGGATACCTCCTTGGCATCAGTACACTCAATCTACCAGTTGGGTCCTACTCAACATACACTTTGTGAGAACTTCTTTTTGCTGGAAACTTTGATAACTACATGTTCTTCTGTGTTCCAAAGTCAAGTTCATGCTGCTAAATACTAATAAAAAGTAACACTGCATACATGAATTTGTGTATTTGTTTAGGCATAAAGCTAAATTGTATTTAATGTATGCAAACTATGCCAATTATATACATATACACCCACTACATACATACAAACCTATACATACAAGCATGCACACGCAGATTACGTATTTTAAAAACAAAAATCTTCCAACCTTTTTCACTACATTCAGCTTGTCTGGAGCATGGTCAAATAAAGTATCAAATGCGTCTCTTTCTGAAAAACATTCAGACACGTTAATATACTGAGCAGCAGTTGTCCAAATGCAGAATAAACACTTACTAAGGCACAGGCAGATTTAAGACAACAGAATCTGCAAAAAGTTTCAATATCTTCTCTTTGTATTCCAAGTACCATGTATTTTGCATACTGCCATCTTGCTACAAGCTTCTAGTAACTTATTCTCTATTATTTACAAAAAGTAATTTTCAAGTAGGATTTGGATTACCTAATAACCTTCTTTCTCAAAAATGAACAAAGAACGGTACCTTTATGCATAAAACCTTAAACAGCTAGATTCACAGAGCTAAGTAACCAAATGACTGTGTGCAGAAGAACATGAGTTTATATCTAGAGTCACTACAGCTACAGAGGAAGTTTTTCCCCACGGGCCACTGACTGCATTGTGGTGTGCTGTATCATTAGCCACCTCAAGCAAGCTTAGAGTACACAGTTGCAATACAATCCTTTGTATAGATGTTTTTGGGCCATTCTGATATGCAATTTAGGACATACTATCAGCAGGACAGGCAACCTAGGGTAGCATGACTGGAGTGCTACTACAGTCACCTTCTGAAGAGAAAAAGTATAAAATAAAAAGGCACCAGTGCCTTTTCTGAGCAATTTTCATTTTGACAATCACTGGAATGCTAGTCAATGACTCCACAAAAAGGTACATTCATATTCCCCGAAAAAAAAATGCTACACTAGATCCAAAGGCATTTGTAGAAGGCAGACTTAATATAAAGTAAGACTGCTCTGGGATATCATTGGGAAAAGAGGTCACACATATAGCTTTTTAAATCAGCTGTAAGGCAGCCATTGAAATAATACAAGAAACAAATGCTATATTCTTGGTGGGACTCCACCTAAGCTCCTCAGATGAGTATTTTCTGTTGGTCCGGCACTTGGCTGGTCCCAATGCTAGCCGTATGACATACTAGGCAGAGGAACGTGCGTGATGTTTAGGCCTGTTCAATAATGACTCAAAATCATTAAAGTGTTAAGTAGGTAACGTATGCAAGAATGCCAATGGGGTCACCAGCTGGTTTATGATAAAACATCATTTCATATTATATAACTGGGAAATTATGACCATTAATACTATTACAGTAGCGTTCTGGAGGTTAAACCACAAAGCACCTGCAAATTAACACGTGCTGAAAAGCAATGAAATGTGTTTTGAAAATGGTCAGACCAATTTTAATACTTTTTTCCTTTTGTTAACTGACACAATAGCCCGTGGTTTATATATTTGCCAGGGCAACTTGAAACTCTCTACTTGCAGTTTGATCAAGTGACCACCCATTGCAGAACTAATGTACACTTTGGCTGCCTCAGGAAAAACATAATAATGAAATAAACTTACCATGCCTTCCTGACAATGCCCTATGAAAAAAAAAACCCAAAAGAAAACAAAAAGAAAAAGAAGAAAACACAGTTATATATAACTCACTTGCCAACATTGTGCTGCAAAAGAAAATAGCATACATGGCCAGATCTTCAGCTTGGTGAAAACTGGAGTAGATCCATGAAATTAAGAAAACCTTCATCAAGTTACTCCAACTGAGAACCTGGATTAGTCTTGGAGTCCACCAGTATATCATCTCCTGGCTTCACTAAAGTCTCATTGGAGGCCAGATTTCAAATTTCCTACTATTGAACCAAGCCAACAGGCCTTGCCTGAGTGAAGAAGGCTTTTTCATGTTGATTTTGTGAAAACTTTTCCCTTTGCTTTAAAGATGCATTTACCACACCAACCACAATACAATTTCAGCCAAAACACATAAACAAATAAACAAATTCATAAAGATTAATAATAAGTCAATAGTCTGTCTTCTCTCCATTCTATTACAAACTAGGATATTCTGCTATTGCTTTCTGTTGGTTTAGAGTAACTTCTGTTATGAATTGTTTAGTGAGATGACATGTACAGGGCTTACTACTGTCTTTTTATATCCCCAAAGTCCAAACACCTAAAAATAGTCTTATCACACTCCTTTTTGAAATAATCTAGTACTCTATCAAACAACTACCAACATAAAAGAATGAGGCATATCTTTCTTGTTCATTTGAAGGAATTTTGAATAAAAAAGTAAGAAATGCAATAAATACAGACAGAAACAAATAGTCGATAAATATAAAACAGAGATTTTGTATGTCTTTGCTCTGTCTTCTCTTTTATTCTGGTCTCATGCTTTTAGTTCCCCACCTCTATATTTCCTCACCCTTTTATAATTTTAGATGCATGTCTGCAGCTCTTGAAAAGGCTAAAATACAGTCACTGACTGATGCATCATCTTCCTTGGAACCCCAATACCAAAATCTAAATATCAGCAAATGTTTGAATTTCTGAGATGCATCTGTGTTCAATTACTGAACTGCTGGCAAAAGTGGTGTTGACATACTCAGTGTTACCAGTTATTTCCTCTTGGATTTGTCGAGACTGGAGGATTCCTTCTCGTTTCTGGAAAAAATAAAAAAGTGACATTTTTCTTAGTAAAGTTAAATGCTTAGGGTACAGTAAAAATCTATTTGTGATCCAAAAACGTAATTAGATAAGAAACCTGCAAAATACGAACTTTTTAAAAAGAAATTTACAGTAATATATTATTTCACCTAGCAAGTATTTCAGAAAACGCTTTTGTAGATTAACAAGAAACTTGAAACTCCACCTGTAGAAGGAAGTATTTCTTTTCCTTTCTCCATTGTTCTTAATTCACTTTTCCTTTAAAGGCCCCAATTCAGCAAGACATTTGAAACACCTAAACACATATGTAAGTATTTTAGTAGAGGTATGTATAGGTGAGTTGAATTAAACCTTGTATTTCAATGAACAGCTTGGCAGATGGTGCCTATGCTTCCCTTTTGCAAAAATCTTGCTCCCAGGCTATCTGTTCTCTCTACTCTATTCATATACTTTCTTTTTGCCTCAGAGTTTTCCTTTTCTGACTTCTCTCCACACAAAGACCTCTATTTGCTTGTGATGAAAAACTAAAATGGAGGTTAAACCATTCACAGCCTGCTCCAGACTCTAGTTGTCTTGGTGTTAATATATGCATTGGCTCCAGCGTTCCTCAGATGTAAGGAGCTCTTCATATATGGTGGTGAGTGGCCCGTGTCTAGACGCCGCACACAAAATGGCAGAAGCCAACTGAAATAGTTGCTTTTTGAGTCAGTTGTAAAACAAAGGAGTTAAAAAATTTGACACTGTTTCCAGGATGCCGATCACAGTCATCTGGTGGCAGTGTAAATACCACACATATGTTTTGCCTTTCTTTGTATTCTCTCTGTTAATTCTATTCACTGGAATTAGTAAAATTTTGCAATACAGAAAGAAAAGTCAGGCAAATGCTGACAACCGCATGTAAGGTCTAGACATTAGACAATTATTCATTATTCTTCACTCCCTGACATACAAGGAAATGAGAAAAATAAGTTTATGCTGGTCCTACATTTGCCTTCTACGTGGAAAGGAGAAAAGGAGCCTTTTGGAAAGTCCTTCATGGCATGTGAACTGGGGCTGCTGCTCTTCCCTGCCTTGGAGAAAATAGCACAGCCCCACCTAAGGCAGTCCTCAGTGTATGACGTGCTGAGGATTCAGCCAGGGTTGAGTCTATTACTTCTATACTGCATTACTAAAATATATATGGATCAAACTTGCTTTTTGCAAGAAAGCCATACGTGGTGTTCTCTGGGTCATTCCAGACTGGCACTTGGATTAATCTGAACTGTCCTTTTAGCTAGATAGCTTCAGGTGTTTTGTGTTACAGTTTTTAAAGCTGTGCTACTAAATATCTTGCACATGGTTAAAAATACATTCAGGGAGGACCTCTGAACACTAAAAAGACAGAGTGGAGTCCAGCGTGTTACATACTGAAAGAGATGGCACGGAACAGCTGCTGAGGCATCTTCTGTCACAGATCTTGAAAGTCTGAAGAAAAACTACATCACTTACGGCTATCTTCATTTCCAGCTTGTGCAGACAGCAGTAAGTACTCGCACTTGAAGTTACAATCTAATTCATACTAGCTCAAGTTAGAATTCCACTCTGGGGTTTTGGTTTGCTTTTCTCTTTGCTGCAGAGTGAAAGGAAACTTTTATTTCCTCCTGATGATGACTCTGACATGCCAATGGAGCAAAAGTGCTATCACTCCTGTCTCCTAAAGGAGCTGGGCATCATAGCAATATCAGCTGTACTTCTCAGTGCCCAGTCTGGTGATATGGGAGAAGAAAAAGGCTTCCGATACTCTACCTTCCCTCTGCAAACATGCACAAATAGCCCGAAAAAGACTCCAGTTCTGATATAAAGCGTATTTCCCTTTTTGATAAACTGCAATTAATATCAATAGAAATTTCTGGACCTTAATCATATTGTTGACAAAAAAAAAAAAGGGGAAAAAAAGAAGAAAAAGACACCAAGCCCTAGTTTTGTGCCTGGCATCTGATCACTAACATTAATGGGATTTCCACACTGCTCAAAACCAACGTGCATCTGCTGGACATTTACTTGACGAGCATATGTCAAGATAGACTTTCCTATGCTTTTGATTTGTAAAAACTGGTGGAAAAGTCCCAATGTCAACAATCGGAATGGACCTCAGAAACACTAGTGTAAGCACCTTCTCTGTGAAGGCTGCTTCCCGTACATCTTTTGCACTTTAAAAACTCTCTAAACTCTCTACCTCAAAAACTTGCCTTAACACCGATGCCACCTGTTGTGAACTTAAGTTTTAAACCAACAGAGACTGCTGCAATATTCCTGAAAATACAAAGAAGTGCTACTGAGGACTGACTGTCCAGCGATGTTCCTTGAAGAGAACAGTGGCTATACTGAAATAACAAATGATAAAAATGAACACTTTCTGTTTGAAAGTCACTAAGAAATGAGGCATGAGTTAAGATTCCCCATTAAAAAGAAAAGCTGGACACACATTCCAGTGACCACAAAATACTTTATTTGGACAGGCTTGGCATCTCCTCTCACAGTTGAAAGACTCCACTAAAGGCCAGGAAAGATCTTCCTAATCACTTATTTTAAATTGGCAACTACCCCTAGAACAAAAAAAAAAAAAAAAATCACATGAAATTTGGGTAATATGTCTGGAAATGGAAAGGGTCTCTCTTCTTCATGTCTCTTTGCATCAGCTATATATAAGCAATTTCATACAACTGAGGGCCAACTGCTTAATTTCCCACACAAAGTCCCCTTCTGAAAACCTTCCCCCTATTTCAATGGGTTTTACCTATGTATTGTTGCTATCCGTTTCATCTGGAGGATGATGTTTTATAATTGCCCCACCAGGATGAAACGCAGAACTACTCTGGAGCTTGAAAGAACAAATACATTTGTCATAGGTTCAAAAAAAGACTTCTTGGGAACCTGGAGAAAATGCTGCTTGGAAACATTTCAGACCTTCTCAGGGCTTTCAGAGACAGTGGGACCAGTGATCTCAGATTAAGCTTGTGTTGTACACCTTCTTCTAATCCCAATAATTTCCTAGCTTTGCTTAACAGTAGTTTATGCACCCAAGAATTGCTGTCTCAGTACTCAGAATATGCTGAAGCATTCTTATACTGACTTAAGCTCTTGCACACAAACAATCTGACACGTAACCATTTGTGGATGGCATAAATAAACAATTTTTTAAAAGAGGCAAAGTACTGGTAAGATCCAGTTCTACATAAAACCTCTCACTTGTTTCAGTAGAAGTGATCAAACAAAGCCTGGGCTTTTTTCAAAGTTATTCTTTCTATGGAAGGAAAAGAAAATAATACAACAAAATAGCTACAAAAGGCCCAACTATCGCAGTTTTCCCCAAATCAGCTTAGAACTTAAGATTTCATATTACTCTCATTGCTAACAGCTTTTGTACAAAAAGGCCAAAAGAAACAAGCTTCCATAAGAACTGTGCTGATTACCTGTTGGGCATGAGCACATTTTTTGTTTCAGAAATACCTTTGTTTCTATTTTAATAAACTATAACAAGCCAACGCAGCAACCCTCACATGTTATATGTTTCTAATCCAAAAAAATCAACAAATGAATTAGGGTAGTCTTCCTTAAAGACTTCATAAAAGTACTTCATTCCTTTATTTCTCTCTACTATTCCCTTTATCAAAGGGAATATAGAGTATAGAGTAGAATCTGAAACCAGCTACCACATAGTCTGTTGAGTTTCCCTAGGCATGAGCTTACTTTACAGAATGTATGACGGTTTAAAAGAAGAGGCATGCAAGTTTGAACACTAAATTAGGCTTTCGGATCTGCAGATTGTTGATTAAAACTTTCATTGAGTTCAAAGGGTACGTGAATAATTATACAGAACTAATCCCACAGGACATGAAAGACAGATTTAAAAAATAAAAATCAAAGGCCCACCCACCATAAAATAAAAATTAAAAATGTCTCAAAACATAATTACAGTAAGGCCCCCACCCTATGTTAATAGGAATCAGCATAGCCATGGAGTTCCACTGATTGCCTTTCACCAAGGACTGGGTCTGCAGGGCAAAATCTTCTGCAACATGACTTGTATTTCGTTCTGGTGCAAATGCTTTCTCTGCAATTCACTGGCGCCTGAGCTACAGCTGTGTAGCTAAGAGGCAAAGCAGTGAGCCAGATTCTCCCACTACTTATTGTTTTTAAATTGGTTTATCTCTACTGACTTCAGTGGATTTGTTGTTGAACTACATGAGCCTATTAAACAAGAGGACAATTATGTCCATTGATTTCAATGGGAATTTTGTCTGGACATACGGAGTGACAGCAGAATGCAAGATCTGGTTCTTTATTTTAAGACTATGTTCTTTTTCTGGTTTAGTTTCTCATCCCAAAGATGCCCTGACCGCTGCACTTCTGATTTCTTAAGTAGAATTTTGAGATAAATCAGTGTAATTAATATATTTATAATAACCAAAGGAAAGTGCTTGCAAGTTATGTTCCTCTGAAGCCTTAGTCATGTAAGTGCAGATTTGCTGGGGTTCTCTTTCGTCCTCTGGAGAAACCCAGGAAACAGAGTCTGAGAGTTAATGTGTCATTATCAGGTGTCAGTGATACACCTACCAGAGACTCTTCACATTTCTCCCCAAATTACAAAACTTGTCTGATTTAAATGCTGGAAAAAGGAGTGGTTACTTTCTCACATCTGTCTCACAGATTTTCAGTCACACAAAACCTGACCTATAGCTCTTTGCACCAAATACTTCAAGGGTTACCATCAGTTAAAACACATACAGACAGTTACAGTGTGAAAAATAAAGGCAAAGTTAATTGGAGAGAAAGATAATCAGATTAAAGAGGCCAAATAAGATAGAGCAAGCACAAGTCCAGCTGGAAGAAAAATGAGGAACAGGATAAAATGGAGAGTTTGGATGGATGAGGCTCTAGTAAGGAGACCGACTGACACAAAAGATTTAGTTGATGGGGGTTTTTTGCATGCTTATGAGAAAGCCAACACTGTAATCAGACTAAATTAGCATGCATAAGGCTGAAAAGGAATATTTAGTCACCTAACATGAATCTGAATGTAATAAACAGTGACAATTCATCATTCAGTGCCAAGAATGATTTGAATCTCTACACAAGTGAGAAGACCGTCAAAAATGGGAAAAATAATAACGCTAGAGATCATATTGGGTGATAAACAAACACATTCCAAAAATAATCATGCTTCATATATTTTTAATGTCAGAGTCTGGCCACTTCACAATCGAAATAAGATATTCTGAGCCACAGCTCAATCTGGGAAAGCACTTCTGCCTTTTTCTGGTTGAAGCATTGTCAGCAGGGAAGATGCACGAGTGTTTCTTGTCAGCCAAAGAGACACACACATGCCCGCCCAAACAGCAACTCTAGATATATTTTTCAAGAAACCCCTCAGTCAATTTCACAACACTACCAAGAGCTGTTTAACACCTCTCTTACCTGCACAACAACAACCTGAATGGACACATGATCTGGGAGTCTGATTGGTGCTCGAAAATACTGTGATAATGCAACCAGAAGATGAAGTATTGCTACGAGACTTTTAGCATGAACAGCTGAAATAGATATTAAAAGCACAGGTTACAAACTGCAAAGTAACTAGGGCTTATATTTTTACTTTTTAGGATGCAGGGATTATGAGACTCTTCCTCTTGCCACCTGGACCTAGGGGGTACTTCTAAGGCACCTCTCTCCTTTACTGGTCTCCTCCTGCTCAACGGGTCATGCAAATCCAGCCCAGTCAGTAATATGCGTCAGCACCAAAGCATTACTTTTTGCAAAATGTCTGGATGCCATAGGCTTGTGTAGATGGAAATCTAAAGCTAATCCAAAAGCCAGATTTCATGTACAGCAGTTTAAGTGCTGTCTCTGCATTCTCCTTGCCTTTCCTTTATTCCCTTTATTTCAATAAGGATTTATGGACTATCAGAAAGATATTTTCGTACTCATAACATGCACTTACTCATTTTTAAGTGTCACAGTGTCTGCAGGATGATAAACGAGCCTATTTTGGCAGAAGCCTTAAGCAATAACTTACTAAACTCAATGACTCAAACATTCCTCATGAAGTTATTATAGTTATTGAAGCTTTTTCACAGCAGGTTTCATATGGGTAGTTAACACTAACACGACTTACAAGATATCAAAAGCCATACTGTAGGAAATCCTTAATCAAGTATCAAACCATTGGCAAGAAAGTAATTTCTAATTCCTATTATTGCCTTTCTTCTTCTATTTTGTTTTTGCATTTATACTCTTCCCCAGAGTAGTATGCCTAAATTATCTTTGATGGCTACACTACAGTGCACTTACGTTTTCTGTACTTGAATTAACCAATAACTACTACCTTACTTCACTGCTAAAGCAGGATCAGATTCACTATCCTTCTTTATTATCTTCCAGTGCAAGTCTCAACTATGCCATGGAGATACCCATTCATACAAAATGCAGCTTCGCTGTCTAATTTTGCTGGGGTGCCAGCGGCCATGGATGAGGTTCTTTTCTTTAGCAGAACACTAAAAAGATGTCTGTCTGTCTAGCACTGGTGTGTGCTACAGCTGGCTCCAGCTGCTGCTGTCTATCTCTAGCTCTAAAACACATGTAGAACACTAAATTAAAACTAGAAGTTAAATTTTCAGGCCACTCCAAGCACCCTGCCTCCAGCTGCATAAAAGAATGGAAAAAAACAGGGGGGAGGTTGAAGAGAGATGGGGACAGAAAACTCAGCAGGACCACACGAAGGAGAAAGTCAGAAACACCTCATGTTCACTCTTCCTTCCTCAAGCTATTTCTCTCCCCCTCACTAATTAGTTGTGAAAGGAACAGGACACAAAACAGCTCAGCTTAAGACAAGTATAGGAGACAGGGAAACAGCTATATACTGGTCAAGGTATTCGCCAGTATGAAATGATTCTGAATACCAAACTTGAAACAGATTGAGAGGCCACTTTTCTAAAGCTGCTGGTAACATGTTTTCTGCAACGCATATGTCTTGTGTTGGGCCACTGGAGGCATTTCTGTTAGCTATAACTATGTTCACTTTTAATATAATAAAATAGGAAGGGTGCAGTCCTAATCTTGATGAGAGTTTTGTAACCAAAATTAGTGGTTCAGATTTAGCCTTAAATGATCAGAAATATTATTCATATCTATGTCGCAAATTTTACACGGATAGAGCCCTAGATCCTAACTTTCCTTCTGCCTACCTACATTTATGCAGGTACTTGGCCGTTTCAACAAACCAATTAAGTAAGAGAAAACCTAAGCTGGTATGCATATGGACTTAGAAGCAGAAATACCATACTTCGACAAACTCTGAAAAGACAGTTTATTTAAATTGGACGTTGAGCACCAGTAAAGAGCATAGAGTGTACCACATTTGGAAGTGCCCCGCAGAGCAGCTCCTACCATAAATACGAGGTTTCAGTCTTCCCTTATCATTGAATATTTCAGAATTCCAGATAGCAGCTATAAACTCCTAGCTGTCAACATATGAGAACAGCATAAAAACCACACAACTTACAGTCAACGTTCCATTTAATGCTTCTTGGAGGGAGTTTAAGAGTTTCATTGATCTTTTCAAGCACTGTCTGTAACTTCTGTTTCTGAGCAATTTCAGACTGGGTGACTTCAGCAACATTCAGCTTCTCACTTTCAAGTTTCTCTGAAGTGGTAATAGAAAAAAAACAGTGGAAAACCCATTGTTAACTCCATAAAGAACACAAAGACATTCTGTGCACCCCGATGTACATTCAAGAGATATTAAGACTTCCTAGTTTTAAAATAATATGCTTTTTCCTCCAGAGCCACTTTCCCCCACACATCTAAACTCCTAAAGATACAGTTCACATTTTCCCTTTATTTACCCATTGCCAAAGGGAAGGTGAAGTATTAATGAAAGGAACACTACCAGCTAATGAATATTTGCTTCACCTCCCTCTAGGAAACACCAGACTCTGATGTAAGGCCTGTTACTTCTATTGCTACTGGATAAAGAGTGTTCTGTATGCAAGTGGATTGTACAGCAGACCAGCAAATCTAGGAAACAGGTAGCAACTTTAAGAAGATTTGTTTCATCAGTCTCAGCCTCCTGGCTTCTCCATCAGAGTCCGGAGCTTTAAAAATTTTACTTGGACCATCTGTGATAAAAGTAAAGTGACATCATATTTGTAAAGGTGGAGGATGCACCCAAGAAATGTGAGTAAGTATTTCTGGAGGTATGAAAACAACTAAAACCTTGGGCCATTTCTTTCTATGAAACCACAGCCCTTTTCAGCACTCCAAACTTGCAATAGATTTTAAAATATTGTATGTATTGATTTGTTAATAATTAGTACAGATTACTAGGTACATACATACATGGCTTAGTGTTTACCATTCAATAGTACGCAAAGAAAATTTAGCAGTGAAAGCTCTCTAATAACAACACTAGAAACAAAATGCTTGGTTGTCTATCAATTTACTTCTATGAAAGAATCTCTTCTTAAGCTTGGTAAGAGGTGATCTTGTTCTCATCGAAGTTAACTGAGTATCTTCCCAAAGAGAGTGAGCCTGAGCTACCAGTCTATGAATCCCACCTAAGAGACTGCTCTCTCCGTGGGTTTCTCGTGCCTCCACAGAAACAAGAACAAAGTCTTTAATNTACATGCTGGACCAGTATATGGATATTTAGAGTCAGGCTCTATCTGATACGCATTTTTTGGGTTTGGGTGAAGTCACTGGAGGTCTGCCCATGAGGATCAAATTGCTCAGTCTGGGGCATATCCAGTTCATCACAATATATTCAATAGCTTAAACATTCATAGAAGGGAATAGTCTGTGTAGTCTTCATTAGAAGTGCTCACATGATGTTTCAAGATTCATTTAAGACACCAAAAAGAAATTTACTGGAGACTTTATGAGCTGCAATAACTAAGAAAACGGCTTCCAAGCCAACAGTTAAAAAAGCACATGCCAGCTCTGCATTAGCAGTTTCTTTTCTCTATCTGTTTCTCAGCTGAAGCTCAGTTTGCAGTCCACTGGGTACCATTACCTCAGTAACGTTAAAAGCCAGACATTAAACCAGAAAGAAATTCCAACTTTCCAGAGGAACTTCGCGATGTGAATAAACTATAGTATGGAACCAGCAGAGATTAAAAACATCCACTCTTGTACTGAAAATACCTTACTTTCCTTCAAACTTACTTTCCACTTGTAACACTGTTAAGTTTGTACAGCACATATGCAGATAATAAATTTAATTGGAGTGAATACTGTTGCCAAGACAAGAACCTTCCCGCTGTAGCACCCCAGGTAGGCTTTATGCTGTTCTCATCAACTACAGAGCACCACACATTGCACTGTAGCTCTAAGGATTGTGTGTACAGCCTATTGCTCACGGGTCTCATAATACAATGCTATTTTTATATCACTTAGTGGCATAAATGTAAGATGATACCAAGGCTCCTAAGTAGGAACAAGTGATCCACTTACTGACAAAGTGCCCCAACAGCATGCACATATTTTTTTTCTTACCAAATAATTTCTGCAATACTTGTCCATCATACAGGTCTTCAGCCAAGTCTTTCACAATAATCCTCTCTCCTACCAACACATCATTAATCCAGTCAATTAATACCTATATGGGAAACACAAATTTGGCAGTATTATACACTATTCATTTACAATTTAAAACACATGTCATTTCATACAATGATGAAAATATTTAGCAGAAAGCTACTAAAGCTGCAATGACTCAAAATACAATCAGCCTGAAATGCCAAAAAAGGAAGGAGTTAGGTGTCTGTGTCAACGCACCACAAGGTCTAGACAAATACCGGACTGAGGCAGTACCTTCTGGAGTGAAATCTGCCCTTTGCTTTCAGTAGTATTTCAACATTTTATTGTGAGGCAAAAGGTTTGAGGCTGATTCTAATGAAGCTTTCTGCTGAAGTTCTAACCCCAAAGATAACAAAGACTACAAGGGAAATCAGGGTCTTCTTAGATTGGGGGTGAGATGGGACTAAGAATCTGGACTCAGGATTTTAATCCAAATTCTTAAGTCTCTCTGTGCTATAACTAGAAAAAGATAATACAACAAATGACCGGCCCATTTCACCACAATATATGCGCCACGTGGTTTCATTTAGTTAATATCTAAACAGTACTTTGAAGTATTCAAATGAAAGAGGCAGGGGCAGTACTAAAAAATAGTTTTACTTTCCTGAAACTGTTTACATGCTTTTTATTACCTTCATTAGTTCTTGTAATTTTGGGTCATTTCTTGAATTTGGATCAACCATTGTTCTGACTTCATTTTCCTCTGGAAGGTTTAAAAGAAAGATATTAGAAACTCTTACAGGCATGAAACTTTATTTTACATCAAGCTTTTATGTTGAGATGTAAAATTGTTGTCAATTACCTAGCATAGTGTCCTCAGGGTCTAGTTCAAATGGAATTGGACTGAGAGGTAAGTTAATGGCATTCATTCCTTCTTCCTGTAATTCAGATACTAGGAATAAAAAAAGAAGAGCTTGGTCAAATTTAAATTCAATTTTACTTACTATTTCATTCTTGTTTAAAGTCTCATTAATTGTCTTAATTTCTTTATAGGAACATGACTCTATTAGGTACGCCACTAGGTGTAATTACAGCAATAAAATATAGCTAACAAAAATGGGAGGCCCAGCTAACAAACCTGTACTTGTATGAGTAGATATTTTGCAGATAATGGTACTGGAATCAATGCAATTTCCGCAAATCTTTTCCAGGATATGGCCCATCGTCCTCAAATTTTAAAAAGCTTACTTGCATTCTAATGGTCCTGACATTTTAACACTAATGAATCATTTTAGCTGAGGGAAATGATTATTGCTCTCAGCTATGTCACCCTTGCTCTGGAGATGCTTCAAGTTTAGCTACTTGAGAAGAGTCTGGCTACATATCCAACACAGGAGCTGCCAGACTGATAAACTATTTAGGATTGAAGGTGCAGTTGCAGCCCATGGCTCCCTCCATTGTTTGGGTCAGAGACCAGCTGGAGCAGACTGGGATGCTTCTGGCCTGTGTTTTTGGGCTTTCTTTAGCAGAAACCACAGCATCAGGATACAGGTGTAAGATGACAAACCCTCAAAAGTACTGCCTTTGTGTGCAGTCCAGATGAAGGTTGAGAAAGAATTTGGACATGGGAATGGGGAAGTAAACCAAAATCCCATAGTCTGGAGATGCACACAGTTGTCAGGAAATACGGACAAGTTCCTACTCAGCCAAAGTCCCCTAATGTTGCAAAAATCAGTGTTCTTGTAATACATGCTCTAACGACATAGGAACAGAGAGATTCAGAGGAGTGTAAAAGCAGTCCTGCTGCTAGGTCTGTACTATACAGGGTCTGTACCTGGTACTGTACAGACAAGTGTCATTCATGCCTCTCCGTGACCCAAACTTTAATAGGTTGCAAAGACAAACCCCTTCTTCACTGACCAAACAAGCTTCCATAATAGAAGAGAATAAATGCAAAATATCCCATATGCTAATCCTACCGCTATGGAAGAACACACAGCACTGTGCAGGGAGGACAACCCACTTTGATGATCAGACAAGTCCGTAACCATGTTGTAACCAAGAAATCAGTGCAAACTTGATTTATCAAACCAGGAAAGAGGCTCGCTGTCTTACGAATAACAAGTAATATTGTTCTGACCACTAATTTTCCAGTGTACATACCTTGAATAAAATTTGTTGTTAGCAGAACTGTTCTGGTCAGAGTTTAACCTTAAATAACTGAATTCAATCATCCTACATGTGTCCTAAAGATTCAGGTAGCTGTATACAGCTTTTGACATGAACTAAACTATATGATTTGTGTACAGATGCAGATTCACCATCTAACATTTCAGATTTACTACCTGGAGCCTTCCTCAGTTTATTTTGAAAATTACAGAAACAATTTAGGTTCAGAGAAAACAGAAAAGTAGAAATTGACAGTAGAGATTGTATTTTGATCCTGGCTCTTGACCGTCTTCTAAGTTAGCTTTTGGAAAATGGTTTTACCTCTCTGCCTTAACTTCCTGTGTGCAATAAGTACAACTAAGTTTCACATGAACACTGTGATAATTAGTCGATGTGATAACAGTACTTAAAGCTTTCCAAATATTTTCTATGCTTTGTGAAATGTTTTGTGCTCTGCCAGAAGAAATGTCTGTGCATGTGTGTCTGTGTAGCTGTATTCAGACATCTATGTAGGATTCATAGCAATAATGGGTGTTAGAATGCTTATCACTTTTAATTGTACAAAACCAACTATGAAAAATCCACTGCCTTCAACACCGAAACACTAACTTCACTCCGTACACTCACCCTGCTTGTGTATCTGTAAAATACAAATACTGAGCAGCTCTAAAGAGTCATAAAATAATGTTGACAATAATAGTTCCCTGGATTGTTGTATATCCTCTAAAACTGATGGCTGAGAGCAATGGACCAAATTAATCCCTCATGTAACTCCATTGAGTTCCGAGGAGTTATAGCAAGGATGAATTTAGTCTAGCATGTACAATCTCAGGAACTGTTTACACTTAATGGCAATCTTTTGAACTACTAGCACTCCTTAGAGAAAATCATTGCTGGTTTTATTAACCTCTTTTTTTTTTTAATTTTAGTTCAAAATGGTTATGAGCATAAAAAGTCAGTGGATAGAAAACTTCCATGTGTTCTGAAATGTTTAGTTCAGGGAGGACTTCCACCCAAAGGTTCCTAGGCAGAAAACATTTTTTTCACGTCAATCCCAAGAGGGAGCATAGTAAATAAAATTTGTTCAAGCCAACTGGCTCCACTGAACTCTCCTATCCCAAAGGGCTGGATGTTCTGCTTCAGGAAAAGACACACTGGAGGAAGCAGTCGGCTCATTCTCCTAGTGAAGGACAGTGGGGAAGGCTTTTGGCTCCTCTCTCCAGAGAGTGACCCACTGGCAGAGCTCGCTGACACTTCTCCAGGGAGATTGAGTGAACCTTTCAAGGCTGAATGTTTTGTAATTCTTTACAAGGCCCACTGAGCCTCCAAGTATCTGTCCTCCAATGTGCACAACTATTACATTTTACTTTTAATAACATACCCATCATATTATCAGAGTTTCTGAAAATAAGACAAAGCAATCAAAAAAGTCACCGTATCTTTGCACAGAAAAGGAATACAAAATACAAATAAAATAAAAATAAATATACATGAGAAACTAAGATCTATTCTAGAATGCATTGAAAGTGTTAAATTTATTGTAACGCAGGGAGCAAGTCCTGCTTTGCTGTACACGGGTATACACAAGTGGTAGTTTTGTTCCCCTAAGCTGCTCAGGTGAATCACATACATTGCTCACCCCTACCCAGGCCATGTGCAGAACCTACCCAGTACACCTCTGGATGATCCAAAGATCTCAGGTGGATCCAGTTTGGCAGAGAGGATAGCTCCCCCTCAGCCAACACATTCTGCAGTGCACAACCCACACCCAAGGTTGGTATTAGTCCCATAAGAAAGACTCCTCCTGCCCTCCTGTCCCCTGTAAGCACAAAACATGGTGGAGAAACCCTGAGCCTGATAACATCTTCTTCATTTCTTTACCAATACTGAAGAGAAAAGACTTAACTACAAATTGATACTACTACTAAAAGGAGTAGGTAGGAACACATGCATTATATCAAGTTGTACATAAAGGGAGAGAAAATGTATTATATAGTATAACCTCACTTTCTAAGAATTTCCATCAAAAAAGTTCCATGACAAACCACTATTACACACTCAGGTGTTTATAGAGGAACCACAAAAATGTGATTGAGGTTAAGAGTTTGCATACCACAGTTTCAGCCAATGAATCAATTTTTCATCTGCTTTTCATTAATTTGTTTTAATTAATTTTCATGAAAATCACTTCAGCAATTTAGTATTTTAATTTAAAAAGCACACAGGTTTGGGACAATTTTTGCAGCAGCTGAAATTAAAATAAAATAATCTAATTTCTTTAAATACTTTGAGGAATGACTTGGAGCATCAGTAAGACCTCCACTCTAAGTCTTACAGTGGGAAGACCCAGGAAGGGAGGAAGGGACATGGCTGCAGCAGTTCATCTATATCACACCAGCTGCCAAGAGCCAGACCACTGCACTGGGACAGCACCCATAGAGTTGTCTGCTTGGCATGCTTGGTCACCAGATGACCCCAGCAATTAAGACTTAAGAGCACCTTCTCACCCTCTGCTGCGGCCCAGATACAGCCCAGTATGTCAGCTACCATGGGCTTTGTTCCTGTCATGCTTATACTGGCATGATTATGGACTTTCTCCTATTGAACCCAAGAGGAAAACCCATTCCTTCATGTATTTTTTACAGTCACCATGCTGAGCGGAACCAGGGTCTAAATGTACTTTTAAAGTAAGACCCTTACAAACAACAGCTACACACGTCCCACACAAATCTCTACAGATTGGCAATGTCAAAGTCCCAGTTTTAACTCTGCGTAAGGAATGGACACTTCTGCTCAGACTTCTGGTTCAGCTCCCCATGTCAAATTTTTTGTGATGTAATCAAGTGCAACTCCACTGCTATCAGCTGTCAACAGACTTCCTCCTATACTGCCAGTACCAAATTTGGCCCCAGAGCTGGGGAGCTCACAAGCTTGTACCAACAGCAACTAGAGCAGCTATTTTAAGCTGGATAGAGTTCTTACTGGCTTAGATGCTCTAGGATTACAAGGTCATAAACCTATGCTATCAAATCTACACGGGTGCTCTGAGCCAGGTTTTGTCCTCTGATGCGTGCATCCAACCGCCATTGAAACCGTTGGATGCCAAGCGCATCTGAAAGTGGAGTACTGCCCATACGGTTTAAATTGGCATAATTCCTCTAGTACATGCAGCCTGTTGCTCCACATTGTATTTATTAGACAGTTTCATTTGGGTTTTTTACTTGTTTATTTTGTGTGCTGAAGGCTTTTTGCTGCCCTGTTTAGTATTCAGGGCTTAATACTATTCTGATTTGAATAAAACACATTATTTCACTGAGCTCAGAAATGGCACATCACCCAATGCACCCTCTGTGGTTTAGATGTATTTTAGCATATCTATCCAAAGAATCATAAAATAAATACAGCAAGATGTAGTGTTAAATGGTCTCTCCTCTGAGTGTTACAGCCATGTCTTTTCATGTAATTGATTCTGTACTTACAAAACTAAAACTACTCAAGTGCTACAACACTAACGGATCGATTCTGAAAGTCTGTGATTAACTAGAACCTAACCCTAATGTTAGAGGAGAACAGTGACACAATGCTTCTAACCTCAATCTTTCAAAATCAGGAGATTTAAATATATGCATATATACCTTCAAATATATATATATACACTCTTCTCTTGCAGCTCTTTAACTTTCTTTCTTTAATGTAAGGGCTTTCCATTCAAGCCCTGCTCTGCCATTTTTAAGGCTGCAAATACTCTAATTTGTGGCAGTTTATTTGTGGAAACTGAGATTTGTTGACATTCACACGACTCCAGGAGTTTAAGCTTTCCATAAAAAGTCAAAGGACAAACTACCTGATATTATAAACTACTATGATAGACAGCAGCTTTATGTGCCGTGTCTCTATCTTCAGTCTCCTCCCAAGCCGCAACTTGAGAGGCTAGCTGCAACACCATATTGCCAGAGTAACACTGGATATTTGTATATACACTCACATTCAAACGTGCATGCATATGCTACATATATTTATCTACATAGCCAGAAATCACAGCCTGTTTAGAGAAATGCTTATTTTCAATAATAAATATCTTTAGTGCTCTTGTCCAGACAGAGATATACAATCAATTACAGTTGAGCCAAATCTAAATGAATCATTTTTTAATTTCATATTCTCTTTACTGGGTGCAATTTTTTGATAAATGCTTGTGACCTTGGTGGCTTGTTTTTGCAACCGCTTGTGCTCACGAGTAACTTTACTGCTTCTATTGACCTGACAGTCTGCAATTCAGACTTGAGTGTAAATGACTGTATCCACAGATTGCAGTGGATTTATGCTGATTTATACCAGCTCACTGGCTCAGTGTGATTCCTATTCCCCCTCACATATTCCAGTTAAATACTCTGATATAAGTCCAGTGAAGTAATTCTGAATTTGTACTCGCAAACGTGAGAAAAGATCTAAATTACTGAAGATGGTCAAAGAGTAGGAGAAAAAACATTAAAATTGTTTTCAAGAAGTCCTAGTTTAAGTTTTTACAGAATGATACTATTTAGTCAAGCAAACATATGCAATTGCTTTCTGGGCCATCCATCCAAAATGTTATTTTCTAATGCTTGTGTGTGTGCATCTTATAAGTCCACAAAGGGAAAAGAAAATATTAATCTAAAATGGTACTGCCTAATTTTCTTGACTACGTAATTCATCCAATATGGATTTTGGCAGCTCAGCTTTAACTCCAAAACAAAAGAAATCCACACAAAAGACAATAAATCTGCATTACACATGGTACTAAAATGATCCAATGGATTTATAGATGTTTACAAGTTTGCAGAGTGTGACACAGCGTCCACCAGAAATTTGATATTCACAGCACAAAACATCATAAACATATGTCTGTGACTACAAAGGGGCCTTTTTATGTGGGGATCATTGTTAAAATTGTCTTCAGAACATAAACCTTAAGTTGTAAATGCTACTCCCCATTTATTCTCCAAGACATAACAAATGAGGAAAGAAAAGCAGAGATATGTTTGTAATTGAAAATGTTTCTCAGGAAATGATCTGTACAGGAACATCATTCTCATTCCATTAACTGCTGACTCCAAGCCAACCATTTGTAAAAGTAAATAAATATGCAAACTGGCTGACAACAGTGTGCCTGCCTTTAATGTTACTGCATTAGTACCCAGTCTCCAGAAAAGAATCTATTTTCTTTTCTCATTTCTCCATTAAACCAAACATGGCATACACACAAAAGAACGTGAGAAATGCTGTTCACAAAGAATGGGAGAAATGCTGTATTTTAATTGTCATGTATGCAATACAAATTAAATGTTTATTGCCTTGAACTTTCTTTAAAGTCCAAAGCTACTCTGAAGTACCTCAGTGACTAGCTTGCTGTTCCTTCCTTTTTTGAAATCAGCAGGGGAAAAAACCCTCCGTAGATTGACAGATCTCTCATCTGAGTAAGTAAAAAATAACAACAAAACAGGGAGCAAACTCAGTCCTTTTAAAGAGCACACATGATTTTCTTGGCCATGTCACAAGTAGCTTCATTAAGTTTTACATGCTTTCACATTTTATTTGGGATGAAGGTTCTTTCTTAGAATTTTCCTGTAGTTTCTAAGAGGTAAGAAGAGGTGCACAGCAAGCTAACACAGATGCCAGCCATTCCATTCATTCCTTCAACACATCCTCTCAACATATCTTTTAAAATACATAAGCAGTATTTGCAGACGTTTTGAAAAGGCTGTCACCCTATAGGAGCGTTTAAAACATCACTGAAAAAACCCCAAAAGGCAGTGTTGGGAACAAATGCAAACAGGAGTTCAAATGACACTGATATTTTTCCCCTAATGAAGAATGAACCATGCTTATGAGAAATGCTGTGACCATTCCAAAGCCCTATCAAAATATGTGACGCTGAATCTGATCCCAGCCTGCAAACTTCCCAAACAGCCTCAGATACGTTGGTGGGGTCTTTGGGCAAAAGATACTTGCAGGTTGTTAGCTGGTGTGCACATGGTATCCCCTAAATAGAAAATATTTTATTGAAACAAATCCTTTGACAGCTAAGATTTCCAATTTATTGAGATATTTACTGAAATATCTCAGAACTACATGGGGTGTTTGGGGCTATATGGAGACCAAAGGGAGAGCACTTGTATCCTCCTCACCAATATGTTGGTATTTCTCGAGTTACAACAAATCTACAGGTAGCAACATCCAGAAGAGAGTCAGGCAGACCTCTTGGTGTAGTCCTAACCCTAACCAAGTGGAGGCAATTGTTCATCCTATGTGCTCACCAGCTTGCTGCAACAGTTTTTTCAAGAAATGTTTTTTGTGGAGAGAAGATGATTTTATAAGACTGACTTGCCTCGTTCTCTGAATCACCAACCAGGCAATAGTAGCTATTCCAACATCAACAAGAGGCACTCGTGCAGAAAAGACAAAACCAAAGATCTGTTCCAAGAAGCCTTTCCCAGCTCAACAAGTTCTAGCTATTCCTAAGGGAAAATCCAAAAATAGTTCTTAGGAATGTGAGGGCACACTAGTAGCAAGCTGAGGATTTCCTGAGTTTCTTGCCCTTTTCTCCTTGTGTATATAAGCCTTGTTTTTGAAGGAGAAGAAAATTAAGAGTCGGATCCACAGCATCTCAATAATCTAGATGACTTCTTCTGCTTGGAAGAATTAGAAAACTGACTGCATTTACTGGAAATATAAGTTCCTTTTCAAGGACTGCGAATTGGTTTATGTATCACACATGGCCACTATTTTCAAAAAAAGTTCCTAGAGCTCCTTGTGTTTTAATATAAACATCTGGTCATCTTCAAGGAATGACTTTGTAACAAAGTATCAAAACATTGGTAGTAAGTGGCCAAGTATTTCTACATCCTAGTAGGAAAAACCAAAACCAAAACTACCTTAACATCTTCTGAAAGTTCCTCATGCTTCAACATCTTACTTTGGTATCAAAGTCAAAGTCAAAGTCAAAGACAAAGTTTGAGGGTGACACCAAGGCTGGATTAGTAGCAAACACAAGAAAGATGGGAGTAAAAGTGAAACAAAGAAATTAAAGTAATAATGGATACAAACACACAGATGCATTACTTATTTGCATAAGAGGTAGCTTGCAGTCCATGCTTTGGTATCTTCTGCATCAAGGCTGAGCATCTAACTGTAGTTCTCAGATTCAGGACATCAAATGAGAATTGACCTGCGACATCTAACCCTTTTTTCCCCCCTCCATTTTAAAGATTTTCAGTTTCTTGCTATGTTTAATATTTGTAACAAACACACACATGGTTTCTAAAAGTCTCTGCAGCATGTCCTAGGGAATTGAAGTTTCATGTCAAGGACAGAATCAGGATCTAATTTGGGAATTGGGATCTAAAGACAGGCCTTCAACATGGAAAAACTAGGCTGTGGCTTTGGCTGAATCAACAGAAACCCAGCTACATTCTTAAAGAAAATGGGCTGGATTTGGTGAAGGGCAGAAAATTGAAACCTTAAAATGGTAAAAATATATCTTATAGCATACTGAGGAATAAACTACTCTTTGGGGTTCTCCTGACCAACGTGGAGGTTAGCATCCCTTTGACAGCAGAAAAACTTCAGGCTTAGACTGTTACAGAAGGACTACAGAAAATGTAAACTTGTTTTCTCACCATTATTTCATGAGTGCACATCATCAAGAACTGTAGAAGCCCTCCTGTTCTTACCAGCCTTACAGCATGAAGGGACATTTCAGGAATGGACGGGAATATATTAGGGCTATGGCAATCCGTGACTAGAGGGAAGACTTCAGTCAGCTGACATAAATCACGGGGTGGTGTGATCAATAGTATAGCTGTGGTATTCTCCTAAAACACATTAACACTAAAGTGTAAGATGATGATGCAAGACAGGACTTTGGTAGCACAAACTGGAAACTATGTTTAGCTTAGGAAAACAGAGTTAGTTCTCAATTTGTGCAGGAAATAAATCAACAGTTTCCAGTATAGGTTCTCAAAACCCTTAATCAGAATTAATTAGTTTAACATCCCACTGACAGAAGAAAATAGCATTATCCCCATTCTGCAGCATAGAAAACGACGCACTTCTAGATTAAAGGATACACTCACATGTTTCCTTTCTGGAGACACAAATTGCACTTGTAAACTGGAAGCTGGGCACTTAAAAATACAGCCTTAGAAACCTGTCTATAATGTTACACTTAGCCTGATGTAGAATGGACAGGAATACTCATTCCTCTTGTTTTCCAAACCCGTATCTTAGCAAAGAGAACACCTTTGGTTTCATACAACCAGTAGCAATACGCAATCCAGCTCCGAGCCTTGCCCTTCACAGGTACTCTCTGGTGCCCCTCCTGGGCATTCCTCATCTTGCTCATTTCCTTCCAAAACTCAAACAGCTGCTCCAACTTCCAAATGTCCTGTCTCAAAAAAGTTACCTTACTGAACGGTTCATCTGATTATGGTGTTCACGTGTTTCTTATCAGGATACAAGTTACAAGCAATGTAAGCACCAGCACTGTAAGGGTAAAGCAGAGCTCTGAACTGCACATGCATTGCAACCGTCTTTTCCAAAGAGATCTCAAACAAGCTGTAAGTTCAGAGCAACACTTAATTCTACCTGTCAAGAGCTGTCAGACAAGGGAAAAAACTCTGTGTAAACTCCTACCTGTTAAATGCATTTCATGGGTTGCTGTCATTACCAATGTATCAATTTCAGCATGCGAAACATTCATACCGATAGGAACTGCGGCTGTTATTTCCTACTTCGCAGGTGAACACACCAAAAATCACAATTCAATCATCCAAGTAAATAACCTTAAATGAGTTTTACTTCATAGCACTAACACATTCAGAGTTTCCCAGAAATAATTTGCAGCCGTTGATGTCATAAATGAGTTTATGTTAATATTCCTATCAGAAAGTGTTTAGTACTGCAAAATTTTCATTTTAATAAACATGAATATTAGAACTTACCTACTGCAAGATACATAGCCCATTTGAAAACTGCTATCACAAGCATGCTTTTGACTATGAATGACAATTTTCCCTGCGTTGAAATTTATCTGATAAAAATCACTGTTTTCACACTGGATCCAGTATTACGTAAGGACTGAATCTGTACCAAACTGAGGTTAATAGAAACACACACTCCTATGAAACACCACATATTGCAGAAATATTTTCATGGAATAACATAACAAAGTACTGTGTTTTCTTCCTCTTTTACCCAGGAAAAATGAAGTCTGACAAGGGCAAGAAGAAAATAAAACTCCCATTCTGATCTTCAAAATATTACAAAACAAAAATTACTACCATCACAAAAAGTAAGAGGTCAGAAAACAATACTCCTAAAGCATCACAGAAACAAAGATGAAAAATAACCGAATGACTTGGTCTAGCCTCCTACCTTTAGGACAAAATGCTCCACAGCCCATCGTAGGGACACTGGGCCACCCTCATAGTGCATCACAGGGAGAACTGCAGCCTTCAAGGTGTCTGTAGCCCCTTGCTCTGCAGGCCCCTTCGCTGCTCCTCTTCAGAGAGGCTGTATTAGCTTTAGAGCCTGTTTTCCACAGAATGGTCCAAGCACATCACAACTCTCAGCTCAGAGCATCGCTTCAGAACAAGTGACTGACTGCCTATATAATTTAATATGATGCCACATGAGACTCATAGACCATCTGCAAAAGAAACTAAATCTGCCTTTTGCAGCTTGGTGAGTTGCATTCTGAATTCTGGGATGCAGTTTTCACTGTGTGCTTTTGTTATCAGTCATTAACTGAAAAAAATCCTCAAAAAGCAAGTGTAAAGCGCACATTTTTACCAATCTCATAGTCCGTTTCTGCTGTAAGTAACTTGTACCTTTTTTGCTTTACAACTGAATGAAGTCACAATTCCCCAGAGATGGCAATACTGGAAGGGAAATTTCCTTCTTTCTTCTCTTTCTTCTTTTCCTTTTTCTTCTTTTTTTTTCTTTTTTTGTGGAACAAAGGCTGGTCAACAAGAGCTACAGAACCCTTGAATCCTGTTGCCAGAATTGAGATGCACATGTGATATTACCAAATTCAGGACGTGTTCACAGTACTCCTTTCCCTATAAATACTCCCCTACTGAAATAATTAGCTAAATTCACACGGAAGGAGGACCAAGCTCTAAAACAGGCAAAAGCACATAAAAAGCTAAAAAGTGAAGGAAAGGAGAGGTATGAGCCATCAAAAGAATAATAAAGTACTGGTAAGAAATGAACTAGTTTTATGGGCTATGGGTCCTTCGAAAGAGGGACAGTAATGAAAAGATAATCTAAAGCAATTACTTGGACTAAAAATCAAATTGCTATGAAGTTTTCTTTCAGAAGCTGTAAAATGTTTAAATGTCTGTTTCAACTTGGAGCAAGATGAGGGAAGTGACACATCCCTGGCACATTTGTAAGTCGGGGAAATTGGTTACCTTCCTAGTTTCCAATTGAACTTCATTTAAAATACCAGTGCCAAAAGGCAAGTATGGAGAACTGAGAGGTATATTACTGTTCAGGGTTATTCAGCTATGCTATACAACATTCCTCCCCCAGGTTTTGTATCAGATGTCATTCCTTGTAGCAAAAGACACAGAGCTCTCATCACTATTCTGAAACCACATTCTTCACCAGTTCTAAGGAGTCTCTGATACACATATCAGTCTGCAGCTACTGGGTCACTCCTAAAAGCAGCTTTCCCCTGCCAACAGTCCTATTTCATGCTGTACTCACAAGTAGTAATGGGGCCCCATTCTGACTCCTGGAGTCCCATTGCTTTCTGGCACTGAGAAACTGGATTGCTGAACTGCTGAATAATAGCATTCAATGACAGGACAATACTGAGCTGGTAGTTCTTTACCAAGCTTTCCTTTTCTTAATTTCTGAATAGAACTATAAGTGTCCCAAATACTTTATTATGGCAATCCTGTCTGGGAGGGAAGTACAGCTAAAGGAAAACCACCCTCTACTTGAAACATCAAGGAGGATGCTGAACATGATTACATATTAAGAAAATTCACAAAGTCTGAAGCCACAGCAACCTGCATCACCAATTCAACCTATTTTATAAGTGACTATTTATACCTTTTTATAAAGCAGGACTTTTTTGCATGCACAAAAGTAACTATTTCACAAAAATAGTAAATGACAGTTGTTTTCTTTACAATGAGTTTTTGTATCTACAGTAGTAGCCAAAAGATCATGCCCAGGTAAATTGTTCTAACAGGTGTAGTTACAGCAGAATAAGAAAACTTTAAATTGGCTAAAGCAAAACTGAGCCCCCTCAGAGGGCGTAACACAGCAAGAAGTTGAAGTCCACAGCTTGGGGACCAAGTAGAGGAATTTTTAATCATACTCTGTAATCCATTTTCACTTGCCACAAACATAAATTCAAGCGGGACTTGACTTCTAATTCCTGTAATCTAACAACAACAACAACAAAACCATCATTCAAAAAGCCTGTATGCCTCCCCCTTCCCTCAGCAGAGATCAGTGCAGGGAATAAACAGCACATCAGTAAGATACTTTTGGCCTCGAGTTTCCCAAACTGTTCCTAAGGGTTCACTTTCAACCCCACAATTTTCAGCCTTGTAAAAACAGAAGTATGGCCAGGGAGGACTAAAGTCTTTTTCAAGCGGTTTTGGCCATCAATACAGGAAACAATTCAAAGGCAACATGACACTGATAGCTTAATTTGTGAAAATGGATAAATACCGTATCTGCCACATAGCACATTAACCCATGTAACAAATAAATACAGAAATAGCACTGCAATACTTGGTTAAAAGGTTTTGGTTCACAGAAGAGGAAATTTAATTAAAGCATGTAATGTCAATTACTGTCATTTGTAATTTTATTTTGCTTCCCTAGAAACAATACAGATGCAGGATTCTAAAGTTACCTGCATGTTTGATGCAAATGGGATAAAATTATCTAGGTTCTGAGAAAATCCAGATAGTAGTAGGGAAAAAAATGCATTGTTACCTAACCTCATTCATAGATCTCCTTCAAAGTGTTGATTACATGAGGACTGACATGCCTCCAATTTAAACATATAAGCCAACAACCCAGACCTGAAACAAGACTTTTATGTTTAAAAAACTGTGTTAAGTCATCAGAAAGGTTGGGAGGGGAGCAACAGCCTAATTCTCAGCTACTGCAAATGGGCACGGCCTTACTAAAGCTAACAGAAGAGCATTGATTGGTATCAGAAGAGAATTTAGCTTACTGTTTATACTGATTGATTTCAATTGGAAAATTACAGGGCCAGGTCCTTAATGCTTCTGTCTCCTTTGCTCTCCTCTATGCAAAAGTAGAAGAGACCTAGGTCACCACCACAGGGATAAACATTGCCAAATCTCATCAGTCCTTCTCCTTTGCTATACACAATGCACTGCAGTATCAGCATCCATTTCTGTTTTTATACAAACTGCTTTTCAGCAGTAGAGCTCAGTGCTGCACAGAAGCATCCTGCTCATACCATATTCTGTTGAAGTCAGGAAATAACAGCAGAAATGGATTAATTAAACGTACTGTTGGTGAAATACGTCAGATATATTTATGCCTTGCAAACTATGACCTGAGCTGCCACTAGTATCAGTAGGAAGAAATCTGTTGTAAAGAACTCCAAGCCATTATCCCTGAAGTACCACCATTTTTAAATATGGCTAGCATGCTGCCTTTGAAAAATCATACTTTCCTCAACAGTGTAAAGCCACAGTAAAAAGGTGATTAGGATTATAGGAAAGAGCTAACAAAAGAACGACAAAATCAATTAGAGGC
Source organism: Rhinoptilus africanus (assembly GCA_013400135.1). Taxonomy (NCBI): domain Eukaryota; kingdom Metazoa; phylum Chordata; class Aves; order Charadriiformes; family Glareolidae; genus Rhinoptilus; species Rhinoptilus africanus. The sequence goes on from VXBO01006690.1 coordinate 128,945, forward strand.
TTTCTTATGTCTCTAAATGATACACATAAATAGTGTCTATCAGGTTCCCCCCGGATATTTCACAAGTACGTAGAACACAAAATGATGCAGATTCATTACAAAAAAAATCTAAATCTAATCTACTTGAATTTAAAATGCCAGGAATAACATAAATGGAAGATGAGAAGCCAGAACTCATACGTTATACATAAGCAGAAACTAGAGTCATACAAATTGGGAGTCACATAAAATGCTCAGTTACCAAGAAATTAAAGGTCAGATTTCTGGCAGTGCCAGTCTATTGGTGCATAACTGCAGTGAGGAAAGACGTGTCTCCAAACTGCCTTCGTGTCTTCCCCAGTCCTCAAAAGGATGACATAATGCTGGCATCTGGGATTTCAGGGGTGGCTTTGCAGGTATGAGTGATACTATTTTGTCACTGAAGGTCTCAGAGGTTTCCTACACTTTCCGAAATCCCTCTGTGGAGCTCTCCAAAAAGTTCTTTACTTTTCACAGTCCACTTATGTGAGGACACATATGATATGAAACTTTTTGCATCCTCGGTCGAGATTTCACCGTGCTGAGGAAATCCTCAGCTGTTCCAACAGACCTTGTCTAAGGCCCCCCCACATCACTTTCACAACCAGCACAAAGGCCTATGAAGCAAAGCCGAGAAGCTGCCCTAAGACAAACAGAAGCAGAAGTGAAATGTGAGGACTTAATTGTGATTTTCAAAAGCACTTGCTACTCGCTAAGCTGTGTTTTCCTGGAAAGCAGTGAAAAAAAAATATATTTAAATCATTTTAATCTTTATGCTTACCATCAATGCTTATGTAAACTTAACCTACCTTCCACATTCACCAGTGCTAAAATCCAGAAGTGAAGAATTCTAAAACAGACTGTGTAATGCAAAGGGAGGGGTTAAATACCAGAGTTATATTTTTAGATGTGCAAATTATCAAACCATGTTTCTCCTAAACGGCACAGGTGAATGCTGACAAATATCATTCAAAAGTGGCAATTCCAACTAGACCCAAGTGGAAACTGCAAAAAATTCGACTGTTGACAAATATAAAACACCATTGACATGACATATTTCACATATAATATAAATGAAAAATGGCTAAAAATATGTTGACCAGATCTTGAGGGATTACAGCTCCTCCATTATGCTTCTATTATTTGTAGTACACCTTGCAAGGATCAAGTGTTACTAAACACAGCCAAGACCATTACTTTTTTTCCAAAACACACAAGAGAAAGAGAATGATGTTATCGCTATAAATATACACACTTTTTATGCCTATATCATAAACAAAATCTTTAATACTACTGGAAGTGCACACACACTACTGAATACTACAGGAGGTTCACACAAAATCAGATCATTTGTAACACTCAGTAATACAGCCTCTCTCTCCTAACAAGCAAGTTTCATTCCCTGCCTTTAAATCAAGCCATACTCAGGGCTAAAACTTTCACCTGGAGCCAGGCTTGCCGACTTGTTATGCGCGGACATTCTAAACTAAACGCAGGATTTACTTTTCTCTCATCTTCTAAGTAAATTATGCTGCATCAAAATCTAAACATGAGCAATGCTACTGAAAACACAGAAACAACCTCAAAGTCAGCAGAATCTCAACAGCATAAAACTAGTATGCAGATCAGACCTAAATCATAACTCCCGCTGATTTCTCTTGTGGCACAAAAATATTACTCAGCAAGAGTAAAGGCAGCACAATTCATTACCAAATAGCTTACTCAGTGTTATGATATCGTTTCTCAAGTGAAAAACTACAGTATACTGATTTACAAGGATGTTCAGAATCAGCTCAAAGTTTGTGCTACAGTAAGGGGAAAAACCCCTTGATTTATAGACCAGTGCATTAACAAGCCCCTCTTTCTTGTTATTTTCTCTCTGCCTTCCACTTAGTCTCCACATTACTTGAGTTGGATTTCCTTTAGGCCTGGGTCCTATTCACTAAACTGCATTAATATACCAATTCCATCTTGAGATCTCCTTTTCTAGAACACTGCCAAGCTGGCAATATGGTTCCTGAGAGACTACTTTCCCTGACATGCAGTAAGCTATTTATTGACGCACCACTGTTCCCATACAATTTTACACCTAAGCAGTGAACTGGATAGCAGTTCCATATGTTGGAGCTGTTATACTTCCCTGGAAAATTGTATTACTTTGGGTAAATAAAAAGCTCAGAGCAGCAGGAAAAATATCATAAAAATGCAGCCGAATTTGTTTCATCCTGCCTCCATCAGCAAATTTGGTCTATGACCTCTGCATATGAGTCATGCAAGTGTTTTAAAACTTGCAGTGATTTATATTTTCAGAATAGGAAGTTCAAGGCTTATATTTCTATTCCCCAACCATACATTATTTTTCTCCATACACAATTTCTTGATAATTATCTATGAACTAAAATATATAGGCATCTTTTTTTCTACTTTGTGGTGCATATTAACCAAAACCATTCATCTCAATAACCAGTCTCTGTGTTCTTGGCAGAGTATAGCTGATGTGTAGGTTATTCCTGGAACCATACGAGGCTGATGCTCTCATCACAGTTTTAGTCATGGAAACAAGCTTCTACCAAGGCAGGCATTGTTTGTGAAAAAGGAAATTCCCAGCATATCTGTCAGAAACAAGCAGTAGTAGGGTACACCACTTTAACAAGAAAAGTATCTAATATTTACACAGTGTTGCTCATCAGAAGACCTTAGGCTGTTCTACAAATTGAGCAATGCTTGTTAGAGCTTAGGGACCATGTCACGCTAAGAAAGTGTTCTCTATTCACAGTCCCTCTGAAGCACAGCTTCATTCCTTGAGATCTACATTTATAAACAGATGAAGAACAAGAAGTCAAAATACCACAGGGGCATCAGAAAAACGAAGATCTTCTGCCTGTCACATGCACACAGACTATTTCCTATTCCATTTTCAGTAACCTAACTTTCAATTAGTTTTTCAGATAAAATTATTAGTAGACACACTACTGTTTTGCTGTCATCCTGATCAGAACCAGTGACTTACTCCCACTGAGGCAACTCCAAACCAAGCAGAATTATTAGTGGAGTTCTGTCAGCCACTACAGAATAGCATGAAAGCTTCAGTGAACTGGACCGCCTATTTCCAAAAGTTTACAGCACTTCTATTATGTCAGGACACTCTGGAATGGTGAGATAAAAGCTAACTCTACAACCCAGTGTGTAAACCTAGAACTTAGTCTACATATTTGAGATCTGAATTTTAATCCCAGAAATGGTAGTGCCAGGGTTCAAAGTACACAGTCCATTCAAGGAGCAATCTGATGGTCAGTATCTGGGTGATCTAACACTTCCCTGAGTGTCTTACAGGGCTCTACTTGAATTCATAGTCTGCTTTGAAGAGAGATAGCAGAAGAGGCTACTTTCCAGGTTTTCTAAACATTATTAGTTGGGGTCTTGGGTCTGCAAACCTGTGTTTTCTATTTGAATTGTATCACAACACCTGAAAAATAACATTATCCAGAAGGCCTCACTCATTTTAAAGACATCATTTGTTTCCTTTGTGATGGAGGCCTATAAAACCACAGCACAGATATAGGTATGTTGACCTTACCCTCTAGGGACCAAGTTAGGAATTACTCTATTGGTTAGCTACAACTGATCAAGCACCTCTTGCCCTATTCCTGTAAAATTTAACAAATAATCCCTTCATTGAGTAAAGGTGTAAAAATCTATCCCCACAGCTATATTCTGTAGGGTTATGTGTCTTCAGCACATGCCTCTGTAGGATATTTTATGACAGCAAAATCAAAGCGTCTCGCACATCAGAGTCTTGACTGTATCGTGTGGGCCTGTTGTTCTTCCTGAGTGCTCTCTTCAACTGGTCCTGTTCAGATAAGAACTCTTCTTTCTCTAGACTAACAGTGATCAATAGTTCTGCTTTATCTAATGGGTAATCTCTGGAGTGTTGTGACTCATGTGTTGGCAGATTAATCTACATGGAGATCTGTGTTCATCCTTGGAAAGCCTTGCTTTAAAACTATTTTCTGAAACATTTCGACTTTAATTGATCTTAGTATTCATTTCTAGTCTGAATGAGTTGAAATGCAGGTGCAGCTCCCCTGCTGAGTGAATGTCAGCTCAAGCATAAAATCTGATCTCTATGACAGATCTGGATCAGTTTTAGAACTCTGCTGCAAAATGTTACATCTGTAAACAAGTTAATCCTAGTTTTTCTGTTCTGTCTCCTGATACAACCAGCGACCTGAAAGCTTCTGTTTTTCTTCAGATGTGTCCATTTTCATTAGTGCTACAGGGCATGTCAGGCAAATCCTGCCCTTTGTTACTTGTGCAGCCCAATTGCAATTAAGTTAACAAGTCTGCTGTAGCCAGGATGGTGTCCAAATCTTTTCCCATAGCTGCAGTTGCTCTATACCATTAACAGGATGAAGAAAGTAAAACCTGACATTTGTCACCGAGGTAAGCATCTATCGACTGTAGGCACAAATGAAGGTCAACAAATCTCTGTTGTTTAAGAACTACAGCGGCACTTCGAGTCTCATGATACTACTTTGAGGCAGGTAACAGTCATTATCACTGGTTTATGGATAAGAAAACAGAGTAACAAAAAAGGAATTTGCATGCAGCCTCAGAACAGAACCAGGATTAGCGCTCAAGGGCTGCTGACTCCTAGACACAGGCTTAGTCCACTTCAGCTGTAGTCCCCCATCCTGTCTAAGCCTTAGCAACTCACCACAGCATCACTTTCCTCTCGCCCACTTTATCCTGATTCAAGCTGGTCACCTCCTGAACACTCCTGTCACCTTGTCCATCACCCCCCACCAAGGCCCTTGCTTGTTGTTACCTTTCCACTTGCCCACTGTGGTGGTGCTGCTGCCACTTCCTCCCCACTTGTGCTTTCATGGATTCCCCCTTCTCCACCCTACAACTGCAGGCACAGAGTGTGCGATATGAGACAGCTGGTACGTCCAATACATCTTGTTTTCCAGATCCTGCAGGGAGCGGAACCAGAAGTTAAACCATGAAAAACACTGCCCCATGCTGCCAATCCAATTTATCATATTTTGAATGCAGGTATTAAAAATATGTAAAGGATTATTAACTCTATCTTTTCCTGCTTAGTGTCACCTTAAATTGACTGTTTGAACTTTGCCTTAGAAGTCTGTTTCCAGTGTTAACCACTGAGTTTACATTACATCCTAGATTGTGTAGTTCTCAGCATAACCTCCAACCTCCTGTGATTCCTGTAAAACCCTTCTTCCTGACAATTTTTAAAGCAGTCTTTAAGAAATATTAGAAAGATAATCTGATAGTCTATGCTTCTAGAAATTAATGCTGTCAGAATTAAGTTTAAAAGCACTGCATGGGCAAAAGAAAATATTTCCTGGATAAATCAAGGCTTATTGTAATAAAGGGAAGATGCTGCCTTTGATAGTCAAAGGAATCTACCACCTTCTTAAAAAGTACCAGCCAGCTAACCCACGACGATGAACAAACAGATTTTCAGCTCCTGTGTCCTCACATGGTAAACCTGTTGGTTTACAATTACATCTCTCTTTGCTCTGCCAGGGCAGGGGGAAAAGGGCAGGCGAGAGGCTGTGCTCCACCACAGTAGCACCTGCATGCAAATGCAGCAGTATCAGCTTAGGGGCTCCGAAGCAAACCACTTGCCGTAAGTAAATGCAGTTTGACAGCAGCTCCTAATAAGAGGAAGGAAATGAAGGAGAGAAAGAAAAGTGATAGGAGACAAAAAGACTTTATAAAACAGGGCTTTATTGCTTTCATTTGTAGCATTTTCTCTTTGTTCTGTTTAAGCACTGAGCCTTCCAATTCCAGATAACGCACAAAAGAGATACCTGTCTCAAAAAGTTTATTTCAATCTGGAACTGTCTTGCAAGACGCTTCACAAACTCAGCAGTCCATTATTAGGAGTAACAATGAGATACTTCTAATTAATTTGGCACAGCCTTTGCTTCTGATACCAATCAAATCAATATTAATGGAGCATTTGTGCTCTCTCATTACAGCACAAAATGGGTACCAATCTTCTCATGAAGATTTTTGGACCATAAACCGTGTTTGAGGTCAGTGTAGTTGGCTTCTTCCCACTCCCCTTTTTTCAACCAGGATGGAAAAAATATATAATGATGTGCTATTTAGTACCTGGATAAAAATCTACATTCAGGCTGCCTACACTGAGAGACTGAAACCACTTCAGTATGAAGAAATCTCAGTCTAAGAAAATAAAGATTTTAGTAGCTCACAGAGCTCAAATTAAACACTTAAATAGGTAACACTAGATATTTCTCATGCTGCCTCACATTTCTCTATTTATTTTTATCTGTAGGATCAGGCATGTTACAGAGGGAGGCCTGGTAAGAATTGCCTCAGCCATCATTCTTGGTTACTTACATCTGTGGTCAATTTTCCACACTTTCTTCCATAAAAGGTAAACGAGGCACTGTACTTGCAACAGGATAATCTAAACAATATGAACAATGTTACTGTTAAAGACCATCTGGCTCATCAAGCACAGCTCCAGACTTTTAACTCCTTGAATAAAGTGTGGAACCCCGCAGTGTATTTTTTTAATCCAAAATTCATTTTTAAAACCGTAAAAGCAGAGCTCCTGGACACATAAGGGATTCAGAGTGCGAAGAAATTAATTTTCTGTTTTTATCTCTCTTGTATCTTACACATGCCACAATCCAGGCTAGAGACAAACAATCAGACATCACAATTTTCTACAAAAAAAATCCTCTAAAATTTTCTGCAAGAAGCTGCTGCATGTAACTGGTATGTGTGTGGTTGGTGCTTCAGAGGGGAGACAAGAGAGTTAAGTATTTCATAATTCACTTCAACTTAATGGCCTGATCCTGCCACTTCTTAAAAGGTAATAAAAGTCAAAGAAGGGTCACGAGGAACTAGAAGAAAAAAGGGGGGAGGGGTAAGGGTAAATGCAACCACAGAAGGCTTTTATTAATTATACACAAAATTGCTTATCTGTTTGATAAATTAAGAAGTGGCTGGTTGTTGAAAAATGTTAAAGCAACACAGGAACAAAGTAACCTGGAAGAACGCAAGCTGGTAAGGAGAAAATGGAGTGATCCAGAAAGTCCAAAAAGCAGAGGAAGCACTGGAACTGGCTGTACTCCATGCACCAGAAGTCAAATCATGGCTCTGTGCCTCAGTTTCCCCACTCATGGAGTAATTGCAGCCCATGGAGGGCACTGCCAGGATTCAAGCACTTCAGTTACATCAAGTGCTCTTAAATACAAAGCAGCAGCACGCCCCGTGCCTTGAAGCAAAACAGCCCCACAAACATATAGGAGTTAAATATACTTCTACATTTAAAAGGCTATGGGTTTGAAAACACACTTGTTTTCGAACTGAACAACAGATAGAATTAAATCTTGTCATCGGTCTTTGTTCAGTTTTCTCTCAGCTCTAACTCCGTGATTACTGTGCACAGAGTGGGTTAAACAGCCCTGCAGCCCCGTAAGTACTGGGCTGTAACAGAGGGCAGAGTTTTGGTCCACAAGAGGGTTTTTTTTTCCTCCAAAGAAATTTTACTGGCATTATTAAAAAAAACCAACCAAACAAAAAACAACAAAACCCAAAAAAACCAAAAAGAACAACCAACTGGTCTGTTGAAATACTTTAATGCTTTTTATTTATTTTCTAAAAATATTTTTGGAAGGCAAAGCAAAGACAATGAATTAGAGCATAGCTGGAGTTTTTCGTTTTGGGTAAACACAATAATTAATTTTGATATTCATTGGTTCCTTGCTTTAAATTCTGCATCTCGCTATAACCAGAAATATCACCCTATCTGGTTTCTAGGTAGAGCGCACACGTGACTGAACCTTCCCCTACAGTAAGTTCTTCCAGCCACTCCCAGAAACATGTGCCCACAACCCTTTTTCAAAGTCTACTCTAATTTGGATCTAATTTTCATTGAAGCCATTATATCATAAGCCCACTGCAATACATGCTGACATACATATGCTAAATTCTTAGCTTACAAAATTTTTTTAAGATGCAAGCAGGGCTTTTTTTATTTTTAAAGAAATTTTATTTAATATATGCTCATGACTCATCAATTAAAAAAAGCAGTTACAGTAAGCAAGATAGCTCAGGCAGTTTTATGATTAATGGGGTCAAAAAGTTAGAATGCATACTTAAAACTTTGGTTGCTCACACTGAAACAATTAACCCTATTAACGACTGAGCACCAACTATACACCAGCCAAAAAAACCAATGTAAAATTTCAGAAAGAAATAATATTATACCAAAACCCGCTTATTTTGGTGTGTTCCTCCTCTTCAAAAAAAAAAAAAAAAGGCAAAAAATGTCTCCAACTTTTCCAAAACAAATCTAGCTTTTAAGTACGACATGTTAGAGTACAATGTGTAAACTAGACGTGCCCTAGTGGCTATTTTGCTGAAATTAAGTCCTGTTTTCTGGTGTACCAACTTAAAGCTCTTTTCCTTATACTAAAGCTAGTATTAGGATTTGGAAAAGGAAAACAGAAATCATTTGATCAACAAGGAGTCTCTTGTGGAAACCTCCTGTATGTTAATGATAATACCAGTTACAAAAGTGTCTGCCAATTATACCGTACCTCCAAGAAAAATCATTCTTATTTTAAATTTATTTTTCTGCTAACTTGACTTGAGCATTCATGATCATAAGCATCAAATACACTGTAAGCAACTACTGGATTTTAATTAAGAGCATTCCACAGGAATAATACTAACACGTGCTGAGTGATAAGTGTGTATGTGCTAACACTGTTCCGTAAAGCCTTAAATTACACACTTCAGTGTGTTAGACTTAAATCCTAGAAGATATTGGCACCAGTTGCTGGGATTACAAATTTCAATTAAACCTAGAACTAAATTACTGGATCTCAAACCATTCCTTTAAACCACACCTGTCTGCTAAGCCTTTCACCACATTCACACTTACTAGTCCTTTAGATTTTTCAGCTAGAAAGCTCAAATGATCTTTCAAATTGAATCCTCATCACTGCTCCATTTCACAGATCTGGAAACTGAGGTACACAATAACAAAATACCCAAAACTAACACCGGAACTTGTGCCATGGCCACTGCTTTTGAAAGGGGTCATTGCACCTTGTTCCCAAACTTGTTGCTCATTCTAACTCTCACATGACCATCATCTCTTACACAAGCATTCACACAGCCTTATGATATATTACATAAGGGAAGAGCTTCAGATTTAAACTAACCCACCAGTCAACAAAAAAAGGTTAGTTTTAACGTATGTCAGTCCCACAAACACCTGAACCTGCTAAAAGGAGGCGACACCCCAGGGGTTATGATCAGAGTAAGACTCCATCTTTCAGTCAGCTTGCAAGACTAATGAAACTACAGCATTAATGTTGGAACTTTCTAATACCCTGTTGTGCACACGAAATTGTGCACACTCAGGACCACGCGATCACTCCGCAGAGAAGGTGAGGAGGGAATGCACACTCAAAAGGCAGTATTACAGAAAATGCAACCAACATTAAGGGATGGAACTTTGGAGAGCTTATAGTAAAGCTGAGAAACTCCTTATAAAGCACACTAAAGGTACCAAAAACTCCACATGGTCACAGGCCCAATGGGAAAATTCACCCAAGAAAATATCTGGAAAGAGGTTTAGTAAATGTACATAAAAAGAGTTGCCAATGACAAATTGTTGGAGACTGGCAGAGCATTCTGAAAAGCAATCATATGCATCTCATACTCATCTATAGCCATACATCTCTGGCCAGTTAAGTGCTGAGCTGGTCAGGCCTTCGCTTGCCTGTTCGTATGCTAACTAGCAGATATAAGAGAGATAGTTGCTGTTTTATGAATATGCATATTAAGTGAAATGCTAAATTAAAAAAAAAAAATCTAACATTCTTATTTAGATTATAAACATTAGAAAAGTGCTAGATAATTACACCCACTGGTGTAACTCAGATTTTCTTTCAAGACCTGAAGCTGGAAGATTTTTCTGGAGACTTTAGACGGTCTTCTCCAATGAAACATCCAGAAGAAATACTTACCTTTTGGGGGAAAAGGGAATAGAAATTGCACCCTGGTCCACGCGCGTAAATTAATACAGCTGAGTGTGTAGCCATTATTTAGGAACTGTGCTTAGATGGGCATATCTCAGGTTGGGATTTTCAGAGACAAATAATAGACCTGGCAACAGAATGTTATATTGAGTCAGTGCAGCAAAATTCTCTAGCTGGCTTTGAAAACCTCACTCATGTTTCCATCTAACTGAAGAAAAAAGAAAGAAGGGAAAAAAAAAGAAAACAAGAAATAGAAATTCCTTCCTGATGATCCACAACTACTCTCTATTTGAAAAAGTGGTTAACTGTTCTTCTAAATAATGTAAAGCTTACTCAGACTAAGTCTCACCAAGAAACATTTGACCCAACTTCATATGAATTTCATATAGTAGAATACTCAAATTTTCTTAAAACCTCATGCCCATACTCTTGGCCAAGCCACAGCTGAAGAGCTGCATGAATACTGTGCGTGGTAGAAAAGCAGCGGAGACACAGGGGAGAGCTTTGCACATCCACTTTCACACATGGAATACCATGCCCAGTTCTGGGCTCTCCTGTGCAAGAGCTACACGGGGCTAGTGGAGAGTCTCCAGTAAAGGGCTACAAAGATGATTAATGGCCGGGAGCATCTCTCATGAGGTTGAGAGAGCTGGGACTGTTTAGCCTAGAGAAGGCTCAGGGGGATCTCATCAATGTGCACAAATTTCTGAAGGCAGGCTGAAAAAGGCAGAGCTAGACTCTTTTCAGTGGTGCCCACTGACAGGACCAGAGGTAATGGGCACAAACCAACACACAGGAGGTTCCTTCTGAACATCAGGAAAAACATTTTTACTGTGAGGGTGATCAAGCACTGGCATAGATTACACAGAGAGGTTGTAGAGTCCCCATCTCTGGAGATATTCAAAAGCCATGTGGACATGCTGGCTCTAGGTGGCCTTACTTGGGCAGGGGGCTCGGACCAAATGTCCTCCAGAGGTCCCTTCCAACCTTAGCCATTCTGTAATGCTGTGACTCCAGGCACACAGTGATCTTTGTCATGAGCAATTGTGAACAGACAGAGACACATGATCTACCTCCCATCACACCGCCTCTATGAATCCGAAGTCCCAAGGCTCTGGTACACACAGTGACTCTTCAACTCAGAAATGCTCAGAAGGTTCAACTATTGATACAAATTGGACAACAAGACTCCCACTACAGGAGGAAAGAACTGAGCAAAGAATCCACCAGGTCACCAATACCCTCAACCACTCTTTCCGTGCAGAGACAACAAGGCTGCCTAATGAAATCTAAGCTGTGTGCATATATAGGCACACCTCACTCTTTTCTTGAATTCCTACAAGGAGTTATATTCATCAAGTACCGTGGTAAAAACAGGTATTGCACAAATATGCTCTGGGCATAGGATTTGTTACAAAACAAAACTACTAAGAATTATTTCATCTTTTATCTGATGTTTGGTATATTTCAATAAATATTATACACACCAGGAAATAAATGACCTGTGTCCTTTGAGAAGAAAGTGTGAAGCTAACATATATCACTTCTGAATAAAGAAATTATCCTCTCTTTTTCCAGAGACCGACACAACAAAAGCAAGTGGTTGTTTTCTGCAGATGAAATTCCTGAAACCGTACATTCTAGCCCATACTCTGTAGTATGCCTTGAGGCAAAAATAAAAATGCTTGGTTGCTGCTTCTTCTGCAAAGGTTTCAGTGACAGTAACAACAACGTATGCCAACACTTTCAAAGCCTGGGGAACTAAATGATAAGAAAGACTCCACTAACCATAGAATCCTCTACAGTGCCTGGATGAAACAACTAAATAAAACTGCTGCAGCTGATTGTACTGTCTCTAGGTCTTGGCATTCATTATTTAAGTTCAGTGGAAACTGTTCAGCGTTGAAGCAGACTGACTCATGCACTTTAACTTTCAATTTCCTGCAAACGATCCATTAGTTTTTGGCAAGTTTTATACTGCACAGTACTTCCATGAAAAGGGCAGTTCCCAAACTCTTCCGATTTCAACAGCGTTTTTTGTAACAGAACTTCAACGGAGATAGCATTTGTAGATATTCATGCTCCAATGAAACTGAATGTGATCACCACCTGAAGACATCCAACATACTTATGAAAAGTAAACGAATGTTCTCTTCAAATGTACTCATTGGGACAAATCCTACTGGGCTATACTATACACTCCATACAAAGCAGTGGGCATTTATAAGAACAAAAGTTGGGTTTAGATGTGCAGTGTTAAGTTTTATCTGACAAGGAAAGTAAAAAAGTATCTGCATACTACCTACACTTCTCCCAAAAGCGCACTACCTAATCCTATACTTCTCTGGGTTTACAACAGCTGAAGTGAGCCACTTGATAAGTGCCAATTTCATCATTTGCAACTACAATTGTTTTTAAATTTACCACTCCCTTCAAATGTTTTGTCACCAAGTGGTATCTGAAATATGTCAGTAACTCAAAATGGAAAATAACTGTGGTATCCCCAATGTCACTATTTGGTAACTGTAGATAAATGTGGTCTGGTAAACGGTCACTAGTAAAATTATTCTTCTTCCATCCCCAGGATATAATTATTTAAAAATGAGAAAAGATATGAAAGCATTAACATACATACATGTGAATATAGCTTTTGAGGTACTTGGTAGGATTCCAAATCCATAGGTGCTCCAGTTCAGCTGATACAGTAGAAAACCTTTCCCTCCTAAAAATTTTTTTTTTTCATTTGTGCACCTTGCAGAGTGTGAGGTTGGAGTCTTGCATTTATCCACACTCTAAGAATACTACAGTAAACGGATTTCCTCACCTCAGCATAACGAATCTTGATCTACACAAAGCAATCGTAAACAGCTTGAAGACTTTTCATGTTAATTCCGTCCCTAGCCCTCTCTCCTGGGACTTTCAGCAAGCACAGATTACAACTGAGATTTGTAAAATACTCTACCCTTTGCAAGAACTGACCTGATCTCATCCAAATAACTTTACTGAAGCGATGCAACTGTCAAACCGTAGTGGATTTTTGGCCACTATGGTAAAGTTTAGATGCGATAAACTAGGCAAGATGGACTAGTAGCAAAAAAAGTTTTACAAAACAGAAGCAAGCTCCAGAACGTTTTGAAGGGCTTGCTTTTAAGTGTTTACAAATACATCGTGTTAGACTAACAGGGGATTAAGACATTGTGGGAATTCAAGTAGCTATTTAGGCACCCAGATCTGGTATGTACTTGGGTGTCCAAAAGACACCTACCAGCTCTACAGGTACCTGCATCTCAGCTGGTAAAGTCCGCCAGATATCTATTCCCTAGGGCTGGACATGAACACAGACATAAACCTGATTCAAAAACAGGTGCTTATTTCCCAGTCTCCATTCCAAAGCCAGACTTTGCACAAGTACTTCCACTGTAAATAAGATAAGCAAAGATGGCAAACCAAAGTTATAATAATTATTACCTACTGCAGAGGGAGAAACCTACCTTCTGCACAAGCAACATGGCATTCTATGTTTCATGACAACACTAAGTTTTCCTCATTTTCTTGGTAGGTAAGTAACTATTCTCCACTTCCAAAAGAACTCTCTCCTACCTTGATGAAACCACTAGGAAGTGTCCCCAAAGACTGGTTAAATGCTCAAACAATTATCATAAACCTAACCCCTTTCTTTCTTTTTTTTAATGCACTCCAATTTTCCCATTTTAAAAATGTGTAATTTCTTGCAGCTATGCTTAAGGTTCAGTCTGACAGATCCGCTTCACTCTTTCCACTACATTTCCGAGCCTTAACATAGTATGTGCCTGATTTAGTCCTTAAACTCTGCCCAACCTGACTTTATCCATGTATGCATCACTTTGAGCACGTGAACGGTTTCTTGACTTGTCTACTTGCATGTTTATTGTTAAGCGAGGAATTAAGGGGTTTGTCAGACTGATCCCAAGTGCTTAGCATCTGAACAGCATGAATTTCTACTCAACTGAGTAAGAAAACCTTTCCCAAAGTTTCATCTCTCTGTCCATGCTAACTGCCTACATCTGTCTCTACTTTCCTGATACAAGAATAAAATTTACAGACATTTTTATCTCTCTGGGATTTATTACTGAAACTGGAGACCAATGGTTTGAACTGGGGTATCAAATGAAGCAGAGCTGGTATACTAGCCATCTAAGGGTTAAGCTAATTTGTTAGTGCCCTTGCTGTTTCTTGCCGTCAGCCACTAGCATCCACTCTTTAAATTCTGAAAAGAACACCGACCTTTAATCTGTGGTATTAGTTCCTTTGACAAAATGGAAGATTATGTCTTTTTCCCACAAGCCTTCATGCAAAGCTTAGCCAGCTTCCATCTGGTCTGGCTAATTAAATGTAAGTTAACATTAAGTTAAGAGCCAGCTCCAGCCCACAGACCTTCTATTCTGCAACTGCAGATTTATTAATTGGCCAAACTATTTGAGTATTTAATTCCAATTTTTGATTACTTCTATTTTCTTCACTCTCTCATGAAAACAGAGAAATGTTTTTGAAGACATATTTGCATAATTTCAGCTCAGAAACACTAAACATTAAGACATGGTAATAAGATTTTGAGCAATCATAAAATTGTCAGGTTTTTTTCTTCTGTATTTGACATGTTAATAAAGTACCGTCATAAGTGTGAAGGATCTGCCTATTATGCACAAGATCTGGAATCACTGGAGCTGTACACTTTTAAGCTGGCTGTGGCCCACAATCTGGCCCTATATGTACTAAAACTAGAGCCAGTAGTTGTATTCCTTATTCAGTCAAAACTTTCTTCTGTCTGAATGAAGAACAAAGGGACCAGATCTAACATGGGGAATTACTAATTGTAATCATGCCCACAGTTAACTTTCAGTAAAATTCACCTGGAAAACTGAGAATACAGAGACTCTACTAATGCAAAATGGTGCTTTGCACAATTTTATTTTTAATATTAACTCTATGTAGGTCTTGTACCTAATCTGTTTTGCTGTATTTAACATTACATGTCAGAGAGAAAAACTATAGGCTTTAAGACTTTTAAAATAAGCAATGCGGCAGAGTTAGATTTATGAATTTGTTTTAACACCTGATACTACTTTGAGAAATACTGTTATTAAGTACAACAGCTTAAACCTCTTAACCAAATCCTTCTCCTTTGGGACAGAGGCAAAGATCACATTAACAAAAGCTATTTCTTCATATATTTATCTAATATAATGCCTGATGCAACAGTATGTAAAGCAAATTAAAAAATGCAAAACCCAGAAAATTGTTCACACACAAAAAAAAGAACACCAAATGAACTGTTGTTAAAAACCACAAACCACTACCAAAAAAAACCAGCTAAAAGTTCAGTTTCATAAAAAATCTAAACCGTATCAAGACACACAACAGAGAGTTAAAAAACAACACAAACTGTGAATGCCACAAAGCGCTATCTAATAGAGCAAGACCGAACACTGAAATTAGGAGACCACTGCTTGTTTTCACTTCTTACCCTGCAAAAGATCATGTGAGTAAATCAACCCAATAAATCCTTTTCTGCCTTAGTTGCCCCGAGCAGATGGTATGGATAGAACAAACATTTCTCCTTTTCCATCCTCACTTAAAATTTCTCAGGGGTTTAGAAATGCTCAGATGAAGACATTCTGTGTAAGGGCAGACTATTAGCAGCTATTATTATGTTGGAAATAGAAATGGACAAATAATTCACTTCCAAGAATCTCTGAAAACAAAAATGTTGTTGTTACAGAGTGCAAGACCAACAACAGACACAAAGCATTTTTTTATTAAGTTTGGTTATGAGATTTTTCTTATCAACTTACTCTGTTCTCTCCCCTACCATTCAATTTTAATGATCTGCTTGATAAAAACCTTTCTCATGAACCTTTGAGTCTCTGTTTTATCCTCTGCCTAGTTTACATTTCTGCTCTTACTGTACACGCCAGCTCTGTTTTCTCTGTAGCTTACCCTGGGAATGCTGTTCTGCACATAATGTTGTTACCTTTTACTCAGACAAAAGCAACTTAGCTCAGAACGTTTAATACAATCCACTGGGGTAACTCCTTCAAAAATGAAATACAGGAAGGAAAACACGATCTAAATTTACCAGTCCTACTCTAAGACTAGACAAAGTCTTCTTCCAAATACCCATTAAGATTCAGTTCATATTAAAAATACCAGAACTGCAGTACAGTGAAATGCGGAGCTCCATTCTGACACACTTCTAGCTGATTCCTGTGAACTAATTCCTGCCACTTCCTTCGCTCACGCCAGCTTTCCTCGTGAACTGGAGCCACCTTGTGCCCTACACAGCACCTGCACCCTGCTGTCCGTTTGGGAAAATGTTTGTTTACAAAGAATACTGGCATTCTGCACATAAGATAACAACTCCTAAAAAATATTTATCCGGATTCTATATAAATTGTTTCATTTGTGAATAACTGTTTCAAGTCAGCTAAATAAGAACAAAATAATAAAGATGCAGATCAACTAGATGCTGATTATTTTTTGCAATCCAATCCACCACTGCAATCAGTTTTTAGGAAGTAAAAAGTAAGTCACTTTGAACACTCATAGTATAATGAGGAACACCATCACTGTTTTCCAGTTTATTAGCTGTTCTTACCTGTAATTGAGAATTACAACAAAGCAGCGACAAGAATCCAAGACCATGAGCTACTTTGCTGCATGTTCTATTTTGCAGTAAAACAGTAAAGTCTCTTCCTCTACAGTAATGAATTAAAGTGCACAGCATATGGCCTTAAAATATTCACAAGAGCTAATGTTCAGATTTGGCCTCTAGCCATAAAATTCAAATTCAGCTTTGAAACATCCCCAAAATTCACAGCTGAATTTTTTTTCATCTCAGTATAAAATCGGGATCACATGCATCAAATAGATCTGGACATACTTAGAGAGGCTACTGGGGCAAATTTTGACTCAGGGCCAAATCTACCATTTTCTAACAGGATCAATATCAAATGTGTTGAGGGTATGAGAGTACTGAGCCAATATGTATTTCTTTTCCTCCTCAAAGCAACGATGAGTTTCTTTATTCCAAGGAGCAGGACAGATGTGATCACACCTTCCAGTAAAATTAATACACATCATTTACACACATGAGACCTGACATTTCTTCCTAAGCCTGAAAGAACAGGCCACCGAAAAAAAAAAACCAAAACCCAAACCCCCTGAACTACATAGTTACAAGCAACTGTTCTGGCTTTTTACCATTCTTCTTCTTCATGCACTCTGACGACAAGTTAGGCATATCATCTTTTGAATCCAGTACTGCAATACATTATACTACATTTACTCTGAGCACTCTGACATTATCATTATCTTCTTTTGTGCCCGACAGCAACTGCAGCTCCTATAATGCCATTATTGTAATTAAGAACAATCTGAACCATTGACAGCATTGCCTCGTTTGCTCTAGAATCCCGTGTGCATTAGTGTTCTTCTAAACCAATATTTCACTATTAATAGTTTGCTGCTTTAGAACCGCCTACGGTTAAAAGAAAAGAAATTATTAGGCCTCAGCCTAACTCGATGGTCGAAGAAGAAACTTGTTAAGAAAAAAATAAATGAAAGGCTGTACACTGGCAAACTGTTATGCTTTTCTTTACACACATTGAAAAGGGATTCACACCCTGCCAACCTATTCAGGCCGTTACCCAGGTGAGGAAGCTTATTTTGGCTTGCTTCAAAAGGACCACCTGTACAGATACAAAAGAAAACATCTCTCTCTTCTCCCACTAAGTGTACCCAAAGTACTTCTCTGTCTAAACTCTCCCTTTCATTAATCCAGCTCACAGTTGGATAAGTAGGGCAGAGCAATTTAGACATTCTTGTCTGGGAAATTCTGACCTTAACACCCAGCCTTGCTTGCACACGTGCTCTCTAGGCTGCCTGTACCTCTGTCCATCTGTTTGCAAAGTATGACGCCTACTTGTTTGCTGAGCTAGGAAGGTGGTCCACCATAACCCTATGATTGCTTAACACCCAAGTCTTTGTGTAATTCCAGGGAAACAACTAGTCGTGTGCTAAAGAAGTGCAGACACAATTGGCTGGACAGCACTGACATAATAGCGTGTACCTCTTACAGGCTAGGGCCAGAAACCCCATGGCCAGGCAATGAGAAGAAACTGACATTTTTCCTCTGCAATAAATGAGAAGCTGGAGTATTAAGTCCAAACATAGAAGAAATCAGTCATTACATGCACGCTATCTGAAGAAAGGCTATGTTGAAGTCTACCTACTGAACATTACGAGTAACATGGAGCTTTATATATTTTTAGTAGACATGAACACAGGAAAGCACTATAGGGAACTGTCCAAAGATACATGGATAGGAGAAAAAGCTGGTATCTCCAAAGGATAAGTCAGAAAAACACATACAAAAAAATTTCTTTCATTACTCTCTTTCTCCATCCTGTTTCTAGCATAGTTAACTTCACCTGAATTGTTTGCTTGTGCACTGATGCAGCTACCAAAGCCAAGAGGCCATCTCTAACTGGAGCACTTGAAAGTTGTCTTACTGCACGCAAAGGCAGGCAAAAGAGACATAAGCACTATATGATAAGGACCTGGGGGCGTTGGTGGACTGCTGGCTGAATATGAGCCAGCAGCGTGCCCAGGTGGCCAAGAAGGCCAACAGCATCCTGGCCTGTATCAGGAATAGTGTGGTGAGCCGGACTAGGGAAGGGATCATCCCCCTGTACTCAGCACTGGTGANGACTTCAGTACAAACACTAAAGATGTGGTGATGGATTTTTCTTCTTGTGAACAGATACTCCATTAAAAAATCATTAACTCTATGCTAAAGAAACACTCAGGAAATTGTAATGTTTAGACTACATCTAGGATTTTTTATGTTTTTGCAGTATGAGATTCTATTTTCATGTCTGGGACATCTCTACCATTTTAGAGAAGAACAGCTTCTCCTCACTCTACCACGCCCTTCAGTCTCTGCACAGAGCTTTAGAAGGGAGGCAGTGGTCACTGAGAATTTTTGCACGCCCCTCCTTCCACCCTGACTAAAGTCCCTTTTTCCAAGTGGAATTTCATAGGTTTCACTGTGAATAAAGGTTAGTATCACCCACCACTGTGTCAGAGCCATAGACTGCTCTATCACTCCACAGGAAGGGAAAAGAGCAGAATCAGCTTTATGGTAAGCACAAACCAGAGAAGCCAAAAGGACTTCACCATGACGACAAATACCAAGAACGACGCACAGAAATATACATTCCAGGTGGTTTCTTATGCAAAAATAATTATTTAAGAACAAAAAGATGACTAAGATATTGTCAACCAAGGTATACACTATATGGTGCTTAACACAAATATCAATAAAAAGTCGTGAAGAGAAATTAAAAGACTAAAAGCAAAGCAGTACTGGTAACTCATGACCAATGTGGTCTCTTTAATTTTGTATTAAATCCACGTATATGACAAGAATATTTTATGCAATTATTTCATAGGGACTACTAGAAAACTAAAAGGAAAGTAGAACATTTGGGAGACCGTAGAGCCTTGTTACTTAACCCTGCAATTCTTTAATATTTTGAGTAAGATCATCACTTGGTTGAACAGTGGCAGAGTCTAGAGCCAGGTGCAGGATTAGGGTGAACAGATGGTGACTAATCTTCCTAATACAGTTCTGCCAATACAACTCACTCTTGACCAGTCACATCCCTGTTTTTCTTTTTTTTTCTGGCTCCTGGTTTTCTCTGGCATGAGCACAGGTTGTCAAAGGGGTAGTTGCATGGTAGGCTATTCACATAAGGCTGCTGATCTGATTTTGCTTTTGGTCCAAGACATCTTTTGTTTGTATTTCAGTCTGGCCACCAAAGTGAATTAACTCACTGGAGCACTCAACACACACATACACACCCAATCACAAGAGGGACGAGGGTATTAAAACCAAGTAATGTTATTTATTAATAAGTATTAGCACTCCAGACAGAAAATATCTGATGATATGCATAAAAAGCAACGCCCCGAGTGCCTTGCTACTCAGTGCTTTGAGTACAGCTACACACTCAAAGCAGCACAGGAACTACTACGAGCCGGAGAAGACACAAGGAATACACAGAGAGCAAGCTAAACCTTCAGCCCCACCCCAGCTCTGCATTTGGAAGAGCTGCAAGAGAAAATGTGAAGCACTGTGAAATACCCTGCCTTCCAGCTCATCGTCTCTTACGCAAAATGGCATCGCACTGCTCCCAGCACAGCACTGACTGCACCTAGTGCAGTGTTAACTGCCCTTTCAAGGGTCATCTCTTTTGGGTTTTGGCTGCAGTTAAACTCAGAAAATAGCCTATCATTACAGATACAAGTCAATAGCACCATATATTTTAATAGGAAATGGTGTGGGGAGGAAAATGAAGAGGACAGAAGCAGCAGATGGGAAAGCAACAATATTTTAGGTACAACTCAACCACTGCTTTTCGAAAGTTTCACTTTGCAAAGAACTGTGCCCCTACAACTGCTTTCACCTTCAGCGGCAACAGCATTTTGCTGAAAAAGGCTGCAGAACTCTGTGTATTAAGTTAATAGAAAGCATTTGATCTCAGATACAGTGAAGTAACAAAAGAACTGGGCTGTCCTTATCTCCATCTCAGCGAGAAAGGCAGACAGACGAGTATTGAACTATTCGGTCTGAAGCAAGGGCATGGTTTACTGGTTGCAGAAGGCATTAAAGAGAGAAAAGAAAAAGTAGTGTATATCCCAGAGATTCTGTCCAAGGGAGATTCACAGAAGCACAGACCTGTGCTTGCAGGAAGCTGCCTTTAAACTGACGGCTTTCAGAAGATGTAGAACCCCACAAGCAGTAATCAGACTCAGGGAGAACTCTTCTCTTTGTCAGTCCTGGTCTTCTCTTCCCCTCAGGACAGATTCCTTAAAGGCTAAGGGAAACGTTGGAGTTCTAAAATTACAAAATCTCTTGACAGCAAGCTCACATTACTGAGGATGAAAATGAGAACTTCACATTTACTCTCTTCTACAGCTTTACTTGGTTATATCCACCTTCACGTTGAAGATGGTTATATCTACCTTCACATTGAAGACTAGTTGCACGTTTTTATGAATCTGATATTAAAGACAGCATATTTCAAATCTGGAGATGTAAATTAAAAATTAACACCGAAATAAAGGTACATCAGTCTGAGCTGGTCTCTAGCTGATTTTTCTTCTTCCCATGGCTCTGTCCTGTAATTTGCAAGCACTGGAGGCTCTTTAACCACTTGTTTAATGCTGATTTTGCTTCACCTCTTTAATCTTTTTTACCTTTCATCTAGGTAATTGCCATGCATCTAGCCAGCCATAGCAGATACTGAAAAGAACCGACAGAGTATGCTGTCACCATGCCTTGATCGCACCTGGCCAGTCAGAGCTATGAGGCTGGTGGACCAGACCAGTCCACCCTTCCCTCAGTTGAAATACCGAACCAGACACCTGAATCTTTAGATGATCTCCAGAGGTCCCTTCCAAAGGTAACCATTGAAGAACTCTGCAATGCAAGCTTGTCAGTCTCTGTGACAGCACAGTCCAGCTGGCAGCTCATGACCACCACCCCTTCCCCACAGATGGGGAACAGCTGCTGTAACAACAAGCACTGCCAAACCACCAAGCACCCTCATTCATGTCTGCTCACAGGACCCCAAAGAGCTCAGCAGTGACTGCTTCAACCCAGGCAGCACAAGGAAAGGGGGTGAGCAGCTGCTGCTGAAGAGAAAAGAGGAGAGGAAGGGATGGACACAGCCTTACAGAAGACATCCTCCCTCCCCCTGCCCTCCAGCCGTGTCCCTCCTCCCAGCCCAGCAGAACCTCATAGAGCAGCTGCTTTCTGCAGCCAGACCTCTTGCTCTACCCTCCTTCCTTTAACCCGTTCCCTGCATGTTTACTTTTATCCTGTATGAAACCTATAGGCTCAGATGACGATGAAACTGTTCAATTGGGAAAAACACAGGAAATAAAAGGCATACTTCTGTAGCAGCTGACTTGCCCACATAATCTAAGGCTGCTTTTGGAAGTCAAACGCAAAGACATAGTTCAGTGGCTCTATGCCCAAATGCAGGTAATCAGAGAACAAGAGAATTAATGGCTATGTTGGGTCAGAACAGCAGATCAAAGTCCAGGGTCCCGGCCCCTGGCAGAAATGTATTCTTAACAATACAAACAGGGAAAGGCAAACCAACAGAATTTTTTCCCTTGGTATAAGCTTCCTAACAGCCACGGATTTCATAATTTCTGAATCTGAAATGTCTATGATGGCCTACATGATTTGCATGTGAGCCACTGCAGATTTTCTTTTTTTCATCTAGAATCCACCCAGGCACAATTTTGGCCCTCTCTCCCTTTAAAAAAATATTTCTGGCATCCAAAATATCCTATAGCAATAAATTTCAGAACTTAATCATGCACAGAGTAAAAAAAAAAAAATTCTGTGTGACTTCAGTTAGTTCAAAAGCAACTGGATGGACTTAACAATTGTGGGTACTCCTCTGGGAACAGGAAGGCGAGACCAGCTCTGTGTCCTCTCCATACACGTCCCCTACTGCGTGCATGAGTCCTCCTGCCTCCAGCGAGTCACCACCACAGGCTCCTCTGCCTCCTCTCTGGCAGAGAGAGGTTGGCAGTGCTGTGTTTTGTGCTAATCTCAACCCTGTCAGCACATATTTTGTTTTATGGTTTTTGTTCTTATGTTTTACATCTCTTATGTTTTACAATTCTGTATGATCTAACCCCGTCATAGACATTCACATAAGGCAGGCACTGATACACTCAGCTCTACGATGCTAGGATACCTCTGGATATACACCCAATAAACTGGCAAAAATGTAGGCATTTGGGACTCGCACATTCCTACACATTTGATTGCTATAGATGTAACACATGGACCAAGCATAATTGGACTAGGCCCTACATGAATAATTGGTTAAAACAATGACTTTCTTAGAATAAGTTTGGGATTATCTGCGACTTCTGAGATTTATAAATGCATTCACAGGTAGTATGTTCATATCTTTCTCTGAACCAACCAGAGCCAAAGCCTATTAAAAAGCAAACAAAAAAAATCACAAAAAAAATTATCTTGAAACCAAACCCAAAGAGAAATAGCATTAGATTAAATTCCCAATAAGATCACGAGTCCTAGAAAATACTGAAATGCCAGAAATAATGTTAAAATGCATTTTATAGGAGGAAAAATAAAAATATGTAAGATATAGAGATAAAAAGCCCTAGGTTACAAATCATTGCATGCAGGAGCTCTTTGCACTGTTTGTTAAAGTGGCCCTCAACTTCACCATATATAAACTACAATAGATGCTTAACAGTGTCTTACAGATAACTGCTAACAGTGCTGATTAGTTTCTGTTTATTGCAGAGAGCAGCATTTGAAGAAAGAGGAGGCAGAGGCAGGAAGGCAAGAGACAAGCAGACCCAAAAGCTATCAAAGGCTTCAGCAGTTACTCTTTCACCTGCACAAACCCCGCGCAGCACAGCTTGACAGATGACAAGCAGCTTTAAGCATGTCAGAGCTGTCATTTACATATATGCCAGAGAGCTGCATCTGGAGGGCTACTGCCAGCACAGCATAAGCAACAGTTGGGTGTTCTGTCTATGCTGACAGAAGCGTTTCAGAGGCAATTATCTTTCTTTCTACCGAGCAATCCCTTCAACGGTCAGAGCAGAGAGGCCTCCCCAGATATCCCCTGACAATTTGGATTCAAAGGATAGAAACAAAAATCCAATACTCTCCTCTTGAGTAGTTTCTCTCCCTTTCATACACTGTGGATGAGCTCAGAAGGCTCATAGCAATGAAATGACAATAAAGCAAGCAGGTGAATCTTCCCCCTATTTTTCTTTTCACTTTGCATGTTACTTCCACTTAAGAGATGTATTTTATCTACTTAACAGAACTTGCTCCAAGGCAGTAATTATTTCAATGGTGGTACTAATAGGTTTTGTCCAGCATCAACTATGCAGCTGTCTATGATGCACCTGTGGCAGTGGACCAGCAGGGACATGAGAATGGGAATACATAACACAGGGAAAAAATTATAAGCACGTTTCAGTTGCTGTGCACTAAGGTTGGAGGTAAAGTGCATTATGTGAGACATAAAAAAAGGCTGTTTAGCTACTCTGACAGCACAAGAAGGCCTAGGGTTGATGTACTGATATGCTGCTGTAGAAGACAGAAATTCAAAAGTACTGATACAAAAGTGATGATAAAGCCTTTGCCATTTCCTTTTAACAGAAAATGCTGTATGACATCTTCAGAGTACCAGCATGAAATCAGCATTCAGTGACCTGTTTTCACCATTTGCACTATGTATTTGCAAATACAATGGTAGGACATCTGTAAATTCTTCTTTCAGCTCTGTCTGCATTTTAAATACAGCATCAGGTGAGAGCAGTAGAAAAGAAAAAACCTGCAAATAATGTAAGCTTGTCTAGAATCTCTCACATAATAAAGAAATGAACAAGTCTACCGATAGGAAAAAACAGTCCTTTGCACCAGTAGTACATTACTCTACTCAAAAAGAAGTTGCAGAAACAGGTCCAAAGAAAATAATTCAAATATGTCAATTAAAATTCAGCAGAACGCTTCTTGTGTACTAAAAAATACATTTATTTCATAGTCAAATGCCCATAGCCAGACCAAGGCTCTTGCACAACATGGCATTTGAGTCATGGATTCCAAAAGGACAAAAATTTTACTTAAAACACCTGAAAAGCTCTCACCACCCTACACTTAACCTGTATTTTTAATTTGTTCTAAGTTTGTATTATTCTATGAAATGCATGATGGCAACAAAATAAAGACTAAGAAACAGCAGAATCTACATTTTTTTACTGTTAACATACTGTGACCTCAGATACCAAAATGAAAATTACAAAAAAAAACATAGAAAAGGAAGAAATATCATAAGTGAAAGCTAGAAGAAAATTCATTCCTTCTCTGTCCATCAACACCAAATAAACTAGGCAGAAGAGCAGTCAAATTACTGAAATTGATGTCATATCAATTGGAAAACCGACTGAACCCATACAATGAGCAGTAATTGCCTTCTACCAAATTCATGGGTCCAAGCTGTCTGTTTCCCATCTGCTCCTATGCAATTTAAGCAATTCTGAACTTTACTCTCCAGTCCCAAATGTGTCACAAATTTATTAGTGTGTCAGTGGCCAATTCTTAAGATTCTTCACTAAGGTAAGCTATTAGGAAGAATGAAATTTCTGTGTCTGTAATTGCCAAACCAGGAAAATTCAAGGAGGACAACCACACATGACCTTACTGAACCCACCACGAAAAATTCATAACACAACACACCCCCCTGCATCTAATAAGAGAGGTCGTTCTGTTCTCTCCTTGCACATGTATAAAGATACGTTTAGTACACAATGCAGACTACTATAAGAAGCCTACAATAAATTTTAATTTGTGGTTGGGTTTTGCTAATATAATGAGCTCCACCACACATCTTAACTCCTGCTAGATAAGGACTGGAATCTGCCAGTAGCATATATAGGGTGGCTCAATCTTTGAATGCTCTTCAGAAATGAGAGGGACAGAATCTTACTCTAAACTACAAATAATTTTGGCATACCACAGTTCAGTTGTAAACAAGTGATCAAATATTCTAGTATTCTCTTTCCATTTCCTCATTAGATAAAATGTTAAACATAATTAATTCCAAATGTATTTAACCATTTGCAATTTTTATTACCTTAACAGAATGTATATACTACTTAAAGATGCAGCTGCTCACGCTCTCACAGGAAGGACTAAAGTACAATGTTCTCATCCTCAAATTACACCAATGGTGATGAGATAGTGTAAACAAAACCCAGGCTAAGACCCTATGTGACAGATGACAACATAAGCAAATTTGAGTTCCAAATTTCAGATTTTAAGAAATATTCTCTTTACTCTCTTTATAAATAACCTACATTACTCTTCACTGTAATGTCACTTCAGATCCTAATTCATTTTCGTTTTCTGGAACATTTTGGCACTGGCTCTATTGTGCAATATATTAAAAAAATCATTCTAACAATGATCAAAATGCCTGTTCATGGTATAAATACAAAAATCATATACATATAATCATGTATCATCTACAATAGTTAAGTTCATATATAACAGTACTAAAACGTAATTGGCATATTCCCTACAACAGATAAAGCATTTCTGTATTATTTAAAACCACTAATTATTAGCCCTTGTGATAAAATATCACAGTACACCAGTATGTTCCTGTCCTCTGTGTAATAGCAGAACTTACACCAAGTGAAAGATAGCAAAACTTTCAGTTGACCCTTATTTATCATAAGAGTATCAAGTCCCACAGACTTTATTGACCTACTGCTAAGCTGCAAGAGCCAGGTATACTCCTGAGTTTTTGATTCTAGGTGTGCACCCTGAGCATGGTCTGGCTTAACACAGAGGGGCGTGCGGCAGGGAACAAAACAGAGGTAACGTGGGCAGCAGCCCCTTGGTAGCCCCTGAGGGTGCACGGGTTGGGAAAAAAGCCACGGTAGCTCTCGCCAGGTCTGTAACTCAGCTGATCAAGAGACTGGCATCTTCTGTAGAGTCTACATTCATCTAAAAGAAAAATACTTGTTTTACTGCCCATACGTTAAATGCAACAATAACTTGGAATAACTAGAACTGTTGCCTCATGAAGAAACTCTGACATAGGTGAAATCCAGAACGTGGATTTACTCTACTAGAATATTAAAATCACAAAGCACAAGACTAAGCAAGTAAAGGGCGAAACGAATACCCCACACAGAAAAAAACCACAGCATTATTTCTAAAGAGTTACTAACAGTTCATTCTATTTAGAGACCTTACATGATTAGAGATCAACATTCACAACAAAATGAGGTAGGTAACTATATCAGACTAATAATCTGGATTAGAGAATAGATCCTGATGTTCTACTAAAAAATATGAATGAATGAAGAGTAAAGGTGCCATCCAAGAGTGCTCCATTCTAGTTTACAAAAGTTGAAGGTCTAAACATGGCCAGTAGAAGAAATGTATTTTTTTCAAATGCCTATAACTTATACTTGGACATTTTCTAATATATTACCTGTATTAACAGTTGAATAAACATGTGCACTCCTATGACCGAGACCTGCTACTAGATAGGTCAATTAAAGCAGGAAAAAAATAAACCAAAGAACAGAGCCTAAATGAACAAGCAACCTGATTTCCTATATGAAGTTCCTACTTTCACTTCAAACACATCTGGAGCCCTACAAACTGTGGCAGCACAACTTAAGATGGAACGCACGTGTATCACAGCCTGCAATAAACAAGGTGACTCATTAAGAGTTTGCAAACCCTTATTTATTTCTAATGGAGGAAAGCTTAGGAGAAGTAGCATGGCAAGCTGTAGGCAATCCAGAAGACTCCTGGAGTGCATGAAGGATAACTTCTTAAGACCTACCCTCATAGACAGCCCTACTAGATGGAATGTGATACTGGACCTAATGGATGGTCACCAATACAAGTGAGTTAATCGGTGACATCAAGATTGGAGGCAGCCTAGGCTACAGTGATCATGCACTGTTGGAGTTTGCAGTCAT
This sequence comes from Rhinoptilus africanus, assembly GCA_013400135.1. NCBI lineage: Eukaryota > Metazoa > Chordata > Aves > Charadriiformes > Glareolidae > Rhinoptilus > Rhinoptilus africanus. Next base: position 156,643 of record VXBO01006690.1, read on the forward strand.
GAGGGATATGGGTCAGGCAAAGAGTCAAGTCAGGCCCCTGAAATTTAGGAAAGCAAACTTCCATCTCTTCAAGGAGTTAGTCAATAGGACCCCCAAGGAAACTGCCTTCAGAGACAAGGGAGCAGAACAGAGCTGGCAGATCTTTAAGGACGCTTTCCATAGAGCGCAAGAGCTCTTGGCCCCCAAGTGTAAGATATGAGGAAAGGAAGGCAAGAGACCAGCATGGCTAAGTCAAGACCTGCTGGTCAAATTAAAGGGCAAGAAAGAGATGGACAGCCAGTGGAAGCACAGATAAGTATCCTGGGAAGAATACAGGGATGCTACCTGGTTGTGTAGGGATGGGGTCAGGATGGCCAAGGCACAGCTGGTGCTGAACCTGGCAAGGGATGTAAAGAATAATAATAAGGGTTTCTATAGGTATGTCAGCCAGAAAAGGAAGATCAAAGGAAGTGCACACCCCTGATGAACAAGACTGGCAAACTGGTAACAACGGATGAGGAGAAGGCTGAAGACTCAACAACTTTTTTGCCTCAGTCTTCACTGGCAATCTCTCTTCCCGCATCTCTTGAGTGGATGGACCACAAGGCAGCAACTGAAACAGCAAAGTCCCTCCCACTGCAACAAAAGAACAGGTTCGTGACCACCTGAGGAAACTGAACCTACGTAAGCCTATGGGACCTGAAAAGATGCATCCAGAGTCATGAGGGAATTGGCTGATGTAGTTGCCAAGCCACTCTCCATGAAAAGTCATGGCAGTCAGGTGAAGCCTCGGGTGACTGGAAAAAGGGGAAAAGTGCATCCATTTTTAAAAAGGGTAGAAAGGAGGACCCTGGGAACTCCTGATTTGTCAGACTCACCTCCATGCCTGGGAAGATCATGGAACAGGCTATGCTAAGGCACATGGAAGACGGTGAGGTGACTCAAGACAGCCAGCATGGCTTCATCAAGGGCAAGTCCTGCCTGACCAACCTAGTGGCCTTCTGCAATGAAGTGACTACATCAGTGGACAAGGGAAGAGCAATGGATGTCATCTAGCTGGACTTCTCTAAGGCCTTTGACATGGCCCCCCACAACATCCTTCTCTCTAAATTGGACACCAAGATGAATGGTTCAGTTGACATGTCTGAGGGATGGGATACCATCCAGAGGGACCTGGACAAGCTCAGTAAGTGGACCCATGTGAAATTCATGAGGTTCAACAAGACCAAGTGCATGGTCCTGCACCTGGTTTGGGGCAACCCTTGGTATCAATACAAGCTGCGGGATGAAGGGATTGAGAGAAGCCCTGCCAAGAAGGACTTGGGGGTACCGGTGGATAACAAGCTGGACGTGAGCCAGCAATGTGCGCTTGCAGCCCAGAAAGCCAACTGTATCCTGTGCTACATCAAAAGAAGCACGGCCAGTGGGTTGATGGAGGTGATTGTGCCCCTCTACTCCGCTCTCATGAGACCTCACCTGGAGAACTGCCTTCAGCTCTGGAGTCTTCACCACAGGAAAAACACAGACCTGTTGGAGTAGGTCCAAAGGAGGCCACAAAAATGATCAGAGGGATGGTACACCTCTCCTCTGAGGAGAGGCTGGAAGAGTTGGGGTTGCTCAGCCTTACTGCAGCCTTTCAGTACTTAAAGGGTGCCTACAGGAAAGATGGAGACAGACTTTTTAGTAGTGCCTGTTGCGATAGGATGCAGGGTAATGGCTTTAAACTGAAAGAGTGTAGATATAGACTAGATGTAAGGAAGAAATTTTTTTACAATGAGGGTGGTGAAACACTGGAACGGGTTGCCAGAGAGGTGGTAGATGCCCCATCCCTGAAAACATTCACTGGATGGGGCTTTGAGCAGCCTGGTCTAGTTGAAGATGTCCCTGCTCATTGCAGGGGGGTTGGACTAGGTGACCTTTAAAGGTCCCTTCCAACCCAAACCATTCCATGATTCTATGAAGAGGACAGACTTCACAGTTAAGGATTTACCAACTTTGAAGCCATCTGAATCTGCTGAAACAAACAAACAAGGAAGATAGTATAGTATCAATCTCACCACTATATGTTCTTCCACTAAAGAAATATGACAAATACATGCTGAAGTAAGAAGAATGTTAAGGTGAATTTAATAAAATACTTTTTCTTCCATCAGCAAGTAACATTCCTCTCAAAGCAAAAAAAGATTTTTCCAACACAAAGGATAACACTAATGTTATTCCAAAATTTTAAAAGGGTAAATATCAACATGATGAAGTAATGAAATGGCAGGTGCAGGTTTTAGTCAATAAATTCAATACATATATAGAAGCAATTAGAAGAAATATGATTTCACGGAGTACATCTTTTTGTAAGATTACAAGATTTGTGGATAAAAGTAACTGCTGCCTTGAAGAGTTTCCTGGACATTTCTGACTTAACAATACCTCTCGTTGAGGAAAACAGCCTTTTTTAATAATAATACTGCACCTACTAAATCTCCTATAAATAGGCTAAATTAAATATCTTTAAACATACCTACAATATAGTCATCACAGAAAACTGTTGCTAGTTAAATGCCACTAATATTCATGAATACTCTAACAGAATAATATAACAAAAGTGAGTAACTTATAAAGTCTGCCATTATTTATTATTTCATCAACTTCTGGACCATCTGCACTGACCAGAAAAAGCCAAATAATATGAGCACAATCGTGCAACTTGTATTCTGATTGAAAAGCAAGACCATGCATCTCAGAAAGATGACGTGCTAGTTACAGAATGAGGAGCTACGCTCGCCAAAGTTATATCATCCTCGTCTACCACACTGATGCTACTCTAAAATACTGTGCCTGGTTTCATTAGCCATGTATATATACATCTGAAGGAAGGGTCTGCTGAGCATAATACCCTTCTTCACACTTGCAAGCAATAAACATGGCTTGAAAAACTGTTTTGAAGTGACTGTTACTTTGGCTGTATTTGCATCATATTTAAATTAACATCAGCTGTGAAAATGATGGGTGAGTGGGGTTAAATTCCAATTCTCTGTCTCATGGGATTTTAAACAGGCTGATTCAGTAGGGAGTAGATATTTATTCACATGTATGGACAAAGAACCAGACTGTTTCACATACGCTGTGCTCTTCCAAGCTCCACTGTCATGAGGCAAATGTTTTCTGCTTAGTATGAGAATCACCAGTTTAAGTTTTAAGCCCCTGAGAATTTATTACTTAGAAGTAATAAATCAGTTGGGTGCATTACACTGCTTTCTCAGAGCAATGTGTATCAACCGTGCTGTACACCAATATAAAGCAACACATTACGAGTCAAAGAGGATTTGAGCACCGAGTTTTTAGGTTTTTGCACCACAGCTTAGAAGGCTTAAAGCTCCTGACGGGCTGCGAGGCACGACCAAGGCGTGCAGCGTCCACAACCTAGGCAAGTCTCAGGCCCTTCCAGCTGCGCGGAGCTGCGAAGCGCTCGGGCCCGCAGGCCTGGCGGGCCGGCAGGCCGCCGCCGCCCTCGCCCGCCGGAGCGCTTCACCTACCGCGGGGAAACGCTCCCCTTCCCCAGCCCGGGCGCCCCAGTCAGTCCTGCCCTGTCCCCCTCCGACCCCGTCCCGCGGTACGAGCTCAGCAGTGCCCCACACGCTGGGGGCACCGCTCACCCGGCCCGAGCTCCGCGGCTTCCCCTCTCCCGCCGCCGCCGCCCAGCCCGCGGTGCGGCGGGCCCGTCTCGGCCGCAGCGCACAGCCCCCCCGCGGCGGCGGCGGGGG
>VXBO01006690.1:160873-175806 GCA_013400135.1 Rhinoptilus africanus
AATGGTGGCCCAACGGCCGCCTCCTCAGCCCAGCGGTCACACACTGCCCATTCTTCCTGCTCAAGGCCCCCTCCTCAGCACAATGGCCACCCAACAGACTCCCCCCATCGGCCCCCATTCAGCCCAATGGCCCCCTCCTCAGCCAAATGGCGGCCCAGCGGCCACCCCTTCTCAGCCCAACGGCCGCCCAGTGCCTCTTCTTCCCGCTCAACAACCTCCTCCTCAGCGCAATGGCTGCCCAGCGGCCTCCCCTCCTCAGCCCAACAGCCGCCCCTACCTGCCCCTCTCAGGCGGTTCAAGGGTCCTCATTTCACCTGCCCACAGGATCTGGTCCCTCAGGCTGAGGAAAAGGGTGAAGGAGAGGGCCTGCCATCGGGATCCGGGCAGGGCCTCCAGGAGGGCTGGTAGGAGGGCCACCTTCTCCTCCTGGCTGGGGGACCCACAGCTTTTTGGGTGGGTGGGTGGCTGTGTGCCGAGGCACGGGACATCACCCTGCCCACGGCCCATCCTCCGGAGTGCTGCCTCACCGAGGAGCCAGTCCTTAGCGCAGCTGGTTGGTCAAACTCGCCAGTGTAGGTGACCACGTGCGCAAGAGCGCGAGTTAACAGGGGTGCCGAGAGTTAAACGCAGGTATAGACAGGCGGGACCAGGGCTCAGACAGCTCAGTTCATCCATAACTGTTTGTAAGCGAAGGCTCTGGAATGCTGGGGTGGTCGCAGCTGCAGGCAGCTATTTCTACATCCTGTGGTCAACACCAGTAGAACTAATGAAGTAATAAAGTGCCACTAAATAGTTTTATGCCAGTTACAATTCAACTTACTGCATACACTTCAGTCTTGAGCACAATTTGCAAGCAGCTCTTCTGCCTGTGGGTTTTGTCTCTGTTTGGTCAGAGCGGCAGGCATCGTCATACGCACTTCTACAAAAGAAACCAACTCTTGTCATCAGACCAGTATAAAAACCGGTGAGAAAGAAAGGTGACCTAGCACGATAGATTGTCTGTACCAACCCTGCTTTGATTTGCAGAAGAGTAGCTCAAGACAGGAGTATCTTTAAAACAGGTAATTTGCTGTGACTGGTTCAGGAGGCACCCAGGACTGGAACAGCATTAATGTCATCTGGATGCACTATTTTCACTTACCACTTAATCACTCGATTAACAATTCAGGCAAAAAGCCACACACACTTCATGCAAATATCTAGCTATCCATTAAGCGTAATAAGTGAAATGAAATTACCATGAGGATATTTCTAAATCAGCTAATAATTGTTGTGTTTTTACAAGGCGGTCACATTGGTTAGCTGATGAGGGGTAGACATCAATGTGTATTTGTTGCATGCAGTTAGTATATGCCCTGGAGAAAAACTTTATTCATCCATACTGCCATCAGTTAAAAGCAGGAACGAGCCCAAGCCGTTAGCACAGTCTCTCCTTTCCTTACGCTTGCTCTCTGGCTTGTAGCACTGATTGTGTCTTAGGGCTGTTGGCTACAGAACAGTGCAAAGTTCATGTTATTCTCTTTTTACAAAGGTGCTACTCACACAGTGTGAGGGTCAGGAGATGAGCAGTTTTGAATAATTTTTAAGAACATAATAAACAACTATTTCAAAAGAAGGAGAAATGAGCACATCAAGGCCTTTTTTATATGTATGTGAATCTGTGACATTTAAAAACAGAGCAATGACCCAACTAAATCTTCATTTGGACACAAACGACTATACACAGATGTCAATATAGGATTTTGTGGGCACAGCAGGAATGACAGCATTTTGACAAACACAAGCGTGCTTGCCTTTGTACCACTACATTTGTGTTAAAGACAGAAGGAACAAGGCAGATAGCTCACGAACAGTAATGGGGGCTGGGCTGGGCTGTATGGGAAAGTCAGAATTCCACATGCGTTTGCCAAGTCTCAGACAAAATAGCTGAGAAGACCCGGCATCTTTCTTTCCTATTTCACTACCCACAGCATATGTAAATTAATGACAAATGCAATATTACTTATTTAATAGCCTTATGAGCTATGGGTATTTCACATCACAAGGAGAAGATAAATTTTAAATTAATGTATTTTAAATCTACTTTTTATCAGATCTGGAAACACAAATACTGTGTGCTTTAAGTAATAATGTTAAAGTCGCAGACAGACTTAAGTTTACTGGGGTTTTTTTTTATGGGTTTCTTCCAGAATTTATTAGCAGTTGCTTGGATGTAACATTATTGCAGTATTTTTTCCACTTAGGATGTTTCTCTTTGAGGATAGTTACGACATCTTTTTTTTTTCCCTGTATCTTAAATTTAGAACTACAGATGCTACTTTTTTTTTCTTTTGATCTGGGAATATATAAAGACATAGGACCTTAAATTAATATTGCACTCAGCACAAAAGGCCATATAGGTATGCACAATATCTAAGTTATGGCAGATATAGGAATGTTGATTTTAAATGCCTAGCTCTTATTTAAACAGTATTTTAACCACAAATAAAAGCTTCATATAAATTCAATGGGGATTTTTGTTTGGCTAGGTTTTTGCTCTGCTTTATATTTAATAATTGAATACTTTCCCAATCACACTCCATGATCCCATGCACGGGACACAGTAGTCGGCAGGCTGCCGTTCAAGCTGGCCCCGCTGCATCTGGCATATAAGAATCTGGAGCAGACCACAAGAGCTCTCACGGTGCTCCCTGTCAGTGCCTTATTCTTACAGATGAGACAAGCAGTAGCTCAAATTAGTTGTATCCTGATCACATATATACTTTTGCCAGGCAATAAAAGAAGGTTAAATCCACATACTTAAAATGATTCTTATTCACCTGTATATCTGTCGATGCACACCTGGTTTTTATTTCTTTTACTGCAGGACCCAGAATGATCATGAATAGAGTCTTACTCCTTGAATGAGGTGGCAGAGGTAGGGTACATAATATACTGACCATGGTCTAGGCTAGTAAGAAAGAGCACTGTGGTAGCCAAACTGGTTAAGGCTTTGCAATAAATATTTATTTGTCTTGGGGTTTTATCCTAACATTTTTCTCCTACGAGTACCTCTGGTCTAGCCTTTTTGACTAGATCCAGCCTTGGTCATTTAAAGAATGGAATTTTCAAAAATATTTTAACAACCTATTGCTATTGCTGTGACTGCCTACAGTAACACCCTTCACTGACTTCAGGAAGACCAGAACTAGACACCAGATCTCTTTTTGTAGTTCATTAGAACCAACAGAAGAAACCACAATTTGTTCATAAATATTAGTCAAAGAGATTTAGGTAATACAGACAAATACCTTAACTCATCATGAAGTATTTGTCAGATTTGCCAGTATTTGCCTAGATCTGTGATCTAGGTTCATGAGATGTGGCTGCCATGAAGACTGCAGGGATGGTGTTTACGTGCTACCATGGCAAACCCATCATGCTAAACTATGCAAAAACTGTATGGTCCATGCAAAACACAGCAGGGGCAGCTTTAGACCTTAACAGTAGCAAAGTCTTAAAAGATGTACAGAATCTCCAATCTGCTAAGCCACATACTGTTACTTGCTTAAGAAAGAAAAAACCCACCAGTATATCTGCCTGGAAATAGACTACTTTAGGTGATAAAGCAAAATTCTTAGTGGAAATCAGATATGCAATGGGCTAAAAAGGTTAAAACATAACCCCAAACTTTGCTTATCCACTTCTCTCATCTCGAGCAGCATGTTGTCTTGCTCTTTAAGGGTCTCCCACTGGTAGAAAGCAACAAACCCAGATGACCTGATAGAAATGAAATTAGTGTAATTTGAAAATTGGCAGTTAAGGTTTTGATCACCAATTCTTAGTGATCCATGCAGTGACACTTTTTCTTCACATCTTCAAGGAGCTCTTATAATTTGTATGCCATGCCTAAGGAAATTAGGTGGTGAATTCCTACGTAAGAATGAGAGGAAGTTGTTGATCTCATGGAGTTTGCAACCTCTTGTGTTAAAGGTAGTCAAACACCCTCTAACTCCAGGCTGTCATTATTCCTAACTATAAAATGAAGCTGTGAACTGCAAGATGGTGTGATTTACTTACCAGTATATGAATTAAGACACTGATGTAATTTCTTACCTATAGATATTTCCTAGACCCCCATTATTACACTGCAGATATTGGTGGAGAGAAATTACTATGGAAGTGATTCAGGGACTTCAGAGAGTGAGATAAAATTTTATTTTTTCAAATAGAAAATTGCTCACATCTAGTTCATTTAGACATAGTAAATACATTCCAGCACATCACATTATACGCAACAATGACAGTGCCAAGGACTTAAAAATGAACACATCTATTATAAATTAGTGAGTCAATTTACAGAAAAGACTGAGCAGCAAGAAGACTCATAACCAAACCAATGTTTAAATACATTTCTAATAGAAGCCAACCATATCAAATTGACCCATGAACAGCACACATAGCTTCTCTTCTTTTTCTGCCCTTCCTCCTCTACTCTCATGATATATGAAGACCTGCTTTAAATTACTGAAGAGTTTATTAATTTTCTAAATCACCTGCACAGTTTGGTTTTGGATCTAATCTTGTGAGGTACTTAATATCCGTCAGGGTAACAGCAACCTGACAGGTTTTTCCACCTAAGAGCAGACACACAGTTTTAGGTTAAGCATGTGTTATCACCACATGACATCCAGAAAAGCATCTTTTTAGCAAAGAATATTTTTGAGGTCCATAAAACGCTGATGGCTCTCAGCTTCTGTTGACTCTAATCCTCTCAAGAACTCAGATCTTTGGAGCTAGAAGGAAAGCACCTTTTCACATTTGTTTTTTATGGCAAACAGGTATCTGCTGTAAACCAAAATCTCAGGGTTTATATACAATTCACAGCAACCTGAACCTGACCAACTGCAGTGTGTGCATCTCCTCTGGGCAAGCAGTCTGGACTTTGGTAGAGGAGAGCAATCTCCTCCTCGGGACTAGGGGCATCCTGTGTGCCCGAGGCTGCCCTTCCTCTTCCTCTGTACGGCAGCAACACTACGACTTTTTAGATGATGGAAGTGGGTTGAAAAAAACAATCCTTGATGATATAACTGGAGGTTTCTGCTGAGTTCCCCCCTTGTGCAAAGCACTAAGAAGTTTGCTTTAAAACTTTCTAAAACTACCTTGAAAGCACGACTCTCCATTTTCTTCATAAAACTGTGAAAGATGTTCTAGACAGTCTTGTTCTATGGGATTACATGAGACCTCTGGGAACAGTGATAAAGTCCAAAAATTTTCTGCACAAAACTGGAAATACCAGCAGATCTCCATAGCGAAAATGAAAATATTTATTGCTGCCCTGCCTGCTCCTACTTTGTGTCGATCTTAAGTAACAGCTAGTTAAAAAAATTTAAAAAAGAATCAATCACTGCAATCCATCTCAATAAAAGTGTAATCTGAAGATCAGGTATGCTTAGCCTATGAATGACGGAAAAAAAAAAAGTCTGATGGTAATTTTGGAACACATTCAAGGATTCTGCTATGTCTTTCCACTGCGATGAAAGACAAATTACACAGTTAAAGCCCTACATGTTATGGTTTAAGGGTACCCCTTCCAGTTATGGTAACCGAGAGCATTGTTTAAAAATCTTAACTCATATTTTATTACTAATTATTTACCAAATCGATAAAGCTATCTACTTTACTATGCACAGCTTTACGTATACATAGCTGTTAGAAATACATATTTATCAGTCAAAATCAGAGACAACATCCAAACTGAAAAATGTAACCAGACACTCTTATCCACTTTAAACAGTCTAATAAATAAGTATAAATACATAAATATTGCAGAACCATAGTATATTCCTTGACCAATAGAGGTATATTATTTATCTGTGGTCAATAGTAAAATCTTGTTTTTATCTTTAGAAAGGTAATTTTAAATTTCTTACAATACATCAAAAACTTAAGATCATTCATAAATTCCTGTGACAGGATCCAGTGTGTCTGTTACCCTACAAGTACTTACCAAGAGGGGTTTTTTTTAGTTTAAAGCTTTTGTAACAGGAATGCTTCTAGCTTTGGCTGTACCACAGGCAACTGCTGCAAATTAGCACCATTCATGAAATAATGAGAACATCAAATCTTCTCAGAGCATGAGGTAAAATGATATTCAAAAAGAAACAGTCTTTCAGTTTCTTCTCATTTTTTTCAGCTTGAAAATGTAGTGCATCATACATACAGTTGGAAATACTACCAATCCTAAATTGCAGAACTACCTCAGATTTAAGAAAGTACCTAAATTACACTGAATACTAAGGAGAATTTCTGCACACCTGCTTTGCCACTATCTACAAATGCATGTACAAAAAAGATAGGAGATGGTTCCTTTAAGCAAAAAACCATGCATATATATTCTTGATCAGCAAGATAAATGTAGTTTAAATATAGCAACAACATTTTCTATCAAATGTTGACATTACAAACTCAACATTTTTTGCAACGTTTCTGAGGAATTATTCTCAGGGAGATCTTTAACTGCTAGATCACTCATCACATTCTATGATACTATTTGTGATGTATTTGATCAAGCAGTTGTAAAGCAGTTAGTCTGGATTACTATTTTTAAATTATCATGTAGCATATTTTAGAGAAGTCCTTAATCTGTGACATACAAAAGCTTTTTTGAGCATGCAACAGTCTTAAGGGTAGTCACGCCTGTGATAATCCTTTGCCATTTTACAAAACATAGGGATTTATATTGCTTTAACTTCTTGTTCAAAAATAGACAGTGCATTAAAACTTACAAATACCTGGAAAATTAATTTCTTACATTGCATTTACAGTAGTTTTAATGAGTGCTTATATGTAGTTATTAGTCAAATGATCCTTCCTCCACCAGAAATAAAATTTCAACTTATTTTTAGATGAGATGCTTGCTTTCTGACCTTTAAATAGTTCAACATGGGCTGGTTGTGCCAAAATATTAACAAACCCACATACAGATTCAGACAAACAGATGGAAGCAACGCCATCTCAAAAATACTAAATGATGTCATCATGTTTCTCAGGAACTCTATTCTCAGCATTAAAACAAAATTCCAAAAAAACATCAGAGCTCTGATTTCCCTTTCATAGACACTGATGCCCATCAGACAGGTAAATTCAGTCCTATGCTGTATTTCGGTGACCCTTTAAACTGGTAGTAAAATGACCGACTCCAGTATGAGCAAAAGAACTGCTTAAGAGCTTTTGATAACAAAACAGCATGTTTCCCAAATAAACTGTTATTAAATTTGAATTCCTTCATTTTTCAGAAGACTGTATCTCCATGATTACAAATATTGCTGAAATCATGTTTATTTGCATGTGGCTGTTTAAATCCTGCTCAGCTGATAACCTCTAGATAATATAATGCTTTCAAAGTGCTGGTCTTCTGCTTTTTCTTTGATTCTTTGCTCCTCTAAGGTAGACACGAGTTTGTCTCTTTCTTCAACAACTTTCATCATCTCAGTAAAAATTTCATCCTCCTCAATCAGATCCATCTCATCTTTAAGGCTGTCTAGAAGATCACAAAACAAGAGGTTAAAAACCAGATCACTCTGTTGTTACACTTTGCATTATAACTGTTGGTGTACAGGTTGAATTAATATTATAGTCAATGAAAAATGAAATCAATAGCAGTTTATATTTTTCATGTTACAGTTCAGGGGAAAATTCTCCTACATTTCAGGCATTTAAGGCTCCTAATGTCTAGAGTAGATCTTGTAGCAAAACTTAGATTGGAAGGGGTAGGAAAAGCACAACTTGTTTATAAAAACATTTAAGCTGGAGTTTAAATTTAGTTTTTACAAGGTAAAAAGCCCAACCATGAAACATAGTACCTGTAAGAAAAGGGAAAGTATTTTTCAGAAAAAGTATTGAAAACTGCTGTGACTTACAATCCACATACTTAGAACACAACAGGATATTTTGGGATATTCATTGCTATGTAACCCCCCCTGCATTCCTCCTTCCCATGCTGTCTTTTCTAATACCAAATAAAAGGACAAGCCCAACCTGTAATCCCAAGTACCTAAAAGCAGTTCCAAAATACTGCAGTAACCAATAATGCTACAGTTAACGTAAAAGCAGCTGATATCTCTTGAGTTTGGGTGGTTGAAGAAATTACTTTCTGTTGCTGCCCATCATCACACGTTGGCTGGATGTTGCTGTCTGCACAGGACAGTTAGCGGAATTACATGTGCAAGTGCTTCTGATCCAGTTCAGTGTAAAACTGGGCAGGTTAGCTTAGCTGTCTCCACTAGAAGTCAGATGAGAAGATCTCACAAGTTGCATTTTGCTGGCTGAGTTGCACTCGCAGAAGAGCACAGGAGGAAGAGCCTCAGCTGCTCTGGTCCTTTTTGGAGCCAGCAGGGACTCGTATGGGCATGGCCCATCACTGTGAGCTGGAGCATACTCTCCCCTTTCACTTACCATCAATGGCCATTTTCTCTCTCAGCTTTTGTTCCAGCCTGCTTTGATGGTCTTCCAATTCTATCTCTTGGGCTCTAGGTACAATAAAAAGTACGTTAAAGAATATGCTTTTTTTTCAGTAAAGATATATACATTAATATTTTTTCAACCAAGAAATTTTGTGTTCTGTTTATCCAGTATTTTCTCCTCATTGGCAGTCAAGGCTAAAAAGCTTTGCCTGTGCCCTCATTGCCACAGAAATCCCAGAAGTACCACTTCCACCTTTTGCATTACCTATCAGATTAAGGCCCCTCATACATTGCAGCCCTTAGTGTTTTAAGCAGCTGTGCTTTGCTGGTGGCACCCACAACGTGATTCTGGAAAGGACTGAATGCTCACACACAGGAAGGGCCCTGCCAGGCCCTCTGCACAGGAATGGATCCTGAGGCAAGGGAATTAACACATGTGAACACACCCAGACAACAACGTTTTGTGTCCTGCAGCGATAAAAGCAGCCTGCTTTTGCTTTTTGAACTGCTTTGAAGACAATGTGAGCAGGAAGGATTGCTACCACAACACCCAATAACAAATTGAAGGGGAAAGAAAAGGTTTGGCCCCTGGCAGCATCAGCGCAGCTGGGGAGAAACTGGGGTGCAGCCAGAGCTAGTGGCTGGGCTGCAGGTCCACACGCAGTGCGGGGGGCTGTCTGAGTGATACGGAAATGATAAATGGCAATGAGCAGCCTGCACCGGTGTGAAATCCAGGGGTGAGTAATGACTGCTGCAGCCCTCATCGCCTTCCCACGTCGTCCAGAAATAGTGCAGAAAATAGCTGAGAGTCACCTCTGCCTATCTGTTGAGTGCGTTTCCAAGGAGGCGAGGTGAGGGGGCTACAGCCAATATTGTTTCCATCAACTACAAACAGTGGCATCTGAAATGATTTTTACTCACTTGGTGTATCTGCTTGTTTCATCACCATTACGAATTCCTAGATCTTTTCTCTTATGTCCAATAAAAACATGAAATAAACTTGTCAGACTATTTTTCTTCCACAGGAGAGTGTGCCCCAGTGCTCATTAGACCCACATTATATAAAGGCAGAGCATCTGCACGCTATACTGGTTTGGAGCATTGTATACGATTGAAATAATCGAACCACTATGACAGGGAAGGACGAGGAAGGCTCAACTGAAAATCTGTGTTCAAAACAGATTGTAGCTACTCTAGGTACGTTTATTCCCCAACAGTCTCAAACTGCAGCATGCAGCAAGATGGCCAGGTTTAACGTGAGTGCACTTTTCCCCTCCCCATCTTCAGTACTAATGCTCGACCTTACTTACATAATCAGGAGCTCAGATTCATAACGCATTAATTTATTCTTCTCCAGGACCAGCTCAAACCATTCATGTAGCATCTGAGTTTCATCCTTTGTGCCTGAATCTGTTTAAAATAGGAGAGTTAAGTGCGCATTACCGGCTTTCCTTCCAATGCTCTTACCACTTGAGTTCACTTTAAGTAATCCTCATTTGTAAGCCTAGGTAAGTCCAAACGTAGATTTTTTTGCTATATGTAATTTACATCAGTCACGTCTGGGTATAAGAGGTATAACACTCTTGTCTACATTTGGATCAATGTTGTAGCTTAGTACAGTTAAAGATGCGTTAGATTTAAAAACACTTTTGCTTTGGAAGTTAAGTTTTTTCTTTCAAGTAATCATATGGACTTTCTTTTTTTAATGGACACTTTTTCTTTCTCTTAGTTCTGCCTTTGATAACATAGTTTCTCTGCTGATGCTGGACTCCAGCAGCTGAACTATATGTATACATGGATATCCTATTAACACAATCAGACTTCAGGAGGTACATGCTGGCAAGTATCCAATTTGTCCCTGCTTCCAGTGGGCATCAGATGCACAATAAAATCCTCTACAAATTTCCATTCATTTGCCGACTGGCCTCTAAATCTGCATCTGGTTTGAATGACAGGAAAGGCTGTGGGACAGAACAAATCTATTATTACTGGGTGTTTTTTTAACACTTTGGGCTAGGGCATCACTGGTAGGCGTTATACAGACACCAAACATGAGATGGTCTCTCTCCCAAAGAGCTCACAGCTTGACTCTGCCTTGCTGAGGAGGATGGCTTCCTCTTTCACCAGGTGAGGGACTTTACTGCTCCTAAAATGCTGTCTGTACAAAAATCTTTGGCAATGAAGAACCTTACTGTCCTTTTCAACACACTCATTACTTTCCATTTTCCATTCATTTTCTCACAAAACAAAACCAGCCCACCACCTTTTGATGCAGAATTACAGCAGCAGCACGCCTCCCACAATGTCTGCTCTGCCCCTCTGCCCCCTGTTGCCACTAAATAGCAGTCACTTGTAGGAAGCAAATACCTTATACCGCTCCAAGCTGAGGCAACAATTTCGGTGACAGGCTGACCCCTTCGGAAGCATAAAACCAGCAGCCAGCCCGTGCTCCTGCCTCAGCACGTGGTAGTTGTCAACCCCACCACACTGCCACCGCAGGGTGGAGGCAGGGTCGGCCAGACCTGGGACAAACCATCAGGAGGTGTCGCAGGCAGGCGGGGCAACACAGGGCTCTCCTTCTCAGTCCTTGCATCCCACTGCTAGATAACCAAGCGTAACATCCCCATAAACCAGCCTGGCTGTTTGCTGTGGATGAAGACTTAGTGATTTCTCCTACTTTAAGAGGACTGCACCTTTATTTCAGACCGAGCGCTGAAATTTAAGCCCAAAGGTCTCAGGTTCAAGCTCCAGAGATAACAACTACAAGAGTATCATTAAACTAGGTTACCAAGTGGAGAGAGTGCCAGAGTCCTGGACAGCTCAGCAACATTTCGGATGCCTTTCTGTTGTTGTTTTGACATGCACTCTGTTCTCAGCCCAGGAATTACCCTCTTGCCTCTACTGCTTCAGCTGTCCCTCACTTTAACGTCAAAGCCAGGATTTGACTCCATTCAGGAACAGTAGTTTAAAGCCCATCTCCTTGGGGGAGTAGTGATCTCGCCCGACACAGCCCTTTAGCAGTCTTCCTGAGCAGGAGGGAAATGGTTGGGTGTTTGGGATCACCAGCCCATTTGCATGCCTTCACCAGGCACTGTCATCCCAGAGAGCCAAGGTTACTTCCTGCCAGTGTCAGAGGAATTACATGAGCATCCATGCCGAGGACAGGCACCATGCTGGCTTGGGTGCTGTTCTGCAATTTCTCATCAGGATTTGACCCCAACCTGAAGTTACCATGAAACGGGAGGATAAAGCGGCAGGAGAGGGCAAAGAAATCTTGGTCCAATTTCTACCCGATTCCATTAAAACTTGGCAGTAACAGATGTTTCCTGTGGGTTCTTCCAGGTCAGCAAACAGTGATTAAAAAAAAAAAGTCTTGTCAGAGTGACTGCTGGAGCAATTCTTGCTGGTCAATGGTAACTTCTCACAGATCCAGTGCAGGCAGGCAGTATTCAGAGTCTTAGGCCTTCATATGCCACCATCAGAAGTTATCATGAAAATGTGATCTATCTTACTGTCAGTAAAATCATTGCAATTGCAGGTATGCATATATCCTGCACACAGACAGAAGGTTACTATTCCATTTGCTGTTTTCTTGATTAGGCAAAAATATATATATATTTTTTTTTACATTTCCTCTTTAAACTTTGAAGTTTCCGTATCTCTAACAGAAGACTGTGTATAGTAGGTTGATTGAGGTAATCAAAAAATAACGCGCTTCTCAAAAACAGCACCCATTTTAGCAAAGCTGAAATAAAAATAGCCCTTGTTTTTCCTCCTTTTCCATCCCACAGAACACCCCTCTAAGTGTCCCCAGGAGCATTTTTCCCCTGAACTTTTCAAATGTTTGTTAATAATAATGTTAATCGTTATTTAAGTCTGACGGAGTGTTTTATGCCTTCCAAGGGCAGAACAAGCCAATGAAGTCCTTTGCGTAACGCCTTATGACAGATCTTTTTAAAGGTTAGAGGGGAAACAATTTGAGAGTTTGTGTTGGGAGCCATGCTGGCTTTTTCTTACAGCATTGCTAAAGCAAAATTTTCCTCCCGGTTTACCCAAGTCTCTTTTAACCTGGATAAAGTCAGATATTCTTCTAATTACTTCTGTATTTGTCAATTTTGAGGGAATGAGAGGCTGTGGAGTGGTCTCAAAACCTCACCCTTCTGTTCTCCAGAGTGATGCTGTGCTGTCCCTCCATACAGCAGTCACACAGTAAAGGGGGCTTGGCCAGTTTGCGCTCTTTTGGGAACAGCTAAACTTCATAGTCCTTATTCCTACAGGTTTTCAACTGATCTCTTTTGACTCTGCTGAAAGTTTTGAGAAACCTTGGATATGCTCCTTATGAAATAAAAAATTAGATGCAACATATGCAGATATTTGTTCACCTTCCAAAACATGAAGACATTTCTTAACATTCTCCCAACACAGACTTTTTTTTGTCATCATTCTTCATGATTTGTTTAGTTCAACTGATCGGTTATGCTAATTTCAGTGGAAAACGTGTTTCAAGATTTTTATTTCTGTATTTTCTTGTAGGAAGATCTCCATAAGCCTCCACAAATGTCAGTGAAAAACAAAGCAACAGTACATCAATGATTTATTATCTGGCATTTCGAATCAGAATAAAGTAAATAATGGGCATGAAAAATTATTCATAGGGCTGATTTTTCTTTCTTTTTTTTTTTTAATGCATGAATTGTTGTCACTACAATTAGAAGATCATCAAAGCCTCGTTTTGCTCATCAGTCTTTATGGCAGTTGTTTCGCACCCACGCTTGTTCTCTTCTAATTCAGTTGAGGAGCTAATGAATAACTGCCCCTAACAAAGGGGCCATTCATCCCAGGCTTACAGAATTATTAGAGGAGAGTTGCGTAAATGTCACTGAAGACTAGTGTTTGCAGGCCTGTCTCTAAATTTGGTTATTCACAACCTTTGCAGCTCAATATTATTGCTGAACTGTGATTGTTTTCTAATTACCTTAATAATACCTATTAAATCACTTGAATTGCATAAGCGCAGACCTCCTTAAATACAACTTAACCTAATAAACACTGGTCATTCATTAAACAATAATGCTCATTATTTTTAAGAAGGTTGAACAGAATATTAAACTCACCGATTCCTGCATCATTACACATATGTTACTGCAAGCACCAAAGCACTCACATTTTGTTTGTGAAACTTACAGCTTCATGCTTTTGCACCAGGAGAGTTATTGAGAGACAGTAACATCTTACGTTTCAGTATCTGCCCTATTTGTAACTGGCCACCTACACACAAGCAATCAACAGGGAGAAAAAATAGTACTTTCACCTTAATGAGGGCAATCCAATTACTAAGGATGGGGAGAGAATGAGAAGCATCAATCTCTTGGCAGACAGCCTTCTTTAGGAAATGCGATTGTCAAAACAGCAAAAACAAGAGGTGGCTCTAGGCCATTTATCCCGGTATTCAGTGTCTATCCCAAGAGCTAGAAGCCTCTTGTCCCTCTATATTTTTGACATTTCAAAAAAAAAAAAAATCCAGCTTTGTACAAATCAGCAGTACAGAAAACCGCTAACACTCCAAATCCTCAAAGCCTTTTTAACAGACCTTCTCACAGGCGGTACGGAGGGTGCCATCTGATAAGTGGTTGTGTTTTCATTTAAGAAAAAAAGAAAAAGATTAGATGCTGGCCTTTTAAACAACATTTGAAATAGGTTGGCACTATCAATTATAGGAAATCAGTTAATAAAAGGTTGGACAAATGATCTCTTGCTGAACTGATTAGTTCAGTGTTAGAATAGGGGCAATAACTGCTAAGAAATATGGCATTTAAAAACCTGGCATGTAGAGATTGCGCTGGGTTGCCTAGCTAAGACAACAACAAGATCAGGTGCCAAAATATAGCTACGTTTTCAGTGCTGTACAACTGTCTGTCATGAAAGCATGAGGCTCAGCTTTCTAAAACAGAGGTAAATAAAGACGCGTTTGCAATCGGGCTGTCAGCTCCCCAGAATCCTTTCAGCACGGAACCGCAGCCCCCTCTGAAGTCCCTTACATGCATCGCTCACAATCCCATCCCCGTTTTGAGCCTGGCAGGAGCCCCCAGATGTCCTGTCTCTCTGCAAGAGGTCTCCCCAGCTTCACCCCATGAGCGCTGGGGAGCATTCATAAGGCTAGGCTGGCGGGAGGACGCCGCATCCTGGGGGGCTGGGATGGTTGGTTCAGGAGAGTGAAAACCTTGCCTCCGAGCAGGGCCGGGATGACGTCCCTGTTATCTTCTACCCACCGGGGGAAAGGCTGTGTGGTTCAGGCCTTTGTGCCTGCATGCTGCTGTTGCGATAGCATGGCCACCAGCTCTCATCCCATTAATGGCATTTCACACTCTGGGAGAAGTCATTAAGGACTCTGTTACCAGGCACGGGCTGCTGCTGGCTTGGTAACTGAGATACAGCTCCTGGAAACCTCCCTGGTTCCCTCCAGAAGATGAAATTAAGCTCAAGATGGAA
>VXBO01006690.1:175861-300488 GCA_013400135.1 Rhinoptilus africanus
GGAAGAGGGGATAATGTAGATTCAGGTTCAACAGCAAGGCAAATAATTCCACATCTGTGGTAGCCAACAGAAATTTATAGCACTCAGTGTAAAGGTGCTTTACCTAACAGAGTTTGAGGAAATGGGTAAACAATGATTTTTATTCTTCCAGTTACTCTTTTATTTCAGATTTTGCACTGAACTCTATTTCTATGACAATCATTAAAAACCCTCTCCTTTTAAAAAGTTTTAAAAAACCACCACCAAACAAACACTGCTTTATTTACCTGATTCTCCTCTTAGTTCTCTCTCCAGTTTGACACCAAAAATCTCCAGAGCTCTTTGTCTTTCCTCCAATTCTTCTAGTTGGCGCTGGATTGCCTGCAAAATCATAATGATATAAAAGCTACAGACATAGTTTAAAAATTTAGAGACAAAAGATGGTCTCAGTGGTTAGAGAAACAGCTTGAAAAGGTCTCAGAGGAGTCATGAGATTTGCAAACTCATTGAGCGTATTAGACGCCCAAGCAATTTAATAATTCCACTAGGTATCTATCCACATTTTTAGTGGATAAGTATCATAGGTATTAAAAGAACCTCAGTTTTTCTGAACCTTAGCTCTTCTGTTCTAAAACAGAGATCATAAAATTTCTGTGTCTTGCAAGGTGTGAAAAGTAAATACCTTACACATTCAGAGGCACATATTCTGAGAGGCTACATGAAAAAAGCTCATAAAAATATTGAAGGTTTACAGCTAGAAAGCTTTGCTAGCTATTTTGTTGTTCATGGGGCTCTGTTGTTTGTTTTGCTTTCATATTTCACAAGCTTTTGACTTGAGAGGAAAGGGTCTAATAAGTAAGAAGTGATAATTCAGTGGCACTTCAGGAAGGACTTCTACTTTCACTGGTCCACCCCTTTTAAATAAGATTTTCAGAGGTGCCATGTGAATAATAGGCATGAAACACCTTAAGAGGTTAAACTGTCAAAGAGAGATGCTCAGCAGTTCCCATTTCAGGCTGTGTTAGGGAATACCAAGCCAAGCCCTTAGCAACAGTCTAACAAACATGAAAGACGGTTTGAAAAATTTGGACTTGATCATTTACACAAAGCAGTAAAGTAAGAGAAGTTGCATATACATCTAATTTCACCTTGAGATAATTTACAACTCTCAGATCAAAACTATAACATAGTTGTTCTTACTTTGGATTAAATAAGATACTATTTGTTGTGGTTTAATCCCAGCCAGCAGCTAGAAGCACACAGCTGCTTGCTTACTCCCCCCAGTTTGGATGGGGGAGAGAATCGGAACACTAAAAGTGAGAAAAAACTTGTGGGTTGATATAAAGGCATTTTAATAAGTAAAGCAGAAGCCGTGCATGCAAGCAAAGCAAAACAAGGAATTCATTCACTGCTTCCCAACCATCTCCAGGAAAGCAGGGCTCCATCGTGCATAATGGTTACTTAGGAATACAAACACAATCACTCTGAACGTCTCCCCCTTCTTCTTCCCTCACCTTTCTATACTGAGCATGACATCATTTGGTATGGAGTATCCCTGTGGTCAGTTGGGGTCAGCTGTCCCGGCCGTATCCCCTCCCAATTTATTGTGCCCTCCCAGCCTGCTCTCTGGCGGGACGGTGTGAGGAGCAGAAAAGCCCTTGACTGCTTAGCAACAACTGAAAACACCAGTGCGCTACCAACACTATTCCCATCCCAAATCCAAAACATAGCACTACAACAGCTGCTATTAAAAATGTTAACTCCATCCCATCTGAAACTACAACACTATTTTTCTTTCCCATGGGTTTTACTCTGTCACAGATTTTATAGTAATGGCAAGATATTAGCATTTTCCAAAATCCACTGTCTGGTTCAAACACAAATGGAGATTTCAGATTCACATCTGAAAAACAACTTATTCGTTTTCTCTTTTAATTTAATATTGGTACAGAAACAGCAAGTGGAAGCTCCATCCAAAACTATCCACTTGTTAGAGTAATACAACAGAAGATGGTAGACAGCTCTGCCTATAAAAAGCCTGCTCTCCCCACTACCATATCTCGATCATCATTACAACATGAATTAATAAGATTAAATCTAGCTCAAGCTTCTCTGCCCTATGCTACAGTACAAATGCAGACAAAACTGCTAATGGCCGCATAAGCCATTAAGTTGTGTGTGTGTGTATGCATATAGATGTATGTGCGGTAAATGAAACAGATAAATATGAAATTTTTGAGACCAGAGAGAACACAGTCTGAGATCAAGTCATGCAGAAGTGCATTCCCAAATCTTTAAACTCTAATTGGAAAGAATAAAACACTATCAGAGTCCAGGGCTTTTTCGGCATTTTCTAGAGAGCACGGCCTGTATAAAGTCAAGTGACTTTGCGTAATTAAGAAAGAAAACAGTTAACTTTCACTGTTGTGGCAGAGAGAGAACAAAACCCATCACACTGTTTTCATACCCTCCTGTAGTACCTTGGGGTAACAGCTGAGTTTCTTACATTCTCAGGGGCCAATATTATTTCTCCTTTCTACCTCTTTCCCTCTTAAGTGTATTCTTCTCTTATTGCCAGTCCCTATTCCCTCTTCTTCTTCATACACAATCACGAAATTATGCTGATCTCCTGGGGCACACGTGGATTTGTTGCATACAGAGATGCAGGGCCCCACCACATACATCTTTCTGCTCCTGATGGTCTGGGGGGATTTCCACACAGAAGGCAGCGAGCCGCAGTGAGGAGCGAGGGGAGTGCAGAGCCCACACTGGGGACCCCTCGTCCTTGCTAGTCACTCTGGGAGACAAATAAGACATTTGCAAGCTACATTTTCACCTGTGCTTTGTGAAGCCTCTTCAGCTCCTCTTGTTTAATCAACTGCTTTGTCTCCTTCTCCAGCTTCCTTCTCCTTCTAAGAGTCCTTTTTGCCTTCAAAAGAGAGAGAGAAAAAAAAGGCAATCAAAGCATAAATATGCCAGTACAAGTTTCCTCAAACCTTCCCCAGAATCACAGAACCATTGAAGTTGGGAGAGACCTCTGGAGATCATGTAACCTGACAGCCCTGCTCAAAGCAAGGTTAGCTACCCCAGGGTGCTTGAGGCAACCTAACTGTAACGAAAATATTCACGGAGGGACGTTTTCATGCATTTTTCCACAATGACTTTAAATCATTACAAGCTCTTATTGCAACCCTAAGCGAGCATGAACTGTGTCTATCAATAAAAAGAGGTCCAAATCACGAAGTTGACTGTATACAACATACCACGATACATGGCTTCTCCAGATAGCACCTTCATCAGGGAAGAAGCCAGGCACAGGTGGTGGGAAGCATCAGTTTAAGGAAACTCAGCCCATTTCTGCTGCTGTAGCTGCTATGTAGTAAAATTTGCTTTGGATTACTTGTTACACAGTAAGAGAGACATATGCAAAAGAGACTGCCATCACAGGACTCTACCTGAAGCCCTGTGAAACCTTCCCCAGTGCCATTTCTCTATGGTATTACAGAGGTTTTTTGCCTTATCCCGGGGCCCCTGTCGCTGCTGCCGGGAACGCGGGGCAGCACGTCCTGCAGGGCCGGCCGAGGGCATCGCCTGTGCTTGCTCCAGCTTGCCCTTGACCCAAGCTATCTGGAATTGCTTCAAGGCTGTGGTTCTCCCATTTTGAAGGAGACAGAATATATGAGCACCGTAGACAGGACAATTAAAAAACTAGGAAGCCAGGAAGCCACTAAAATTTTTCCCACCGAGTTTTGCCAGTGAAAAATGGTGGTACTGGCAAAATAGCAGCCACAGCTGGCATGAAAAGAGGTGCTAGGACAGCCGAGAGAAACACGCTGAGCGGGGAAAGTGCATCAAGACTGAGTCACTGCTAACACCCGTGTGCGGCGGCTGCTGGTTCACCCCGATCCTGGCAGCTGCCCCGGCAGCGCTACCTTCCCCTCCGCCTGGTCCTGCCCACCCCTGCCACGCCTGCGCTGCCCGGAGCTGCTCCTGCCTGATTTTCTCCCACGCCTCCCTTCTTTTCTCCATTTCGTTTCAACTTTATTTAATTAGCCAAAATATTATCTTGCTCTAGATTGGTTTTCCTGTAACGGGAAAGATGAATGATGAATTCTGACGTCTCAGTGGATCCTGACACAGAGCCACCAGCGGGATGTACTGCCGCGCGTTGCTGCGCTTCTGCCTCATGGCACCTCTGTTCCTCTAGAGCTGTGGAACTGCGTTTCCATTCAAAGCCCCACTCAGCTTTCAGCTCGGCCGTGTTTTTCAGCATACTGGGCAGTCTCTTGCTTTGCTTTCCTTTTCTTCCCCCCTCAAAAGCAACAAATCAAAAGGCCACCTCATACGATTAATTCCACTTACTGATACTCCCTCCACAGGAAAGGAGTAAACACATTTCTGATGAGCTATGCAGGCAGTAAAAGCTCTGTTTCTACAAATCAGAGCTGGGGATCGAGAGTTCATTGGTGCTTTAACCCCACCACTCCTGCCAGCCACAGGAACTGAGTTAGGGCTCGGAGACCCCAGCGTGCAGCCGGCCCTTTTGGCATATAAGGTCTGAGTCTGACTCCGTGGCTCACGCAGTCGTGCTGATTAGGATAAACACAGTGTTTTCCATGCAATCTGCCTGTAGCACCTCTCAAATGAAGTTGTATTTCCCCCAGGGAAATCTGCATCTGTTTGGTTTAATTTTTTCAATGGTTTGCTTGTTGGGCTACATATTAAGGCCACTTAAGAATGCAGCTTCAAAGTGGATTCAGCGAAACATGTCTGCTTGTCATATTAAGACCTTCTCTGTCAACCTTGGTGTAACCTGGGGGAATTAAAGATCCAAAGACGGAACAGAAATTTTTATTTTCATCGGTCTGAAGGAGTTTTAACATATTTTTCTCTCTGTGACATGTAACTTCCACTGATAAAGCAGTTCCCCTCCCCACTTCGAGAAATTGCGGTGTGTTTTGGATCAAAATCACAGGATAAATCTTAAATACGGTCCAACTGAGGAAATATCTTTCTGTTTCCAAGTCAAGGTTACCTTGTGTGTTAACAAAGGCTTGGATTCAAATTCGTCATCGGAGGAAGAAGTAGAATACTCGGTAGCTTGTTTTCTGACAGGTAGGTGTTCACATCCTAAGATGCAGGAACAAAATAGTCAGTGAAGCAAAAACACTGTTCTTTAACTTACACAGACACTTTGCACCTGCCCTGAGTTGTAATCAGCAGCACCTAGAGCAATTTGGAAATTTGTCTGATGGCATTAATTAAATTTTTGATCTCTGTCAAAAAATCTGTCTGGGTATATCTTGATTTTTTTTCAGGTATTACGTACAAATAAATTAATTCCTTGAGCACCCTGCATGTAGCATGCATGTTCTGAATGCTCTCAACATTCATTAAAATGTATATCTGAAGTTAGCCATATTACCCAAATGATTGTATAAGGCTCACTATACAGTGTAATTGAATGCAAAAAGTCTGAGCCAGCTCTTAAACAAATTATCCTTATGTGGCTTGTAGCATCTGGCACCCATTTTTACTACATGACATCTGCTCAGTGTAAAATAGTTGGCGTCAGAATGTCTGGTCATATAAAAAAATCACAAATGTAATCAGAAGCAAATGGACTAAGAGAACAAGGCTTTATCACACAGCCTCATGCAACATAAATATTTCATTAATTATGTCTAAACAAACGTCACTTATTTTTCTGCTTTAGGAATATTATCACATCATTGAACTGTTGATTAAAATGCCATAATAAGTCAGGAAAATCCATACATCACAACAATGCACTCCATAAGGAAAACTCGAAGGCTGCTTTGGAAGGAGCATGCTTTCAGAATTATAAATTAAATTACATTTAATTGCAGCAATTTTATCATGCCTGTTTTTCCAGCATCTTGTTTCAACTGGGTGTAAATATTTGAATTTCTTCTTAATTTGTCTAATTCATAGTTTCATTCTCTTTATTTCAGAAAATAAAACTGCTTTTGGAACATCTGTCTCTATGCTTCAACCTGCTACAGGGTTAATGATTAACAGCTGGGCAACATCTTGGAAATGTACATTATTGAAAGCTAACAGTGCCATTTTTCTTTGTATCTGAGAGGTAACAGTTGGCTTTCTGTGTGCAAGTTGTATTCAGATTAAAATCACTTCCCATTCTCCCAGTGTAAATGTTCCTTCTTTGCCTTGTCCTGGATCCCAGTCCTGAAGTAGGACTTTTGTCTCAAGCCCAAATTTAAAATCAGGATCCGTGTAACATGTTCATCCCAGGCAGTAAAGCAATGAAAGCAAAGCCAAGTAATTTGAGGTAGAAATAATGATTTTTGTCAGCGGTCTCAATTTTAGAAGCACCCAGTCCTTGTGCTCAATGGAGGTGCAAGCTCAGAGGGTCCAGTGGGGCAGACTTGGGTCCTGCCCTCCATTGCAAAGCAGACAAGTTCTTGGGCAGCAGATGCCTGCAAGCAAAAGCAGGAGGTGCAATAGCCCTCCAAGTGGGACTCCAGCCTCCCAGGTGATTCCCCTACTCCCGAATTGCCCAGGCTGCCACCCCTCACCTCGCAGCACTTGGAGAAGGGGCACAGCTCCTGCTTCCTGATCTGCTGGGGACTCTCATGATTGTTGGCCTCACACCAGTGCTGTGCACTGCCCCATGCTCTGCAGACAAGAGTGCAAATCCAGCTGCACCCCATCTCTGCCCCTGGCAAGGAAAGTCAGCTGTAAAGCCCTTCCCAGTGCACGAGATGGAGGAAAACGCAGTGGGTATCACACTCACTACTTCTTTTGAGGAATAAACTCACCTCCCTTGCTTTCCCTGTGCAACTAAAAGTTTGCAGTGACCTTGCGGTCACACCACTGGTGAACTCAAGTTCCATAATATGCAAGAAGCAAACCTTATAGCCCAGCAGGGCTGGAAACACAAGCAATTACACGCTCCCTTTCTTCTCTCAGCTGAGGGAATAAGTGACTGCTTCCCCGTGTCCTCCACCTCCTCCTCCTTGAGTGATATCAATAATTTAAAAAGCGGTACAAGGTCTAAAGGAAAAGCAGCTTGCTGTAACACAAGGGCACCTGCCTCCTCCTCGGGGGTGCGACTTGGGAGCTTTCTGCCTTTTTGGGACAGAGAAAGGGTCAAGGACTTCCCCAAGGACTGCCAAGGGCCATCTCACGAGCACAAGGAAGCCGATGTCCGTGCACAGAACAGATTCATAACATCCACAATGCCCATCTGCTAAGGAGAGCCAGGTATTTGCGCCTTGCTCTGCAGAGAAAAGCCATTTAGATTGCTCTGAAACAGGTCAGCCTTTCAAGAGACACAAAGCTCTGCGAGGCAACCACCACTCAACTGCAGTTGGTAACGTCCTTCATCATCTCCACCCAAGAAGCCTATAGGACAAAGGGCCATGTGAAACCACTCAGTGATGAGGCATCTGATGGATCTGAGCACATTGACAGAGTCTCTGTCACATTTACTGCATATACATTTCACAGCACTGATGTTCTCCGCTAATGTAACGTGGATAATTAAAGCATGGGCTGCTCCAAGGAGCACACAGCAAAGAG
Organism: Rhinoptilus africanus; assembly: GCA_013400135.1. NCBI lineage: Eukaryota > Metazoa > Chordata > Aves > Charadriiformes > Glareolidae > Rhinoptilus > Rhinoptilus africanus. The sequence continues at coordinate 183,407 of VXBO01006690.1, forward strand.
TGACAGAATTGGGATGAGAATAAAGGGGTTTGGCTCCCAGATGTGTGTGAGCCAAAATATGTTCCTGCCACGTTTCAGGGATATAGAAACAGTGGGACGGTGCCTTTCTTTCACCGTTAAAAAGGCAGCCATTCAGTGCTCTGCTCAACTATTTTTCTTTGACTATTTCCTTGTTGGTAGAGACCAGAAATATGCTTTAAAATGTACCTTAGATGCAAATTTCAACTTCAAGACCACTGTAATAAGCATAGTAAGAAGTTACCTCACTGAATGAACTTGTTTTATGCACAGCTAGAGAAAAATACCACAAGTTAATTCTATTTTTGAAAGAAAACATCAACCCAACAACAAATACCTTAAAAAAACCCCAAACCAAAACATTCTTCTGTATTACAGCATCTACATGTTCTACTATAGATGACTGAGCATTAATCTTTAATATCTCCAAAGGGGTGGGACAGGCAGAACTTACCTGCCAGCTATGAGGATTTGGACAAGGAGTTAACACATAAAAATATTCAACTTAGGGACTTTCACACTTACCGAGTCATTAAAATCCGAAACTTAGAACTTTAATTGTAAAATTTGATAATAATTTGTCTGCTCCAAATATGTCTAGTCTTAAAGCTAGATAGCTACAGAAAAGATTGCAAAAACGTATTTTTTTTCCAAATATGAACTCAACCCTTCTAGACTTTACTTTCACTTTCCTGCCATCTCATTCCTTCCAAATGGGAATTATTTATTATTTATTTTTTAAGTATTCTAATGTTTCCCTAACTTTCAAGTTAACTGATGTTATACTAGAGCTTTTCCTCCCCAGCTAACGTGACTTTGGATCACTAGGAACGGTCAGCCATGGGTTTAGTTCTTAATTATAAAAGGGAAAGGAACAAATATTTTTGTAATCTCTATTAGTCTAATCTTGAGTTACCTCACAGTACCTACTAGGAGCTTGGCCAAGAGACCTTTCTAGCATACCTGATTTACAGCTGTCAAATCCCAGGAAACTGAGTATTAATTATTACTGTTATTAATATTTATTCAATCTGACAGTGTCACAGAATATGCTTCAAAATATAAAATTGAAAGAAACCTCCAATTCTTCATATTGGGACTTGGTATCCTCATCCGTGTATGTCATAAGACATAAGAAAAATTACATCCCTAAAAATAAAATTCTTTCCTACGGCCAGTTCCTCACACCCTCGGTAATCCAAGGGTGAGTCTCAGACGCTTTGCTTTGGCCTAAGCGCGCTGACATTGAATGTCATCACCAATAAAACCCTTGCTGTATTCAGAGGGATCAACTGGACCAAAGTCCAGTGTTTCTGAGAACCCCTCCCTTAACAAATAAATCCAAGGTACCGGTTTTCCTAGGAAACTTGAGGTTCTCTGAACAAAGAGGGAGGTGCCATGTGAAGAGGTTAAGAAGGTGACACCTTCTGTTAGACGTGGGCAGTACCACCACTGCTGTCACTGTGTGTCACAGCTCACCTCCCTTTCCTGGGGTGTCACAGCAATGACCGTAGTCTAAATACACAGAAAGTCTTGGAGCAGGAACTGTTTTTAAAATATAATGTTATATTAATCCGATGGCTTCCTCTGTAAGTGTCCGAGATGGCATATTTTTATAAAGTTGTTGGAGCTAATAATGACCGCTTTAAGTAGTTCAGTGTTTACAGAAGGGAGGGGCAAAGCTGCATGCATCTCTCGGGGCACTGGTGTCCCAAATCAGGTGGGAATTAGCATGAGGTAGGAGATGAAAAGAAAGGCCAGGAGAAATGAAGATTGAGCTTGGCTATTTGGCTTCACATCTCTGCTCTTCCACAGATTTCTCATGTGGTCTTAAGCATGTAATTTAATCTTGTAGTTCTTGAGTTCCCCTTCTAAAATATGAAATCACTGAGATAACAGTGTCTTAGCTGACAAGTGGTACAAAGATGCAGTAATGGGAACCATGTATGAACTTGAAGTATTTGCAAGCAATCCCTTTTCAATCTCAACGTGCACAGAAACATCAAAGTGAGTTCATAACACGTCTGATTTTCTCATCAGCTGAACTGGTTGTCCTGCTTAATGAAGCGAGCCCTGTAAACAACACACAGTCACAAACCGAGTTATAACAACTCTCATCTCATTTAAGGGTCGATTCTAGGAATGTTTTCAGGTAAACCCTACTCTGTCAGGGACAGAAATTTTCCTCCCACGTCTCTGTTGCTATCAAGAAGCAAACCTGGAGTCACAATTGTCTGCCAATAACCAACCCCCTTTGCTGGCTGGTCTTCCCTTCTTCATGGACTTCTTCTCTGTAAGTCAAAAGTAACCTAAACCCTGGATCCACTACTGCGTCTCATTCCAAACACTCCTGACTGCAACACTCTCGTACAACCTGGCTTAGCTCTCTTTTCCTGTTGTCTTTCTGTGGTATTAATGATTTTTAGTATCTGTAACTAATGCGGTACTTTAAATTCAAAAAGATGCCAAAAAGGGCAAGTAGGCCCAGGAGAGAACAGTTAACCATCTGATCAATTTTATTGATCAAGTTTTTGTATGTGTTTTTTTTTTTTTTAACTGCAGGTTGGAATACAAAGGAGGAATCAAAGGAAAAAAGCCTTGAAGATATTTGTGCAGTAAATCAAAAGTCTGGAATTGCACATAGAAACTCCAGTGTGGCTATTTGGAGACATTTGCATATTCTACAGGCAAACTTAGACAGGATTTTTTTATTTTTTTATTTTCAAAACCGATCTTTCACTGAAAAGAGTGCATGAACCCCCATGACTTCAGTAAGATTTGTGTAGGTTCCACACAGGTGGTCTGTGCAGCCAGATGTCTGCACAGCCAAAACTTCCAAGTGGCTCAGAGGAATAGCTCTTATGAAACAGAAAGTGTTAGCCAGAAAGTCTTTAGAGCAGGTCCGGCTATCAGAAGCTGGAATGACCCACATGGAAGGCGTAACTGCATCTGTATGTTTGAGCGACAGGCAATCTGCTGCTTTGTAATTAAGATCTCTGCGTCCTCACGCTGAGCTTCAAGTTGGTGGTTGAATACTTGGTAGGAGATGACAGAAGGACAGAATATAGTTTTATCTTGGACAGACACCTGGATCCGAAATGCAGAAGTCATCAGCATAGGAAAGAAACATGGACATGTATTTGTAGATGAAGTAACAAAGATAAGGTAGGGAAAGAAGAGCAACTTAATATAGAAGTAGATGTGTGGGGTGAAACTGAAGGTCCTTCCAGACCGTCTCCAGCAGCAGGTCTTTAAAGGAATGCTATAGGCACCGGGCAGGCATTCCTCCCCTTAACACTCACCCAGCTTCCAAGCATTTTTCAGTTCAGAAGCTTTCTAAATTGAATGTGGTTTCTAAGCACCTGATTAATTCTCAGTGGATTTCTGTTCAATGAGCTTGCTCAGTCTCATCTCAAGCCCATGGACTTTTATCACCCAGCTCATTCCTTGGCTCCACAAGCCAACAGCCCATTGAGGAAGAAAACACCAGCATAATGTAAGACCAACCACACTTGCACAGAACAAGTCTGTCTGGCCTCAAATAGGATAGAAAAGCCCCACTGAAAAGAGCCAAGAAAGTATGAGAAAGACACTCATTAAATTGGTTTCTGCAAGGTGCTGGGAGTATTTTTTTTTTCTTTAAAGAAAAGAATTTTCCTGAGATTTATGGTAAATTTCAAGAGAGAAAAATAATGACATATAATGTGGGCTAAAGCTCATCATCAGTTCATGACTGCAGTTTGCCAAGCCTGGGCCTCAGACAAGTGCCAATATGAGACAGAAATGCCATTTTAGAGAGCCAAGCAGGACTTGGCTCTTCACCAGTTTGATTTACTCAAATACGAATGTTTGAAAAAGTTTGTGAGCTGCAGTGTTGAAACATTGAAGATGACAGATTACTGGGCAAATGGCTAGATCAAAGCTGCATTTTTTTATTCTGAACAGACTTTGCAATGCCTATATTCAATAATTATAATAATTTAATGATTCCTCTTTTGGCTTGCACAGCAGAGGAATGCAGCACATATTAAACCAGCATAGTTTTCCAAAATATTTTAAACATATATAACGTATAGCATTATTCAAATCTAACAAGAGCTTTTCCCATTTTCGTAGGAGCACAACATACCAATTATCGTAAAACATTTAGTTAAGAGCAAGTCAGCTTGGCTTAGTTGATGGGTGATAGCTAGGTATAGCCTCAGACAAAGTGTCCCGTTTGAGACCATAGCATGACAGGCGTGAACACTAGCAGCTCCCTCTGGCTTCAGTGCGGCACTTAGCATCCTCCTTAGCCCAATGAGGATGCCTGGTTTTGTGAGTTGTTTGATAAAGGATGCTCCAAGAATCCAATCCAAAAATTCAGGAACAATAGCAGGAGTTATTCTATTGATTTTAATCGGCTTCAGATCAAATCTCTTATGCAGCATGCAGTAGTTCTGAAGTGGAAAGGATACAGAAAGGATCTAACAACTCACTGGGAACATTTCAGCCACTTCACCTTTTACATACAGATTGTTATTTTAATGCTGCTGCAGCAGCAATAAATACAGCAGCATTAATACAGCAGCAATTTTGGAGTTACAGTTTGGGTTACAATTTAATAAAGTAAGAAACAAACAGGTAGGTCAATAAAATTCAATAGGTTATTTAGTGAAATGCCTGTGACTTTCTGCAGTGCGCTAGTGGAAAGATGGATCGTGGAGAAAGACAGATGGGTGCAGCTCTCATACCTCATATTTTATACCTGAAACTGAGCTGTGCTTAATTGTTTCTGAGCCTATGCTCAGATCACTCAGATCGCTTTGTCTGACATTAATATTTCTTACTCATCTGCAGTTTTAATACTAACTTGTTCTTGCAAGCAAACATGAAAATTGATGCTTTTTAGTAGCAAGTGTGCTCTGCTCTGCACTCAAGTTCTCAGTGCTCGTCCTTTTTCTTGCCCGCTGTACACCCCCTTCTACAACACACCCGCTGTCACAGCAGCAGCCGCTCTTCACAGCATCCCCCTCTGCCTCACCGCTCCTGCCACCTCGGCAAGTACATTTTCCTGCCCCAAACACACTTGAACAGCAGCGAGCAGCAGACCAAACTTGGGTCCAGAGAGCTGCCCTCTGCTTGCAGATCCATTCGACTCCTTTAAACTGTAAGCAACTCCTAAACCTTAACCAAAGAAAATATTTATTAAGTCTTCCTATGTAGAAAGTAACTATAAATTAACCATAACATACAACAGATATGTATGTGATCACACACAGGTCTTAAGTGCTATTACTAGAAAGACATTCCACTCATGCCCTCACCTGTTGCAGGATAACAGAGTCTGTCTTCTGGAGAACGGTCCTTCGGGAAAGGCAGAGGTGACACAAAGATATTCCCTTCTCTATCACGAACTTTACTTCTCAGTCTATCAAAGAGCGACCCAAGACTTCCCTTCTGTGCAGAGTCAGCCAGATTGTCCTTAGAGGGGTTCTTGGGCTCTGGAGATGAAAGGAGGAGGTACTTTTCATTAGAGATAAATATGTCATCCATGGGAGCCCCTGAAGGAGTCTCTTTAAAGGTGAACTTTTCTAGGAGACCTGGGACATCCTCCATCCTAGTGCAAGATGATTTCCAAGGTATACTGGTTGTCCTGGAAGGCCTGGTGTGAGGACTGTAGACTGGGAAGGATACATCCTCGCTGTAATCCCTTAGAGACCTCTTTTGAGAACTGACAGAAAAGTGAGATGGGTTTGAGGGAGGGCTCCCATTTCCTAAGTACTCTCCTGCCCACTCCCTTACTTTAAGTTCCTGTGGCTGAACGCTATTTATTCTATTATTGTTACTGTTCCTTTGGCTTAGGGAATAGTCAGGGGTACCGGGAAAGCTGAAAAAATCTTGTTCTGAAGAGGCTTTTACTTTGCTGTCTGAGTCTTGCTTTAGTCCTTCTGGAGACGAGGTTAGAGGCTCCAAAATGGACCTCTTGATCGTGTTGGCTATGAGCCTCAGTGGTGATTTTGGCTGACCAGTTGCATGTTCCCTGGCCACTGCACCCGGATTCCTCAGAGCATCTTTCGTGTCTGGTTGAGCATCACCCGCAAATAAGAGAGGCACAGGACAACCAGATAGTTTGAATACATCTTTTCTCCAGTCAGCATCCTTCTCCTCTGACGTGCCCATTGCTCCTTTGTTTCGATACCGTGGACTGGTTCCACCTAAGTCCGTCCCATTTGAATCACACGACAAGGGCCGCTGTTGAGCACAAAGCACCAGTCTCGTTTTTGCCTCCTTTAATTCTTGCTCAAACTTTTCTTCTGTGTGTCTTGTATTTTTGTCATCTTTTTCTTTCAAATCCAGAGATGACAGTACTTTTGTTTTCCTGTTAAAATTTTCTTGTTCAGAGGTATATTTCTGGTTTTTTTCCTTCCAGCCCTGGGCTGTGTATCTCCCAATGTCACCATCTGTATCTTCAGGCTCAGAAAAATCAGCAGCCAGTGTCCCGTTCCCGGCAGGGGTCTGTGGAGAACCTCTGGTGCTGCTCTGAAAAGGACAATGGGGCACATAGAGACAGATGTCTTCAGGCATCTCTCTGTCTTTTTCTTTTCTTTGAAATACTGGGCTGTAGGGTTTGAAATGTCCTCTTGCAACTTCTGGTGGTTTCTTGTAAGAAGCCAACTATGAAAAGATTATTTCATGGGTAGAAAAATACAGTTTAGTGTATCTTTTATTTCATATAATATTTTAATAAATTTCACTCTGAACATAATACCAATAAACATAATATATTCTTTATACACCCACATATGCATACATACATATGTAGATGATAATACAATAGGAAGAAAATATTTTCTCCCTAGAGGGCTAATATTTCTCTACGAGTGCAGATCTAATACTACTGTTAAATTTAATAATCTAAAAATAATGTTGTTCATGTTAAGAACCTGTCATATCTTTATGAATTGCTTTTAATATTTTCCTTAGAAAGAAACAGTCCTATCCACAGGAAAATAAACAAAAGCAGATCTGCTCTTTTCCCCTGGGTGCATTTCAGTTGCATCACCTCAGAGTTTCCAGCAAGCAAAGAGACCATCACCTGTCCTCTCTGACTGCTTTTACAATATTGCATGCTCACATAGTGCAGGTAGGAATGAATGAAGTGACCAGAAAAGACTGTAAAACGCAAGGTGGCAGTTTTGAACAATTCCATTAGTTCTCTCTTATGATTACTTTTCCTTTGGTGAAGATTTAAATTCATTACTCTAGCCACTAAAACCTTCTGCTGGAGATAGTAACAAGGACAAATGCCCACGTTACCCAGCCAGCAGACCAAAACTAGGATTTTAACTTCTTAAAAGGGAAGCATTTTATCCTCAATGCTATGCGATAATGTATAGCGAGAAGATTCAAATCCTGTTTCCACTTATGTTCCAGATTCCCAAATTCACACAGGTGAAGCCATTAATCAGTCTGACTTCTCATTTCCCAGAAGCATCAGAAGCAAGGCAATAATGATTACTCCTTGTTTCACAGTTGCATTTGGTGACTAATGTTAATACTGGCCAGATCTCAGACAAAAAAAAACCCCATGAGGGACACCGATCAACAAACACACACCATCTTAATCCTCTCTTTAGAGTAGGAAAAAGGCCACCAGGCGCTGCTTACAGAGCGGGACCTGTGTGGAGTCACCTCTCCTTAAGTGCAGTGTGGCCAGGCAGCATTGTGCAGCTCTGCTCCCCTGGGACATTCCCTTCCTGCCCCTATTGTCCTGGACCGGATTTCAACTACTACCGTGGACATGGAAGATTGATTTTTTTCTAACACAGACCTGAGGTCAAGCAACTTTAATAATGTTTAACCCAAGGGTGAGGACAACGGGCTAGAACACGGAGGACATGGGCTGGTCCCTGTTCCGCCCACTCCAAGGCCAGGGGACGTGCTGCCCTTTGCTCGGGATGGTTGCTCATGACTTCTGCAGCAGCACTGCACTTCGGGCAGGGCCAACCTTCCTCAGCCTTAAAAAAATTGGAACATTAAAAAAAAGCAGAAAATACAAAGGAAATCTTAGGTCCTGATGGAAGCTGAAGATGCTCCTGAGCAATCGGAGGCATTAAGTCACTGGAACAGGTTTCCCAGAGAAGCTGTAGATGCCCCATCCCTGAGGGTGTTCAAGACCAGGCTGGATGAGGCTTTGAGCAGCCTGGTCTAGCGGAAGTTGTCCCTGAAATCACCCAGGCTCCTGTGCCACGCTGCCTATGGTTGGCACTATGTGACCCCTTACCTTGGATCCCAGATATGTTCTCCAAGGCCAGTGCTGGCGCTTGCCTTTCCCTGGTGATGGAAGTGACATTTAAACCACCCAGATGCAGTCCCTTCACACCCCACCGCTGCTGGCACCTGGCCTTGCCCAACATGCCACACATGGAGACCTGTCTCCATCCAGCCCTACGTGGGCAGACCAACAGCCAGCTCGGGAGCACCAGGGGACAGAGATTTGTGGTGTTTCCTCTCCTTTGTGCAGAAACTGTGGCACAAAGGAAATCCCAGTGGCAGTGAAGGGGAGGGCAAGGTGTTGGTGCCTACATGTTGGCTGATGGAACAGGTTAGTGCCTAACTCTCAGCATGCTTGAGGCCCAAGTCCCACAGAAAGCAAATGCCACTTAGCCGCATGATTTGGGTATGGTTATATCCATCAGAGCATCAAAGGCTCTTCCCTGTGTATAGCACAGGTATAACTTCAACTTTAGTGGTTGCTATGAGGACCAAAACTATTTGAAAGAGCAGAGGATGCTCAGACAGCCTGCTGAGAGCAGACATGCCGCTAGTTACGCTCGTTCTGCTGCTCACAGTTCTCCTTCATACCTGTGTTTGGGAGTGATCCTCCCCAGGACCACTTGGACAGCTGGCTGAGCCGTCCTTCCAGTGGAGCCCAGGTTTCTTGCTGGACAGTAGAGGGAAACCTGCCAAAGACACAAATTTTGCCATCACATTTGTATCGCTTTTGTCTTAGATAAATTTTGCAATTAAAGAACAAATGTAGAAAGTTAAAAAGTCATCCGGACCTACAGTAATGAAGTTTATGGCCTCGCTCACGTGTGCGTGCATGCTGTGCCAAACACATGTTGGCATTTTCAGCAGTGGATCTGAACTGCTTCCACTTTTTGCCTGGACGTAGTGAAGCAGCTTTTGAGTTCCAGGAAACTTTCTGGAAAATCATCCCTCTTTAGAGGGCTTCCAGGCCTTAAAAGCAGAGGCGGTCAAACCCAGCGACTTTTGAAACTTTGTGTAGTTCTGAGAAATTAAGAAAACAGATGGTCTTCTGAGGGTGCTGCCTGTCAGAGTGGGAAAGAAATGGGAAATGCAACCACCTGCAGGCAGTACGGACAGAAACAATCCCGCCATCTCCCAAGCCAGGCCAACAGGCATCACTCTGGGCCTCTCTGAGGATCAGGCAAGGTAACTAATTGCTAACAGCCTTGACCCAAAACTAGCATGCACAGACTTAGACCTGCTGGATGAAAAAAGGAGCGAGGTAACTCGTACCTGAAGTGAGTCAGGAGAGCTCTCTAATCTTTGTGCCTGTGGGAATTCTACATAATAAATAATATTTGGACAGAAGAAAAGTATTCCTGAGCCAAGATATTACCGTGTCAAGCTTTAACATGACAAGTATATTTACAGCTGAATTATTAACTCCCAAACCCAATTATTAGTTCTGAAACCTGCAAAGGTTCCCAAAGCAGACTTTGGTTCTTGTATGCAGGGATTAAAAGCTGTGTAAGGACAAAAGCAACATGCCAGACAGAGAAGACAGTTCCTGCGTGTGGACTGCAGAAAAGGCAAACCAGGGAGAGAGACCAAATTTCCCTTCCTCTCGGCACCTCGCCTGCTTGTTCCCAATCTTGATGCAATTTGTTACATTCAGCCAAGGACTGAGGGAAACGATGCACTGGAGTTCGTTAAGGAACTCCCACAGGGACCAGCAGCCAAGGGCTGACCTTTATATTCTATATAGCAAATCGAGCCATAGGAAAACACAAGAATCCAGAATTAGGATTTAAAAAACCCCACTGTTACCTGTATAAGAGAGCCAGGGGGGTTCAGCCTGGGCCACTAAAGCCCTTTGCCTCCTGACACGGGCAAACATCATGGCTCAGCACACCGAGGGGAGATGCAACCTCTGCAGCAGCTACAGCCCCAGCACTGACGAGGGCACAAAATCCACAGCGCAGGGGGCTGCAGGGGAACGGCTCCTGCCCATGGGGACAACTATTCCCACCACAGCTCTCGTGGACCTGCATTCGCTGACAGGGACAGGGCCTGCACATGCGAGAACGTGGCTTTGCACAAAGCCACAGTCTGCCCTCTTTCACAGTGGTAACGGATTTATTCCCACCAAAATGCTGAACCCCTATTTGTAGATTCACATTCAAAAAAAGGATTTAAAAAGACCCAAACAAACAAGCTCCCTTGAGCGCTATCATGCTCTGCTTGGCCCAAAAGCTACTCCAAGTGACCAAGATAAATTAAGAGTATGGTATTCCCTGGGGTCCTGCGATGGGGATTAAAGATTTTGAAAGGTAATATCCTGCTCTGAGCCTTTCAGCCAATATAACCATGACACTGATTTCCTTTCCTTGGCTGCGTACCTCATGCTGTTTATGAAACATATGTGTTTTGGGAAATCAGTCTGAAAAGGAGACAGACTTTTCTTTCATGTGACTGATGATCATATGAATTCTTGTAACCAAATATTAAGTGGATTAAATATAGAAACTAAGACTTACAGTGTTTCTCCAGAGAGTAAAAAATGCCTTTATTCTGTTCCCAGTATACGCTGAATGTGCTTTACACCTCATTTTAACGGTATGCTTGAGATTCAGGCAACTTAACGCAGCTCGCCCCTTCCCTCTCAAAGGCTTTTAGCTCCCTCTAGAGCCCTTTGGGGGCATACGAAGATTTTAATAAAACGATGGGAAAATTAACTGGCAAACGATGAAGTAAAGCACTTGCTGGGAACAAGCTGAAAATGAATCGAAATTAAGAGTTGCTCCCTGTTTTCTCTTCTCCCCTCTCTCACAGTCTTTCTTTTTTCCCCCCTCTCAAACCTAGAATAAGCATAGTTTTTGTTTGCTCTTTTAAAAACTGATATCAATTAAGGCAAGATTTTAAATCCAAGCCTTTGGTGAAGACAAAACCTGATTGTAAGCCAGTCCTCAAATGCTCAGAGACGGCCCCGAGGCTGACAGAGATGCCACAAGACTTTTCAAGGGCACCCTGCTCTGCCTCCCCATCCCAGGCACGGCAGAGCCTTCCCCCAGGGTGGGACATCCCGCACGGCTGCTCCAGAGAGGCCTGGCAGGCAGGGCCAGTCCCCTGCGCCTTGGATGCGGTGAATCCTGGGGAACAGAGCCCCATCGCAACCCGTCTGCCTGTCCATCTGCCACAGCTGCCTCTCTGGGGACAGCCCGTCACAGGGGATGGCTTGGTGGGAGCATCCTCTCAGGCCCATGAAATAGCCCTGTGCATCCTCTACTGAGATATCCCAGACACGTGGCACCAGAGGCCTCCAAGGGACCACGGGCTTGGTAGTTACCAGGCTCATGTGTACCTGAAAGCATCTGACCTGGGTGTGAGCCCACTGCCAGGAAGGAGAGATGCAGCTTGTCTCCTTTTTTTGAGGTAGTTTATCCCACAGCGGGTACTTGCCAATAACCCTGAAGCTTGTTTGTGCCCTCAAACCAAGCAAGCCGAGGTGCCTCTGCTTGAATGCTGGTCCCATAACACACATCCCACTTGTTTCGAGAGCAGAGCCTTAACTTCTCTGAAGGCAACTGGGACTCTGAGCGGCAGCAAAAATCCCCCTCGTTGCAGAGGGCAGCTGAGGGCAGGGTTGAAGAGCCGCTGTCACCACCGTTCCCTAAAACCTGCTGTCTCCATGCCCAGAAACTGTGGCACTCATTCACATACACAAATCCTTTCTTTCCACTGCTGTATGTTCATGTTTTACACTTAAGACTGTCAACACCCCAGCCTAACAGATACAACTGCATTTCTAACCAAGTGTTGAGAGGGTTTGGGATGCTGGGAAGCTCGCCCAGCTCCCATACTGGTAGGATCAATGCTGGCAGGTACCTGCGAGTCCTCAGTGGGGACTGGGCAGGCACAGGGTGCACTTGCAGCGGGGCTGTGCCAAGGCGGGTGGGGGACCCTGTTACGAGCAGCAGAGGTGTGACGGGGGATGGCTGGCTTGTTTTGGGACCACAGCCCAGGAGGATTACTCAGACGCAGCGCCGGCTGCAAGGAATGACTGCACCATGTATCGGAAGCGACCTGAGCACAGACCTGATCGCTACTGAAATCACTGCATTCTTGTGCGACTCCCACGGGCAGGGATGGTCAGCCCAAACCAAGTGAAACTGCCGGATGATAAGAACCAATAACGCTCATTTCCACCAGCTCACCTCTTGGGATGGCTGTTTAGTGCTCTCTTCCTTTCAGTACCCCTGAAACATTGCCTTTTTTTTATTTCCTCCCCCCAACAGAAGAGGTGATAGAGCACCTGCACTAAGTGTAAATAGGCACCTCCAGGAGCATTTCTAATACTCAACCTGTTAGACCCAGCATCGCACCTAATCAAAAGCAATCAGTGCAGGCAGGGCTGGAGCCAGGACACGTGGCTCTGGGATAGTGCTGCATTTTCTTGGCTGGAGAATTAGCACAGATGCACCTTGCCAATGGGTGTAATAACGTAGGTAACAGTCATGCAAAAAGGGAAGTGAATCTTTTCAGGACAAGAAAGTGGAAAAGGAATATTTGGTGGATTTTTGATCTCCGTTTTCCCAGCTAGTGATGCAAAAAAATACAGAACTTTTAAAGAAAGAAGGAGAAACAGACATTTAAGAGAGGAAAACAGGATACAGTATAAATAGAAAATGCAATGGCTTCTCAGGCTTTACTCACTCGTTTGGAGTTTTCTTCTCCAATTCTGATACTTATTTAGTGCCGTGGAGTGGAAACTGTTGGCTCGCTGCAGCGCTGAAGAGGAACGGAAGAGACGCCTGGTCAGCTACCGTGGCAAAAGCCAGAGAGGGAAAAAAGAGAGGGGGGAAAAAAAGAGAGGGGGGAATAAAAGAGAGGGGAATAAAGCCAGCGGCTCACGGGGCGGTGGGGGTGGGCTCCCCAACAGCTCCCCCGGCCCCGGGCCCTCTCCCCCGGCGGCGGCCGGGAGGGGGCAGCGCGCAGCCGCCGCCGGCCCCGGCTCCGGGGGGGGTGTCAGAGGAGCGCTCATGTCACCCTTCCCACTTGTCCCCAGACCAAGCCCGGCTCTTTTTTGAGGGACCCCGGGCGGAGCAGAAAGGCAGACAGACAGACAGACAGACAGACAGACAGGCGAGAGGACAGGCTGAAGGGGTAAAAACCGAGGGACGCTGTGACGCAGCTGGGTGAGGAGGCAGAGCTGAGAGATCATGAAGATGTAGGTAACGTGGCTGGCACGGGTGGGAGGAAGGCGATGACAGGGAGGAAGGCGACTTTATCAGCTGGAGGTGGGAGAGCAAGCATGAAACTGGGGAGGAAAAGAGATAAAATCCTTCAGTGACTGCATGGGGTCAGAAGCTGCCGGGCACACTTTGGGGTTTGCTGCTTTCCTTGGTTTTTTGCCCTAAACAAGAGCTTTGTTATTCAAGAGTCAAATTGACTTGCTGTATGAAATCCCCTCTTTTCTGTTTGGATTAAAAATGCATACATGGATGTGGGGGTGGTGGGAGATGGGAAGAAATGAATGCTGATGGCCTTTTTTTTTCTGAAAAACCATTGCTTTGGCTGTTTTTAGCACATCTTTTAGTTCTGACCTTCTCCAGCTCCAGAAAGGAGTTTCCATTTGGAGGCAGAATGTTCCTAAACCTCTCCCTGCTAGCTATATCCTTTCCTCTGTCTGCTTTCACTGGATGCAAAAATTGTGAGCAGCTACTGATACAAATTGAAGGAAGCAGAGCTCTCTAGAGCTTCCCACCATCACCCTTGCTTAGGCAATACTGCAGATATTGCATTGACTGCTAACAACATCCAAACTTCTTACCGGTGGGAAAACATTCAGCCCACCCCTGCAAGCTAAGCAAAAGGCACAACTATTCCAGGTCACCTTGCATCGTGGAAATATTGTTTCAGTTACAGCACCCAAAAGGCAGAAAACCCCCAAATGAAGACACCATTAACAGGTACAACCTTGCCACGCTGCAGGCAACAACCTCCGCTTCGAAACCTCCCCCCCAACCCTGACTTCAGCCCTCAGGAGCGGCTGCTGAAGCATCCCCAGGTCGGGACGCTGCTTACCATCAGCAACTTTGGATGTTCTGGGGCTTTCCTCCAGTGCCACAGGGCTCCTGGTGAGTGACGGCCACCTCTGGGCAGGGCTGGGGCAGGTGGGGGGGTCCAGCAGTGAGGTCTGTCCTTCGCTCACTTCTGAGGTCGACGAGTCACCATTAAAATCAGACTCCATCTCAGAGCTACAGGGGAGAAGGACAAGATGGAAAGAAAGTGGGACATTTCAGAAGACGCATAGCACAGAAGTATTTGTTCCCCTTCACTGCAACAAGCACCGGCATCAGCACTGACAGCAGCGCGGGTCACAGAGGAACAGATGTTTTGCAGCCAGAGCTGACATCCTCATTTTGATTTTTCACCGTCATTATTACAGGACCATAATTAGCTGTAGGTGCAGCTAGGGTACCCCTATTCCCATCAGGCTTCTGCCGCCCGGATTCGCACCCACAACCGCTATGTTCAGCACCAAACTGCCACTGAGAGAAACCCGGGGCGAAACCCCACACTGCTCCGTGAGCAGGGAAGGGCCCTTCTGCAATGCCACAGTCTGGGGGAACCCCTGCTGTAAATCCAGCAGCATCAGCTGTTTCAGCCACAAGGTGACAGATGACACCACGCTGGCACTGGGCTGAAACCATCTATTTTGGTGGTTTCTAAATCAGAACATCAAGCACGATAAAACAACACCTTTCAAAATAAAAGCTTTGCAGGTATGTCTGAAAGCTGAGAAAATAAATAAGGACCTATTTAATTCAGTGTGCACAGGGACAGACAGCTCAGATGAGACCTCTGTAGAATTGGGGTATTTTGTTCTTTGCTATTGCAACCCCATCATTTCTTAGAGCACGCTGGGCACCTCGCAGAGCCACGGGGGGGTGTGTGTGTGTGTGTTTGGACCAGAAGAGGCTGAGCTTGGTCCTGACCCCACTTCTGGGTGCTACAATTCAAGAGGATGATGGAGCCTGGAGGAGAGGGCTGAGGACGGCCACCACCCCAGCAAACAGGGCTTAGGTAAGAACTTGGAGAAAACTGTAAGCATTAATCTAGAGAGGAAAAGACTGAGTGAAGCTACATGAGCAGCCTTCAAACATGCAAAAGGCGTCTACAGGAAATAAGGAGGCAAACTTTCCTCATTCCCAGGAGCCACTGGGACAGCCCACGGAACAGACAGTGCAATGAGGCACCTGAGCTGATCACAAAGGCAGATTTTGGCAGCCCTGTTCTTAAATATAATTAAAAATATGCCACATGAGCACATATGAATGGCACACAATTTGTGACCTTGCCTCTGGGCAGGAGAACAACCATTTGAGGTGATTATTAGTCCTTTCTTCAGTAATCATGGGATTTCTTTCATCTCCAAAGGCCAGGGTGTAGGGAACAGCACTTTCAGGTCCTTCTGAAGTGACTACGTTCCCATCACCATAAATAAGCATGCCACCATCCTATTCAGCCTATTTTTGATGCAAACAATACAGCTAAGCTAATTCATGGATTTATGTGATGATTAATAGATTAATCAAATAGATTTATTGTGATGATTAATACCTCTACCTTAAAAAAAAAACAGAGGCGCTTACGCCGTGAGTAGTCCTGTTGGTGCAGCAGGAGAAAGCTGCTTTGTCTTTGTGTAGCACTGACTCGTAGAAAGTGAAGATTTACTGTAACAGCCCAAGGCACAGCCCAGGAGGTAGGAGGAAGAAGAGCTAAAGGAAAGGCTGCAGGTGGTATAAAGCCAGGGTAAATGCCATATAGGTAGTGCCCGCCAGTCCTGCACCCTCCTTCACCCAGACCAAACCAGCAGCGGGGCCGGCAAGGAGCGAGGATGGGAGCACAGCTCCAGGTGCATTGCTCTCTCTGTAGGCTGGAGAAGAGCGGCTCCAAATTTCACCACTAACACATCTTTTTAAGGTGTCTTTTGAGCTGCGTCGAACATACGGATATATATAAAAATATATAAATGTACGAAGTCTTTGATAGTTGAGATGCTGCGTGGATGGAGAGATACCACACTGAGACTGGGCAGAGTGACACAGAAAAGAAAAAGACCTGCCATTAACATTGATTGACACATTTCTGTTTTAAAGAGCAAAATGTTTATTTTCCTTGGCTGGCAAGGAGGTAAGCGCTATAGTACGAGGCTTCTCCTCTGATCTCTGCTTGCTAGGTGCTCATTATTCACACACACCTAAAGCCTGAACAGCAAAGCTGTGTCACTGACCTGGTTGTTTCCCCCGTCCCACCGAGTGCCCGGCAGCCAGCTCAGCAGTGCCATTTGTCACTTGCTATTTCTCTTGCTATTTTTTAGGCAGGGACTAGCCCGCCGGAGTGGCAAGAGGCAGCGGGGGGCTGACCTAGGAGCTGCTGGCACCTGCTGTGCCCGTGACAGATGCGGTGTCACCCCTCTCACCGTGTCCCGCTGGCGGGGAACCAGGGTCCTCGCCATCCAGCCAGGGGGGCTGCCACAGGGAAGGGAGCTGATCCCTCTGATCAGAGGGATTATCCAGCTCTCATCCCTGCCGCACACCGCGGGGGCACCATGAGCCAGAGGGCATTAGCAAGGGATACAAGCACATGGTCCGCAGGGGGAGTCTGTCAAACAGGCAGGAAACCCTTCCCCGAGCTCTCAGCCCCCTGTGGGAGAGGAACCCTGGAGAGGTTCATCCTTCCCCTGAGGAACACATGCATCAGAGCACAAATGCCATTTAAAACCACTGCAGGGAACAGCAGAAAGTTGCATTTCTAAAAGTGCCGCCCTCAACAAGCTATATGCAACACCACAAAGCTGTTCTAAAGGACATCGAGAGTTTGAATGGGCTTCCTTACAGAGAAATAGCTTCACACTTGCAACAGCTGGCTTTAGGTTTGCTTCCTCACCCTTTTTTCCCCCTCTCCCTCTCTTCTTTTTTTGAGTTCTCAGTAAGGAAAACTGCTTTACTCAGGAGATACCAATCTAATCTTTAGATGGAATGAACACCCACAGAATCCTGCCCAGAAAGCCAATATACTCTAATTTGCATGCAGAAATTGGGCTTCCTCTGACAGCTCCCCAGGCATCAAATTTCAGATGTCTTAGAGCCAGGCAGGCCCTCACACGCCCTGGGAGAGGCCCGGGGTGCAGAGCTGTGGGATGACGCCCAAGTGGGAGAGGACCACGTCACAGGATGCACCTTTTGCCACAACACACCCACTGCCCTAATGCCTGAACTCACATTTACTGGTACACAAAGAGCTGAACCCGAGCTGATCAGGGACATGTTTTTCTTTCTGATTCAGGCCTCTGTGTGGGATGCGAACGTTTGAAGATTTCCTGCAAAGTGAGTCATGTGTCAGGGGGATTTATGGCTGCGGTAAAGAACAATTGTTATTCCGAGTGGGTTTTCTTTTTCTTTTTTCTCCGACTGTATGTACATTCAGCACTATGCTTGTTACCTTTTCCCTTTGTGTGCCAGAGAAAACCAAGCTAATCTTATGGGGTTTTTATAGGCTTACTTGTATTTTAAATTACCTGCTTGTATCACTGGTGACCATGACTCGGATAGCGAGAAGGTTGTGCTCGGTCATCTCCTCCTCGGGGATGACCCTTACGGTGGCCCACTCGGGGGAAGGGGGCGGGAACCAGCTCTCCAAGTCACGGTGGTTGGGGATGCTCTTTGCCTTCTTGGGGGAGGTGGGCTCGTCAGCCGCGGGCGGGCAGCGGTCTAGGAAAGCACAAAGGTGACAGCAGGGTGTCAGAGGAGGAGGGAGTCTGCAGGGAAGACCTTGCCCCCTTGTTCAGGTGGTCCTTGGCCACCGCCAGCAGTTTCCACATGGGGCCCCGTGCTGTCCCCACGGCACAGGCGAGGCGCCTGCAGCAACTGTGTGGCACAGCAAGAACATCCCTTCAACCCAGTACAGCCCTGCGGGGCTTCATCAGCTCGGATACAAGCAGAAGGAAACTCCAGGGGCAGCCTCAGCTTTTGCAGCTGCAGGTCCTCGCTCTGCTTGGTGGGACAGCCACCAGGTTGGGTGCCTGGTGGCAGCAGTAACGAAGGCCCATGCCAGCCTCACAAGTAAGGATTTGTGGTCTCCCTTCAGGCCCCAGTTGCGTGTGTGACAGGAAGCGGATGGATCAACCTGGCTTGGGTGGTTAAAACTTGAGCATTTTATTGCAAGTTTAGGTCAATTTAGAATACCGGGAGCGAGCAAAATAAACACAGGCTCTTCAGAAAATTATTTTTGAGTGTGTACAGCAAATACAGACACCAGTTTGGGAGAAACAGCACCATCCCTGAACTTTGAATTCAGACAGGAGAAAAAGAATAAAGCCAAATTTCCCCCGCTCGCCCCAGGTGATGCAGATGGAGCCAAAGACAGAAGATCATCTGTCCCTGCAAAATCCTTAATTTCTGAGCAACCTCGTTTACCCACAGCCTCCTGCACAAGCAAATACAAATGTATCAGCCCCCACAAGTTCCCCCAGGGCTCAGTGCAGAAGGGACAAAGGACAAGCTCCAAGAGTGTGGCTTTGCTCGGTTCATATCCCATGTATGGTGCTTTTGCCACATTTAATTCAACACTGTTGCTTCTAATTTACACCTGTATGAGTGGAAAAAAAATCAGACCAGAGACATGCCTTGTTTTCTCATCTGTTAAAGCAAACTATCTAGTAAACATCAATTAAACTCCTCTTTAACTTCAGCTCCTCTATATGTTGCAGGAGAGCACTCAGCCCTGTCCTTCATTTTGCAAAGGTTTTTAACTCAAACGCCCAGCGCTTGCATGGCTTGAACACAGAAAATAAACCCACCAGAAGCAAGAGTGCTACGAGCAGATCCTTGTCCCAGAAGCATCAGGAGGATTATGTATACCACAGAGCCCACCCGCTGGCCCATGGGACCCTCCAGAGCCGCAATTCGCTGCCTGCAGTCCCCCGGCTGTCACACACGGCTGTTCACTCACACCCAAAAGGCAGCAGCCACCAGGCACTGCTGCTCCTGGAGCCGATACGTGGTATCGTGGGTGCACATCCCACACCGTGCCGAGCTCTAACTCCCATCTCGGAGCCCTTCATCCGTCCATCCCTGTCCCCTCCCTCTGGTACCACCTCTGTGGAGCTGGGAACCAAGGTCCTCAAAACAAGCAGTGACAGCAGAGCTATGCCTTTATTCCCCATGATTCAGGTAGCTCCCAGCCTCCCCCAGAAGAAGAAAACCTGGTGTTCTGAGCTTCTGCACCTCTCCCGGTTGCTGTTTGTGCTCACCCCCTTTCCATGTTTACAAGTAGCCACCACCGAGGAAGGCCCAGCTGCTGGTGGCAGGGACGACTGCTCTGCACGTACAGCTCTTGTGCTGGCCAGGTGAAGCTCCCTTACTCCCACTCACAGGCTGAGTAACGTGCCTTTGCCGTCATTTTTTCTGTAGTTTTACCAATTATGCTTCTCCCAAGCAGCACAGAGAATTGGACTTTTCCAAAGGCTATGGCGAGCTCTGGTTTTTCACGCTTCACAAAAGTCAATGTATTTTCTTGGCTTGAAAACTCCTCAAGACTTCACTGCTCACAAAGAGTTGTTTTGTTGTATTTTTTTTCTTTTTCTTTTATTATTATTCTACTTCTATGTACAAGAAGCCAAGGAGGAAGGAGGAGCAGCTCACTGGTTCTCCAAAGCAAGATGCTCCCATGTGAAAACACATGCTCAGGCTCTATGTCCAGCTCCCTATCACCGCAGCAGCCACGTGTTTCTTGGCCACAGAGATTTAATTTCCTTTGGGAGATGGAGAAAACTCATCCCTCTCTGATTTTGATGTCTGACTTCTACTCTGGCCCAGGCAGGCCACCCCCAGGCAGTGCACAGCAAGCCTGGCGGCATTTGGGAGGCAGCGTGGGAGTCCACGGGTCAGCAGGGCACGGCTGCCCACAGTGGAGCGTGGCTGCCCTTCCTCACACGGGACATGAAAACCCTCCCGGGAACATTGCCCTCTCCTCCAGAGCTGGGCTGGACCATGACATGCCATTTCTACTCTCCAGAAGCAAAACAGAAAGCAGTATTGTAAGCCAGTACGAAAATATAACACCTTCAACTCAACTTTCTCCTTAAAAGATGCTGCATTTGATATGAAAATCAGAGCAAGCAAAACCCCACAACGTTTTGCCAGCTCAGATGACAAGCGTAGTGCCCACGCCGGCAAGAAGCACTGCACGCTGCTGCTGAAGGAAGCCAGTTTTGCCAGTTGCCTGCACGCTCAGTATGTATTCCCTCCCCATCCCGCACGTTAATGCTCTCTCCCCTGGGCTAACAGGAAAGAGGAGAAAACATGTTTATGACTAAGAGAAACACACAGCTGGAGAGCATCGAAACCCACAGGCAGACAGACAGACTACCTAAACCGATTCCCAGCACGGCTCCTGAATGCAAACAGATTTCGAGTCAACAAGGCCCTCTGCAACAGCCCATTACACATCCAGTTTTTAAATCATTACAGAATAATAGTCAGAGCTGGTGAAGGACCTCAGGATGTCATCCAGGCCACTGGATGACGGTGACGGATGGCACTGTCACCTCAGAAATATAACTGAAGTTATATTTCCGTGCTTGCTTTTTTCCTTCTCTTTTTTTTTTTCCCCCCGGTACCGTGTTTTCTCCCCTTCTTGAACTCTGCACCCAGCAGTTGGCCCTCTCAGGAATCCGGTCGACAGCTGAGCCCCTTCCGAGGAAGATAAGTTTGCATTCGCAGGGATATTAATCCGGTCAGCATCCTGCATTAGCATCCACCTCTTCCAGTGGAAAGGGTCCCTGCCCATGGCAGGGGGGTTGGACTAGGTTATCTTTAAAGGTCCCTTCCAACCCAAACCACTCTATGTTTGGGAAGCAAACCCACTCCTTACTAACGTATTTAATCAATTGTGACACATGAGGTTGAATACGTTGCACTCAACTCCATAAAGGCAGAAAGAAGCTGGCCCGCCTCGGCGTTTCAGGGGGTGGGCTGCCCCCGTGTGCACAGTAACTCAAACACCCGGTTACACACTCTGCAGGACATTCAAAAAGGTTCACGTTCCTACTGCTGTGTCTCACTGCAGGGCTGCACCTTGGTAACAACCCAAAAACCCCCCAAAGGTATCCCAGATGCCCAAGTGTCAGGGTTGTTATTCTTTTTTTTTTTTGTAGGCTCTGGTGACATTATGCAATTTGACCGGTCTCTCCTAAAAAGCAGCCCTCGCCGCAGTGCCAGACCAACCCCCCCACCCTGTGTGCAGGCGCCGTGTAGCGAAACACAGCCCGGCCGAGCACGGCGGGATCCCGCCACAGAGGGATTTCCATCCCTGACAACAGGAGGGGTACGGACCCAGCACAGAGAGCAGGGAGAAGCTGCTGCTGGATTCACGTCAAGGCCGCGGAGGAAGAACGTGGGCAATTCAAAGAGAAGCCTGGAAGATCCGCAGGCCTGGAGGCTGCCCGGCGACGACCTCCCGCCCCTCCACCGCAACCCAAACAAATCCCATCGGCCATCAGCCGCAAGGCCCCACCGCTGGCCATCGCTGCCGTTGACTTTAAAGGAGTATCAAAAAGGAGAAATATGAAAACGGTCTGATATAAACAAGGAATTTAAAAAGAAATCTGGAGCGTCTTTAAAGCTCTTATTTTGCACAAAAAAAATAAGAAGAAGGGCTGTCTGAACTAACTTCTCCCGCAGCAGCCCAAAGGTGGAGTGCTTACACTAATTGAGGCATATGTTCACGCTCCTGAAGAGACACAAGGCTAAACAGCAAGCAGTCCTCGTACCTCTCCGTTCCAGCTGGGAGCCTTGCAGCCTTCCCTGCACCCTGGAGAACCCCCTCATCCTCGCAGCTCTGGCAGCCAGGTCCTCAGCGAGGCTGAGCGGGAGAAGGCTGATTATTTTGGAAATCTGACTCCAGGGTGGAAACCCTGCTCTAAGCCTCAGTGCCCTGATTCCCGTCACACTGCCGGCTGAGACTTAAGCACCTTGGACTGGCACCGCTGGTGACCATTGCAATTAACTCTGGTCACGCACCGAACTGGCTGATGAGCCGGCCCTCATGGAAGAGGCCGGTGGAGCCTCACTGGAGCCTGAGCTGTGCTCCAACAGGGGATAAACCCGAGTTGTTTGGCACTTCTGGGCACGTGCAGCAGCCCCTCTGCCACCCCTGCTCCCTGTGGAAACTTAAGCTCTTGCAGAAGGATTGAGGTGGACATTCAGCTCCTAAATCCAAGGTGAAAATTCCCACATAAACTCTGAGATATCTAATTTTGCTTGTGTTCGAGTGCTTTCATAAATCTGTGCCTGGATGTGCTTACCACGTTATCCCACTTCTTCACCAGAAGACACAAAAATGGTGTTACTGCTGTTCCCAAAGGGGAAGGGGCAGGCGGGTGTCCCAAGCCACAGAGGGGAAGCCGTGCGGGCAGCCCGTGACGCCACAGGCACCTCCGTGGCCAGCCTGCGCTCTCGCTCCGCATCAGGTTTCCTCCCCAGGACAGGAGTTTTTCCTACTTGAAGCTAAAAGACTGAGTGAGAGGGATTGAACTTTATAAGATAAACACAGACAATGTAAAAGCCAGAGAGGCATCCAGTCTGCGGGACAGAAAAGGGCACAGCCCCGTTTCCTGCCCAAGCTGGTCAGTGCCACTGACCGCCGTGGGGCAGCACCAGACGGTATCGCAGGAGAACCCAGGCCTCGGGAAACAGTCACTCAAAATAGCATTGGCATAGGTCTCACTTCCTTTCCACCACGCTCACTTCAGGCTTCCTACTGCCCGGGGCTCAGCACGCTACAGACCTCCAGCAGCGAGTGCGCCTGCCCCGCAGCACGGTTTGGACTGGAGTCCCTATTAATCCTTTGCCAAAATGTTCAAATAATTTACACAGAGGGGAAGCCGTGCAGTGGGAAGGCGTTAATCTTCGGTCAGAGTCAGGGGAGCAGATCTGTCATGCGAGCGCGGCTGCAGGGACAGGCAGCACACGCCACAAGTATCTCACAGCACGCTGCTGGCCAGTTAGAGTGCAAACGTCCTAACAACTGGCCTGCGTTTTTTTTAAGGTGCTGAAGTTCCCTAAGCTGGTCAGTGTGAGTGAGCCAAGGAGCTAACGTGCTAATTTCCAAGTCCTCCGTGTCCTTTGGTGCTTTCCCGTGCGGGGTGAGGCAGGGCTGCCCTGCCGGCTCTGCTCAGGCACCAGCAACAGCTCCTTCCAGCCGGCACAACCCGCTGTTTACGCCGCCTGTTTCATAGACTACGCTTACACAACTGTAACTCGCTGTCTGAAGGTCTGGTGGGATTAAGACAATTTAAGTTTTCCATTCCTTAAATTGTTGTTAACTCCACCGCCATCCGCATATGATGCTACTTCCTCATCCATCACACTGCCCCAGTGCCGTCTTTTGTCCCCACTATTGCCTTTTTCATTAATCTCCCAGTTCTCCTCTCCCCTCAAGTCCACTGTGCCTTGCCTAACTTGTCCCCTACCTCCTGGTTGCTTTTCCCAGCTGCCCTTCTCAGGGTGACGTACGCGCAGGCTCCTGTGTGCTCCCTTCCCTCCTCTTCCAGCCCTCACCGGGTTACGGGCTGGCTCTGCTGTTGAGCTGGGCAGTTTCCAGGGCCGGGGAGATCTTGCTGGCTCAACAGCAAGTGGACGTGGCCCCAGGTAAGGGCTTGGGGGGGACTCTGTTCATCAAAGCAATGAGCAGAGCTCCGTGGTACCAAAAACCAGCCTCACACTTTCTGCTCCTAAACCATGTGACAAAACCGTATGTCCCAAATCCACACACAAGCTCGGCCATCTGTCTCTTCAGTGCAAGTGTCTCTCCTCGGTCTGAGCTCTCCTGGTCAGAGACCTTGACTGAGATCAAATAACTTGGCTTTAGGTTATTTTGGGCTCAAGTTCTTTTTCTGCAAGCAGCGGAGCTTAGCTGCCTTCAGTTATTTAAACAGCAGCAATAGTCAGTGATTTCAGCAGAACAATCCTGTATTCATCTGAGCCTCCCACTCAAACACCATGAAAAATTTGGATAAACAATTTCTCCTTTGTCTGTAGTTCAAAACCCACCTCATCCTCCTCGCTCGGGGAGAGAAACAACTGTTTTCCTTACAGGGAAAGGATTTAGCTAAACCGCGTGGTAACTGAGAAGTATTCCTAAAGCTTCATCTGCAGGGCTCGCAGCTGGGTGGGTGCTCACCCAGGGGTCAGGGCTCTCCAAAACTCGCTCCAACATACGGGCTTGGCCAAACAGCCCCTGCAGACCCCACAGACAGATGGAAACCTCTTCCCAGTAAAACACGCTTTTATTCTCCATTAAGTGTCACGCAGAGTTTTCCCAATTCACCAGGAGTGCCAGCTCACCCTTGCATTTGAGAGACAGCAATTTTTGCACTGTCTCCAATGAGTCAGGGAGGCAGCTGGTGAGAGACAAAGACGTTACAGGATCTCTGTGGCACTGGGAGGGTTTACAAAACCTGGAGGTGGGCCTTATTGCTGCCACACAGATACGGTCAAGGAGTACAAATCCTCAGTTTTTCCCCACAGCACAAATAATCCGAACACCGCGGTCATTCACTGATGAAAGTAAATTAATGAGACCATTTGGATGTTAAGAGCATCTTCAGACAGTTCGTGGCTTCTGGGTGGACTTGCAGGAATTCACCCATCAGACCACGGCTGAGTGGACCGGACCACTCAGGGAAGTCTGTACTGAGGAGCAGAGAAGCAACAAAGCGACCCAAGCCTTTGGGACAGCACGGCCAGGCCCTGTGCCAGACTGCGCCCAGTGCCCCAGCCCTTCGGACCCCGTCCCCCCGCTCCAGGGGAGGACGGGTGGCGTGAAGACGCTCCCGCCTCAGCACGGCCGCCCAGCAGGAGCCGCGCGGGGCTGGTACCTCGGCAGGGGCCTGTTTCGAGCTGATTATCAAATCTGAGAAACAAACTGTAGCTTGTTTATGGCTCGGCAAAGTAGCAGCCTGTAATTAGGAACATAATGACAGTATTCGGAGGTCCCTGTATACAGAAGTCCAGCAGCAGCCCTCCTGCAGGAGGCTTTAAGAGATCTTTGCCTTCATCTCTCTGAAGACACTCTCCCTGGCCGAGCCTGCAGAAAGCACACAGGATCATGGCACATTCTCACTAGCAAAAAGCACGCAAATTCAGTATGGTTCTTCTGCTCACTGAAAGATCATTGCAACTGCAATCGTCTCAGTGACAGGTTTGTAAAATTCACCGGCTTACAGCATAACATCCAGTGACGATCCACCATAACTTGAAAAAAATTTTTGCCCTCCCCCGCCCTTTTTCTTTTAAAAATAACTTCTTGCACCAGCATCCTCAGTGGTCTGAACGCATTTCAGCCTCTAACAAGGCCTTCAAGCAGCACCGCTCTCCTGCAAAGGCTCTGTGCCCAGCGGGAATGGCCAAGGAGGGCGTATGGCAGTGCCACCGTGCGTGCAGAGCTGAGGACCAGCCCTGCAAGTCATCCCAAAGCCCAGAAACAAGGATGGAGATACCTCCCAGCATGCAGGATGAGGGACTCAGGGATCTGAAGTGCTTTTGTGAATACCTTGGTTCACCTTCCTCCCTCCAGGACGAGGGCAAAGCTGAGAGCCAAGCACAGCAGTGGGAGGTCCGCCTTGTCTGTAATATGCCGCATATTGCAGACATGAGCTACGTGAATATCCTTAAAGCCCTGAAAGCTTGCAATTAGTCTTGTTAGTCATTTTCTCCTGCAGTGATTTTAAGGCAGTTGACAGCCACGGAAATACAGGGCAGGGTTCCCCAGAGCTCCCAGGCACCTGCGCCGGTGTTGCTAGAGCTCAACAGGAGCAGCACGGCTGGAAGAGAGCGAACCTCTCCCTGCATCACAGGGCGTCGCTGCCAGTCCCCGTGGGGACCGAGGGAGGGTTCGCACAGGGCATGGAGCTGCACAGACCCAAATCCAGGACAGATGCTGTCTCACGGTCTCGGCGCCACTGTGCGCTGCCTGGCGTGGCCAGGCCATGCCAGCTCTACTAGACTGCTCCGCCAAAAAGCTCAAGCCTAGATTTTTGAAAGCTCAAATCTCAGAGCTGTTTACTGCCCCTCCGTGACTAACACACTGCTAAATGCAGCCTACCAGCAGGCAAGCATCTTTCGCTACCGCCAGATACATGCATCATTGCATCCCTCCCTCCTGCTCCCAGAGGCTTTGCCAACACACCAGCCATGTTCAACGAGGGAAAGGTCCCGAGTTTCACACTGGTGTCCCCCACACACCGTGCCTATTCAGCGCTGCACGGAGCAGCAGTGACACCCATTTCCACGTTATGCCACACTAGTGGCACGACTGCAATGGGCTTTGCTTAACTGATGAAAACACCCTGCTCCTGTGACTGTCCCTGGCGTGGGTGCCCTTCAGAAACCTGGGAGCCACGGGGTGCCCGGGAGCATCGTACCTCCGCACACATGGCAAAGGAGAGGCCCCTTCCAAAGGGGCTTAGCATCCACCCACCCGGGGCTTCACAGACAGCTCTCGGCACCTTCTATGATTACCATTTATAAGGCGTTGATCGCTCCCTGCATCTGAGAGCCCCCACCGATAAAGCCAGGGCCAACAAAGAGACGTAAGCAGGGGATGTTATTCATACTGGCGAGTCCCACTTGACAAGGCAGCCTGACTTTCTGCACGGGCTGCTGCTCCCGAGTCATCCGCCAAACCAGCGTCAGGCAAATCACATTACTGTGACCTGACGAGGAGATGACAAGGGCTCGGGAACCAGCCAAATTTGGGCAGAGCCAAGTCCCTGCTGGGGGCAGCCGGGCGGGAGAGGCCGTTTCCCCCCCACCTCGGGCCCAGCACGCGCTGCCCACAACGGCACAAAGCCTGAACTCTGCCAAACAACGTCCCCCTCCCCACCGGCAGCGCCGGGCCAAGCGCCTCGGACACCAGCTGGCTCCGGGCAGCTGCGTTTTATCAGCTTTGCCGGGGAGCGGCTGCTCTGCGCGCGCCGCTGCCCGTCCTGGACAAAAATGGGCAAAGATGCTCCACTGAAGAATCCCCAACCAAGGCAGCTGCAGCAGCCTCCCCACCAAGCCAGCACCGCCAGGCCATTAAGCAGCCAGAAACATTCACATTTATCCTCCTTCCTCTTCTTTAGCCAGTTTTAAGTCATGAAAGGGGAACTAATTTTTAAGCAAAGTACAGTGAGAGCTCCCGTGGCATTTCTCAGCTCAGTCAAGTCAGACCATTGGGAGCCCCACACAAGCAGAAAGGGGGAGTACGCCTTCCCGAGTTAACCGAAGTATGAAAACAAACTAATACAAACCCAGAGAACATCCCTGAAGGCAGATGAAAAACAGAAACAGGGCCAGGAAACAAGAGATTTTAAAACAGTATCAGTCTTTCTGCTTCGGGCCACAACACACCCAGCGTACTGGAGGTCAGGAAGAAAGTTTCTGCTGGGAGACTGGTCCAGAAAACGACCCAAGGGCGCCCTGATCCACCAAGCTTGGGGGGGGNCAAACACAAGGTCTGGGGGCTGATGGGGTGGAGACCCCCTGTCCAGGCCCTCAGAGGGGGTAGGAAATTGTTCGTACCTGCTGCTGGCAGTGAAAGGGGACCCTGCCCCGAGGCTGGGCAGCTCAGCCCCCGCCCTGCGGCTCAGGAAAAAGCAGGTAAGAAATGACTGACTTCTTACAGCCCTGTCCATGCTGCATATCTGCGTGCAGGCCTTTGGGGGTGGGGGGAAGAAGGAAACCTGCTGGGATTAGGTGTCACAACCTGCATTTGGGATGTTTTGGCACCTCTGCCACACCACATTTCGGTGGCTCCCTGATGGCTGCGGAGCGGGAGTCGTACTTACCCACAGCTGCCCCCGCCATTCACGGCTGGCAAAGGGCTTTCAGGTCCTCGGGTGACAAGCACCACCGAAATCCTGAGTGCTGCTACTACCAGCGGGAGGGGGGTGCCCAGGCACCCGGGGCTGGCACCCGGCTGATTTTCCCCACTGTGCAGCTGGCCCATTATACCACAGCACCCACCCAGGAAGCCCCCAGCCTAACTTGTGTCCTGCGTTGCCCACAGGCAACCCTGGGGCTCTCAGCCTGCCATTAAGCTGCGTCACCCCATAACTCATTCAGAGGATGAGTGGACCCTGCCTGGCCTTGTATGGAGCTGCTGACTGCGGCGACGACAGGAGTGAGCAACTTTAAAGCAGCGTTACTCATAAACGTAGGCAGCTCTGATGGGGAAAGCAAACACCAGCTGGCATCAAAAACTGACATTAAGAAATTCAGTCAGCAGACCACAAACTGATTTGTAGCACACCCAGCACACTTCACTGCCTCTCTGACTTCTTGCTGTATCCCAAACAAACAAATGAGTCCTGATTATAATACAGCAGTGCTTCAAGAAAGCTGCAGGGGCCGAAGGAAGGCACCTTTATAGCAGTGCTGTGGAAGCCCAGCTGAAACGAACCCAGCCAGCCCACGGATGAGACATGGAGCAGCAAGCGCTCGCCAGGGGAGCCCAGCCCGTGTGGGACTGTGCGAGGGGACGGGGGAGCCACCACACCTCCACCGTGGTGAGACCTGGGTCTGGCTGCAGCACACTGGTTACCAGCCACACTGCAGCGAAAGCCCAGCTCAAACCTGCTACAGCTTCAGCTGTGCCCTGTGGCCTGAGCTTCCGAACATGGAAGGCTTCGCCTGTTGCTGGAGTGTGAAACAGAGGACATGCCATTAAGGTATTTCATACATCTGCCTTACAAGGCAATAGACCTTCTAGCAGCCTTCCCAAACTGATGTCCTGTCCAAACCCTGACTTCTCATCACCCCTGAGAAACCGGTTTGTCCTTGAAAAAGGACTCCTGTAAATGTCTGACATTTCACAGATTCCAGTTCTTGACACATTTCTCCTCCTTTTTCCTTATGCTTGCTTCATACATCTACAGCAGCCATGTCTACGTTACGGGGGCTAACAAATGGCAAAGAATAAAGGCGAGTGAAGTCACTCTCCCATTTCCATGGGGTGGCAAGTGGGGCCAGATGGCCTGCCTGGCTTCCCACCACCAACGGCAGATGCTTTCCTGCTGCCCCTTCTCCATCCATGGCCCAGTGGCGGGCTCCTCCAATGCCCCCTTCTCCTGTCCCTGTGTCAGGGGCCCACCTTCTCCCACTCCCCGTGGGCCCACGCCTGCGCCTGCGTAAGTTCTTCAGCAGCAAAACAGTTTTTCAAAGTATTCGTTGCTCCCTCGATAAACAGACACTTCTGAATGAATTCAGGCACAAAATATAACCAGGGAATGCGAAGCCAAAGCTTGAGTGTGAAACAGAGGACATGCCATTAAGGTATTTCATACATCTGCAAGACAGAGCCCAAAGCACACGACTTTTGAATGCATCCGGGGCGGTGCACATGAACGGTCCAATACAAACCAAGCAAAAATTAATAGATGAAGGAAAAAGCAACTCTGAAAGCCTACTAGATATAATGAATGTATATCTTTATGAAAAATTGCTTCTCAAACAAAACCTGCTATGATAACACACTATTTCTATACTTTCAGAGTAAATAAAAAATATTTTATACGAGCAATCTGTGTTGGTCTGGTATATTAATGCATGTAGTAATTGTGAATTTGGAGTACGGCAACAACAGTTTCAGTCTCTGGAGTGATCGGTGTCTGTCAAAAATAATATGTTTTGCACACAGACGCAAAGCACCAAAAACCTTAGAACAAAGATGTGAATCAATACCTGCAGAATAAATGCCGAAAGAGCAACGTCAAGATTATAACAACATGCAAATTTCTCCTCGATTTCACATTTTTAAAAAAATTGTCAGAAATTCCACCCATTTTAAACAACTTTGGAGCCCACCACCTGATGAGATGAGACCAAAGCCTCCCTTCTTTTTAGGTTAAAACAGCTCATGAGGAAAAGGAAAAAGACTTGGGGAAATATTTACATGACTAATAGGTATACTTGGATCAAACATCAATATATCATGTCTTCTGATCTTCAGCAACATGATCTCTCATGCAAAAAAACCAAGTCATCTGCAAACGCGTCATGCCTTCAAAACCATAAATATTAACACAGAATTCAGTGCATTTCAGAATTCATTGTTTTGATTGGAATGTGAGGAATGAGTGAGCCAGAAATTAATTAAAGCCAATTATAGTAAGTAATTGCCATAATGTTGTGGGAAAACGCAGACCATAGCCCTTGCTTGAGGTTGGAATACATACAGAAGCAACTTCCACTGGCATTTTATAGCTATCGCAATCTAGAAGAAACCAAGAGGAACAGAAATTACTCTTCTTGCTAGAGTTAATGAAAGGCTGACATCTGAATTGGAGACATTTCAGGAAGTTTTGTCTTTACTCTTTTTTTAAAATCGCGTATCTTTAAAAACTTCAAGATCTTTTTCATTATAAAGCATTAGCATAATTATAATAAAGGAAGGTGACCTTTACAGAATCCCAACATGTCTGATTTTCATTAACAGACATCTAG
Source organism: Rhinoptilus africanus (assembly GCA_013400135.1). NCBI lineage: Eukaryota > Metazoa > Chordata > Aves > Charadriiformes > Glareolidae > Rhinoptilus > Rhinoptilus africanus. Next base: position 214,213 of record VXBO01006690.1, read on the forward strand.
GCAGGTAACGCTGCCTTGCTTTGAGAATGAAAGATCAGCCCGGCTTTTCAAAAAAGCCCATCTTTGTATGTATTCCCCATCCAAAAGGCCCTAGTGGCAACAATTTCAGAACCCATCCTGAACCAGTATAAAGAGGAGGAAAGACACAGCAGTTCCTGAGCCTGCCAGACACAGCAAACGTCACCTCCACACTTCTAGTACCACAACAGCGTCTGTAACATCAAGTAGCTTTCTTAGAAAAGTCTTAGAAAGCATTAACTACGTAAAATTAAACTCCTATCCTCTGCTCCCAAACTGTGGGTTTTGGAAGGTGCCCAGTTCAGCGGCAGCTCCAGACCAGAGCAGCAGCCTGTCTGCTTTCAAAGAAGCACCACTGCCAATTCCAGCTACGCAAAGGGACAAAGCATCACTGCTTTGAAAGGGGTGCATTTATAGCAGCAGGCGCTTGCTGGAGACTGGGAGCGCTGGGGCTTTTGGAGAGAGCTCAACAGAAGAGCAGTAGGGGGATTCAGGCCTCCCACTCAAGGGGGGTCTGCTCTCGTGGCCAGAAGGCGGCAGGAGTCCCAAATTAGGCTTGTTAAATTCACTCTGAACTTAACCCATCAGCTTCTTCCTCTAGTAGCATTACTGTGAGCAAACCACGGAATATTTACTTTTATTGTGTAATGACTTTGACTGAGTGTGAGGGACTAACAGTCTCGATCCTCTCACATTGCTGATTTTGTCTGGTTTGTTTCTTTTCCATACACTGTCCCCTGTCTTGCCCACTAGCACACCAGGGCATGGACTGCCCACTGCTAGGTATATCCCTCTAGGGACAGGATTTGCTAGTGATCTGACCTCTTGGGCCTTCTGCGTCACCACAAGCAACACAATTACTACATTACCCCAGTTCCAAGCTATTGTACTGATATTTTAGCAGGAATAAGTGAAACTTTATGAGAACAGCATGAACATCTGATGCCTCTCAAAGCTTCAGTGCCAAACAAATCATCACCTTCTGCAGACACAAAAACCTCTTCTGATGTTTCCATGCCGCTGCCTGAAATGATCAAGTAAAGATGGCAGAAATGAGTCTGCTCCAAAACTGTAAATTGTGCAAAGAGTAAATTTAGTTTTACCCGAATTGCTTTGTCCACTGCAATTAAGGAAGTGCCAAGTATTGTCTTAAGCGGTATTTGTTGCCCTATGTTTTCATTATGCAAATCATCTCCCCCTCAGACAGCACACATTCTACTGTGCATGGTGGCTTTTTCTCTGGCAGAAGAGATGGAATAGTTCATTGGGAATAACATTTGTTGTTCTTTAACAATGTTGTCTTTAGCAACACTTTCAAAAAACACAATTCTGTCATTCAATCAACTCTAGCGAGGCTCAGTTTGAAATAAAAAAAATATCACACAATCTTTCCATTAAATTATTGGGGCTATTCTTTCTGGGATTTGGGTTTTTTCTTGAAATACAAAGGAAGAGATTACAACTTAACAATTGCAGAGCAACCAAAAGAAAGAAGAGGAAGCAAGGAAGACTTAGGAAAGATCTTCTGGAGAACCTGCTGTTTAAAAAGAACCACCACACCAGCTTTAAAAACAAAAATTAAAATAAAAAAGCCGTGACAGGGCAAAGGAAGGCAAAATAAACAAATAAATAAATAAGACAAGACCACTGTTAAAAGATAACAGGTCACCATTAGCTGCAGCTTCCAGGGGTCCAGAAGATACCAGGAGCTTGCAGCCAGCACTCCAGAGCCAGGAGCAAAGGTAAAGCATTACCCACAGTTATTACCTGCTTTTCCTGTACACAATATAAGACCCGATACACACGTAACTCAGCACAACCTTTATGGCATTTGTTAATATGTAAAAGAAAACCAAACCCAAACACATAAGGAAAGGTAACAGAAGCCAGAGAAGCAGATAAATGCCATTTGTGTATGCAATACAAGCAACCCCCGTGCTCACCAACACCGATTTATCATTCCCAGGAAGGACAAATCCCAACACCAGGCATCTCCTGATCTGCAGCAGAGGGGGTAACTTGTCAGGGACCCCGATGTATATCCCCTTCACAAGGGACACACGTGTGATTATACCACCACAGTGAAACTCTCTGGCCTTCAGGTCAGGCCGAAACAAAGATAAGGTAACAGCATCCACCAGAAGAGGAATTTGTGAAACGAGCGTCAAGTCACTATTAAGTCTCTGTCCTTAGGAAATATTTTTAAAAGGAAAAGATGAAACAAGGAGACTTATAAAGAACTACATTTATTTTTGTTTACAGCAGATATCATAAATAAAGCTAAAACAATTTTCACTGTGTGCAAAATACAGAATTTTCATGTGAAATTTTAAATACAGCGTTAAAAACTATTTAATAAAAATGTTCAGTTAAGATTATAAAGTAAGATGAAGACAGAAGATTTAGGAGGAGAAGGACAGAATCCTCAATGGCCAGGGAGAGCTAAGAAGACTCTGCAACAGACAGTAAAAAACACAGCAACAGGAAGCGATTTGAAATGGCAGACCTTTATGACACAACCTTCATCTCAAAGCATGCAGAGCTTTGTAACAAAACACCATAGCCCTGAAATACATAGGAAGTCATGTCCTAACCATCTGTGCAGGAAGTGACGCTTAAAATACAGAGAGGTTTCTGTGTGGGCACAGTGTGGGCACTTTCAAAGCCATCAAGACATTTTAGGATACCCACACAAATAAATACTATTGCTTTAATCATGCGAACATACAGGTCAGCAAGATAAGGTGTGGGGCTCTGACCCTGCAGCCCTTCTGCATTCCTGGCTGAGGTGTGTGAAATGGGGCAAGTGGCAGAGGATGTTTGGCCCCTCCTGAAAATTGCCGCTTAGATCCATTCCCGGAGGCCCTTCCCTTTGAAAGGGATCCTCAGCAGGGAAGGCTGGGTCGTGACCGTATCAACCAAAACCTTAGCACACTTCCTTATCAGCCTGAGCCCTTGGTTCTTGTTGGGACTCACTTCCCCTTCCAGATTATCAACACGTGACTACGCATACTGTAACTTATACAAAAAAAGTACGTACAAAATAATCACACAAATTTGTCATGGAGGGTAGTGGCAATGTTTCATGCAGCAAGACAAATCCATTCATCAGAGTGGCAAATGGGGCCCAGTTAATAAGTTAAAACAATTCAAACCAAAACACTCTGGTTATATAAACTTGACATTTTCGATATTACAGACTAAAACCAGCATGCACATCTACTGCTGTTAGGCCTGCCTACTATGCTACCTGGGGTGGAAGACTGGAATTTACATGGCTTTGGCTACTTTTTCCAACAAAATCCTTTTATATCGTACTTTTCCAGTATGAAAGCAAAGACGTGCTTAGAAAGTGCCACAACGCTCAAACATTGCTTGCTTATTGCATAGTCGAGCTCAGTGGAAATAGGTGTTCACGCTAACCAGGAGACTCAGCTGGCTAATCTTGTCCTGACCTTATTTTAAATCTTTCCTTCAATACTTTGAAAGAAATAAGCCTTTAACTAGTTCAAAAAATAATGTACTTGCCTAACTTACCTTAAAGGCACAAGGAAGGGAACATGCACAGATACAGGGAGAAAAACATTCTCTACAGAGAGCGCAGATGTTACCTTTTCTAGAACCGTGAACTCAGCAACAGGTTAAATGATCATGCCAAAGCTTGCATCCATTAATATACCAGACACACACAGTTTGCTCCATAATCTTAAAAAAAAACCCACGCAATGAAATGTTGTCAAACAACAGTGTTAGTCACACAATTTTGGAACTGGCAAGCGGAAAAAAAAAAAATCACCTGAGAGCAGAAAGACTTCAGCCAGTGAGTGGGTGCAGCACTGGAATGATGAATTGGACTAAAAGCAATGAGGGAGGTTGACAGAGAGGACAACAGGAAAAAAAAAAAGACAGAACTTAACTTGGTTATATAGGAAAGCATCAGAAAGATTACACAGGCACAAAGAAGAATGGGCCAAAATGGATCCACCTTTTTTCATTAAATCATGAATAAGGACAAATAGGTACAAATCTTACTAGTAGAATATTAAGAGGTTAAAGAAAAAAATCTATCAATTTGCTTGATACCAATAAAAAAAACCTTCCCAACAGAATCACCTGCAAACTCCCAGTGGAATATGCAGCATTCCTCAGGAAAATGTTTTCATTATGCAAGTTCCTGAATTCTGTTGTGGGAATGTAGGGATTTTATTCCCCACTGTAGAAGTATATATAAAGCCAGGACCATATTTTTATTTTATTTTTTTAACGGTCTACTATTTTTACTTGTTTGAATTCATTCGACATCAGGGACTTCCAAGTCTCTTACTATATTCACCATTTTCTGTGAGTTATGCTTGCTCTGCTGAAAAGCAGAAAATTTCCCATAGTAAACAGCAGGAGAAAATGTTCCTAAAGACTGCACTGCTGACAAACTGAAATCAACATTGATGGCAAGCAGAATTTTGAAACTTTACCACTTAGCAGTATGCTGTGTTGCAGGAATAACATGGTAAATCACACCGCAGATGTTTTCTTTTTTAGGGTGAAACAATTACTATCATTAGCAAATAATTAAAAAGTATACAGTGTTCCAAAGTAGTTTTTTTAAATGCCATAAAAGAGGTACAGATACATTTCTTTACACATATACAGATGCCCACCATGTTACTATAATTGTCACTGTGTCCAGTCAATATTCTAGCAAAGTTTTGCTGAATACATGCTTGCGAATCAATGGCAATTTATTTCAAATGAATGCTACCTTATACGTAAACAATTTTCTTCAAGCACTTTTTCAAGTTCTGTGCATATACTTAACAATTTTTTCACAAAACACACAAGCACTCTAAAACGTGAAAAGCTTTATCCTCATAGTTGAAAGAAAGTCAAACTATCTAGAAGAAAAATCCAGTTTGCCATTTATTTTCCAGAGAAGACACATTTCCTTTTAATACCTAAGAAACAAAGCAATTCAAATAATCTTCTCCCGCATTATGTTAAAAACATCAAAAAACTGCCAGTCCATAAGCAGTGCAGTTGTTTAAGACCACTGGAAGGTGATCATCAACTTCTGTACTAACTGAATGCGACACTATTTCCTATTATTTAAGCCACATTCTTTTGGCTAGAAATGAATGCTACAGACACTTTTAATTTTTGGCTATACGTATTACCATGTTTATGTATTTATCTATTTTCTGGTTAACTTGTGAATTCAAACATTTAATTATCTGAAAGGCGGGGAGCATGCTTACCTCACTGGCTAACTAGGCTGAAAGTAAATCGGAATTTGGGATGTTGGTGTCTCTTTGCTGTTAAGTAGTTTATTTAACCTCTCCTGACACCTTCTGATTAAGGTAGACCTTTTTGAGAAACATCTGAAAGAAATTTACTTAACCGCTGCTCCATATTATAAAATTTCACTTTTCTGCCATCAGCTTTATACACTGAAATGAATGAAATACCCAACTTGGAAGTAATCTCCTTAGAATACATTTGTAGGTTTTTGTCGTTTGTTCTAAACTTGCATTTTTAAAAAATTCCAAAAGACAACAGGAGCAGTGCCTACCTAGAGACACAACAGCAGTGATTTCACTCATCTGAGTGCTCCACAACTTGATTTTCCTCAAATCAGCCTTGACTTGAGGAATAAGTCAACACTACCAGTTCCTTTAACTTACAGTTTCAGTCAAGCTTTCACTCAACTAAGATTTGCTTTTCAAATTTATTTCAAAACTTTAAATAAATTAGTAGTACAGATTATACCCACTATCAACAAAGGGTATCTATCACATGTAAGAAATGTAAGAGGCATGACTAGGAGCAATGTGAATTAAGTACATGTTTCTTTCACGCAAGTTATAAACCTCATAACCCAGAGCAAAGATGAAAGCAAGAAAAAAAAAAAGAAAAGCTATGCGCCATATTCAGGTTTCAAAACCCAGTCATTTGTCATGAATATTCCACAAACATCTGAAAGAATGCATATTCTTTCTTGGTCTAATAAAAAAAAAAATGGGGGGGAGGTTGGAGAGGGATGGGGCAAAGAATGGTTTTAAAATGTATCAACCCCCAATGGTCTGATCACAGGATAAAAGAGGGCGGGGAGGGGGAAATCTACAAAATATCCTTCATCCGTCTCCGTGTTATGGAAATGTGTCTGGACACTGCCCTTCATGCTCCAACATACAGTACATTTTATATTGAAAATTTTGATTCCACCTCTTTTATATCAGAAGGAATCCACCACTCATTTAAGTCACATATTAAATTGCATGAAAAGTAAAAAAAAAAAAAAACCCAAAAAAACCCCCCAAAAAACCCAAACAAAACAAACCTTAAGAAAATTGTGAGGCCGTTAATTTTGAAAATCTGAAAGGCACAACTGAGCAAGACACACAGAAGAATTTAAACCCTATAGAATTTTTTCACCCATTCAAGCACATTTTCAAGTGATAGCTCTGCTTCCCGGTACATATGAGTAAGTACCTCTAGAAGAGCACAGAGGAATGGCACACCAAGGCTCAAGAGTTCGTACAAGTAGGTATAGTTATATGCATTGTCCCTGAAATGAAGATTGGTAGCGTGCAGAAAACCATGCATCCAGTTAGACAGGCGTCTGGGAATGTCAAGCAGATCCCTTGTCACCCGAAGGGGCCAGCTTAGCGTGCCCCTAAAGAAGGAAGTCAGGATACCTGGGGACCTGTCCTCTGGACTGCTAGCAGTAGACAAAGTGCTTTCTGTGGTGGTCTCTGTGGCTTTGGGTTCCCCTTTCTTCCATGCTTCTGTTGCCTCCTTATATAAAGCATTAAAAAAATGTTAAATATACTTCTAAAAATGGAAAAATCCAGTAAATCTGTTACTGCTTTCAAATTTTTAAGTATATTGTCATTTCCAATTGCTCTTAAATTCAACTTTACTTTGTATAAGAAAAGCTAGTTTCCATTAAGAATCAGACTATAAATACACCAATTTTACAGAACCAGGGTGTTATATTTTAGTATTGATTTTATAATAATACTTTTCAATAATATTTTTCAGGTAGAAAACTTAAACCACACAAGTACTGCACCCTGCTCCAGATAAAGCCGCCTCAACGTTTTCTGCATTAGTAACATAACCAATACGCACCTTTCCCTGGATTTGTAATGTTGCTCTTCTCTTTCTGTGTTTACTACTAATTTTGCAGTGCGTAAAATGAGGTTTACAATAAAATTTACCTACAAGAGAAAAAATAAGTTGTATGATACTTATCTATACACCTATGGGCTGAAAACCCACTGCTGCATCTATAAAAAGATGAGATCAGGATAATAAATGGTTGGGCAGCAAGAGGAATGAGAAACTTGCCGCCCACTCTGAATAGGTTTCTTTTACAGTACACAGATTTGCACATGTGTTAAATAAGACAAGGACATATATCTACGACACAGGTTTTAAGACTAATAAATAGCAGAAAGGCAAGATTCTGACAAATCACAAACCAGCACAAGACATCAAGCAGCAAAAAGTCAAATGATCAGTTCAAAACAGTATTTGCAGAAGATTCTCTTGACTACAAAAGAACCACCATTGGCCTTGAGTCTTTAATCATTTTGCAGAAGGAGAATCTGCATCTAAGGGAATTTCAATTGAGTTTAATAATTTCTCTCTAAACTAAAAAAAAAAAAAAGGGGGGGGGGGGGCAAAAAAAAATTCCGCATCTCCAAACCCCAGGCTGTAGGTGGGACTAAGTGCCCAAGATCTGAACCTCCCATTCCGTAGCAGACTGGAATAAATTACACTGCTGCTTGGCCAGTACTACTGCTTTCAACTCCTGAGCCATTACAGCTTGAAAGAAATAACCTATATTCCCCCCATCCATGTAAATCTGCCACTATCATGGCTTATCCTTATAGATCATGTTATTTAATGGCCACTTATAAGAAATGAGAATAATTCTGTATTTTTGGAGAAAAATCACCCTTCCCCCCCTTCCCCTGTTTTGACCTGTGATTGGACAAACTGCACTTTGGTCATTCAACTTATTTTCCGTTGAGGATTTCTTCATTTAAAGCTCAAGTCTGTCATAACTGGATTCTTCTGAAAGACTAGAACTGCAAGCACGAGGACTCGAAGATTAGACACAAACAACATGCTTGGCAGACCTCCTCCTGACCGAGCTTCTCGGCTGGGTCTTTTTCCCTAGTTCCATTAAAAGCATCAATACTGAGACATTTTAAAATATTCTTAAATAGCTCCTATATTACCTTCTTCAACATCAAAGGCATAAATTCCTAAACGGAGTGTTGTAGAACATATTTCACACTTGAAGCACTCCCTGTGAAAGAAGTGGCCTTCTGCACTCAGCCGCTCCATGACATATACCCGTTTTTTGCAGAAATAACAAATGTCACTCCCCCCAATTGACTGAGGAAACTCCTTTCGCAGAGATCCCTGTTAAAAGATAAAAAAAGAAATGCACATAAAGCTGTTGCACTACACCCAGATATAAATTCTTATTAAGTGGGCAGCAGCTTTAGCTGCTTCAAGTTTTACACAGCACCCTCCACACACAATTAAAATAAGCATCAGTCAGCTTTTTTATTACTCATTTGCTGTGATTCTGTAGGTTTATGCAGCAATTCATAAATCAGACATCACAAGGACATTAAGGGGTGAGCTTTCAACTAAGACTTGCATCCATTTTCCCTCTGGGAGTCCACCAGCATTTTGTGTTTACTCAGGCACAAGAGCAGCACCAGCCCCAAATGCCCGTTTCCCACCCTTCGCCGCGCTGGCTCAGGCACTCGCGTCTCACGGCCGCGGGCATCAGTGCTCCTCAGAAGAGGGCAAAGGCAAACCTCGCCAGCCTCACACAACAGACATGCATTTGGAGCTAAGAAAACAAACACCCTGAAAACTCAGTTTATACACACTCCAGAGGAAAATGTAGGCTTGTGCTTTAAGGTTCAGGAAGAAAAAGTGAGTGTTTTTGATGCTGGTGTCTGAACTACCATTTACACTACCGCAGACGTGCTTTCCCTCTCAGCCATGTTCCTCCTGAGACTACAGCCCATCCTGGGGCTTTGTTTGTTTTTTTTTTTTAAAAAAAACCCACAACAATTTAGTTCCTACCACAGACATTCAGAATATTTTTTTTGTGGTGCCCAGTGACAGGACAAGAGGTAATGGGCACAAACTTGAGCACAGGAAGTTCCACCTAAACATGAGGAAGAACTTCTTTACCTTAAGAGTGGCAGAGCCCTGACACAGGCTGCCCAGGGAGGTGGTGGAGTCTCCGTCTCTGGAGACATTCAAAACCCGCCTGGATGGGTTCCTGTGCCACCTGCTCTAAGGGTTGGACTAGATGATCTCCAGAGGTCCCTTCCAATCCTATGATTCTGTGATTTTTCACTCATTGGACTTTACATTATGATTCATATTAACAACTTGAAACTATTTTGAAAGCTTTTGTTGAATTTGGGCTGGCAATTAACATTCTCACAAATCCCATCCTCTCCAGATATACATGCAAAAGGTACAGAAAAATAAATTATAAATTGATTAGATGATACTGAGCTTCCCTTTTCTTATTAGAAGCAGGTATGAGGATGTTACTTTGCATTATTGTATTATGCTTAGTTATAGGTCGGTACAGATAAGCATCCTGTCTCTACCCCAGCCACCACCATCTCCCTCCCCTTCCACCATCTCCACTGCCACAGGAGAGGTACCACGCATGGGACAGAGGAGGCGCAGGCTTGGCAGAGTCCAGGCACATTCAGACAGCAGCACACAGTCCACACGACTCGTCTTTGATTTGCCGGCAAAAGGTGGCCTTGGAACAGTTGTTTAATGTTCAGTGCAAGTCACAATTGTCATTGTCATGTTGTCTTGTGCTTAAAAGTTGAGAAACCTATTCCAAATCTGCCATTAGTAATCCATTTTGCTGTGATGGATCATTTCAGAGCATGAAACTTTCCAAATGAACAGCCATGCAAATGGAAAAACATACAAATGCATTTTTAAAAAGATGATGTTAATAGAACAGATAGTTACAATGAAGCAGAAGCAACTGAGTGTAGTGTTGGCTAATAAGTAAGTGTCATCACCACAATGCAACACTTTACTTCGCTTCCCAATACCTGACAGCTCTGAGCAGTAGAGGCAGGAGATGGAGAATGAGGAATAGGGCAAGAACCTGTAGCTCTGTCCAGAGACCGCTTCTGAATTCAACACAGAACAGTGTCAGAGTTTAAAAACAGCTCTCTTCAAAACAAGGCACGGTGATGCAGCATTTGAGCGTTAAAAATAACTGCACAAACATGTACTGCACAAAACTTTCTTTAGAAGCCACCCTGATTAATAAATGTTTTCTGTTACTAATTGTACCAGTAATTACACTTAATAAAAGCCTCCTAAAGTTTTAATTCATGCAGACAAGTAATAAAAATATAAATGGAAGACACGGTGAGCAACATTTCCAGCATATCCCCATCAGCATATTTTGCCAATATGCACTGGACTCCTTAAAAAGTGTTAGACCAAGACCTTTCATAACGCTTCAAGTGCTCCACAACCAGGGTCTTAAGTTGTGATGACGTTCTGGAAGCACTACTCAAGTCAAGTTGTTGTTTCTTCTGGGTTTAGTCTTACCAGTTCAAGGGGGGGAAGCTGTGGCTTGGGTCTGTGATCATTCACATACAGATTGACAAGAACTTCAGCCACAGCTCCAATTGCACGCGAGACCTTCCCTACAGTCATCTAACCAGAAAAGGGGAGAAGATGAAGAACAGAAGGAAGAGTTTTAGTTATTCTGAAAAATTAATTTCATAAGAAAAGGACAAGAACGATCTGAAAACATGCGAACAATGATAAAGAGAAGTTAGGAGAAAGAGCTGAGGCAAAGTCTAGCAGAGCACAAGCATGTTCATGCATGATCAGCATGGTCCAGCTGGTGGCCACAGAAGGCTTCCATGCAGCCCATGCATTTCTCCCTATGGATGATGGAGAAATAGATGCTAGGAGCAAATGCTGCTCCCACAGCACGAGGCCTCCTGCCATGTCCATGAAGAGGCTCAGCAGGGAACTACTGCCCGGCTATCACATAGATTAAAAAACCCCTATTGTTCACTTTGACTTCTTAGGCCTTTGTTGTCGTATTTCAGAATTGGGGTGGGGACTAAACTTCACATTAAGGGACAACAAACTGTGGCATTTCAGGAAACATTCTATGAAAGCATACTAGAAGTCCCACATGGAAATGTTTTGTTGATGCTCACAGACCAACCATTCCGCCTCTCCCCAGTGAGTCATCTTAATGCTAGGGAAAACTGGCAAAACTACGCTCACGAAAGGAAGGCATCACCTTTAATCTGCTTCATTACACTCTTGCAGCCATGAATATTAGGCTATTTCTAAGGAAATCTACCAAATCGACAGGGCTGCAAGGAGACTGCAGCTCCTCAGGTTGTGGCTCCAAATGCACCACAGCCAGACCACTGACCCCATGGTCCAGGCTTCCTTGCCAAAACTCATGCCTGGGGACTGGAAAAGAAGAAAGGAGGGGGTGTGTGAATGGCAGATAGGTAGGTACTTTAGTTCTCCGTTCCTGGAAAAAAGTCTGTGAAGACTTCATAGATTTAGAGATTTACATACATAATATTGCCTATCCTAAACTAAATTTCTTGCAGTGATTTTGATTTTATAGTCAATATAAGATCCCACAGCCTCTCTGGTGGCAAAGGCAGCAAGGGCCATCCTGGTATGGCCAGGGATCTGATACTCTGCTTCTGAAGCCAGGACATTTTTTTTCCTTAGAGGATCCATGATCTCCTATCTTATGTTCCATTTGCCTCCAACAGAGTCCAAATATTAAGTCACACACTTCTGAGTGAAATTATTTTCCTACTGCCACTACACCAAGCCTTGCTAACAGAAAGTTTTTAAAATATCAGAAAGTTACCACAAAGAAAGGAAAAAAAAATAAAAGCACGATATTTTAAAATAATTTTAAAGCATTTTCTATCAAGCTTAATAGCAACTATAATCCATTTTGGGTATGTTTTCAAAAATTATGACAGATAAAAATACTCTTGCTAATAAAAAAAATTCAAGTTCAGGAACTTGGGAACATGTCCAACCCCTTAGAGCTCCCTTATCTTTTCAGAGTTATCCCATAATTAACTTAATATCCAGGCAGATACAACATATGTATGTTAAGATGAAAAAGGCCATTCAAGGGACAAATTTCTGTAGTGCTTGGGTTTTTTTTAATATAAAAAGACTTCTAAGTATTTTCCAATATCTGTACAACTTGTGAGGTATCAACAGCAAAGTAAATTGTTAATTACACACTGCAATGCTGTCCTAAGTGGTGCACTAAATTATAAAACAATACTAGAAGTGAGATTACTTGCTACTACAGGAAAACTAATTTCCTTTGTATTGTTTAAGATCATAGAAGACAAAATTTTTCTCCCCAAATTCTGCACCTCTGAATATGCTGAGCAACTTTTAGGCTACATACATCTTATCACCCACGAGCTCCTGGGTAAAAGGAAGCATTCAAAGTCAGCTGAAGCAGAAAGTTTACCTTGAACTAGTTAAATGCTGGAGCAATCAGTTAAACGATAAGGCTAGACTTAAAGTGCAAGTAGTTGAATTTCAGGAAATGTATTCTTGAGCCTGAACTACACCTTGCAATTCATCAGGTTGGTTGAATTCTGTTCTCCACCCATTGGAGGAATCTGTGTCAACATTAAAGCAGTCAAAACAAGAAAACTGCATGCTTACACATACTTTAAAAAATGTTATTAAAAGGAAATGTTCCTGTAATGAATGTGAATTCACATGCCATGTAAAAGCAAATGGGATTCCAGTTTAATCTAGTTACCAGAAGATTGCTGATTGCTCTCATCTCCTAATCAACAACCACTAACACAAACACTATTGCTACTCACCAGTGGGGAAGGCAGAAGCAAGTGGACTTGAGGACTGTTTAGATATCATTTTAGAGAAACCTTTTAATACAGACCTATTACCAGGAGAATATCTCTACTAGTTCTCCTTATGGAATCGGCTATGTGGGTAGGCAAGAGGAGATCAATTTGCTACAGCCTCTGTACTGCACCTTTCAGATGCCTTGCAGAGGGATTCAGATAGATTGGAACACTGGTCAGCGATAGATGGGATGAAAATTAACCAGTCCAAATGCTGAATTCTGCACCCAGGATGGAGTAACACCAGGCATAAATATAAATGGGGAGAGGAGTAGCTGGAGAGGTGCCCTGAAGAAAGGGATCTGGGGGTGCTGGTCCGCATCAGGCTCAGTACGAGTCAGCAGCGTGCCCTGGCAGCCAAGAGAGCAACCCACATCCTGGGGTGCAAACCCAGCATCAACAGCTCATCCAAAAGAGCCGATTGTTCCCCTGTACTCAGCGTTGGTGTGGCCCCACCTTGAGTGCTGTATGTAGTTCTGGGGCCCACCATTTAAGAAAGTTGGGAAGGTCCTTGAATGTGTCCAGAAGAGAGCAACAAAGCTGGTGAAGGGTCTGGAAGGAATGTCCTGTGAGGAGCGGCTAAGGACTTTGGGTTTGTCTAGTTTGGAGAAAAAGGAGGCTGAGGGGTGACCTCATTGCTCTCTACAGCTTCCTGAGGAGGGGAAGTGGAGAGGGAGGTGCTGAGCTCTTCTCCCTGTATCCAGTGATAAGACATGTGGGAATGGTCCAAAGCTGCACTAGGGGAGGTTCAGACTGGACATCAGGAAGCATTTCTTTACTGAGAGGACGGTCAAACACTGGAACAGGTTTCCTAGAGAGGTGGTCGATGCCCCAAGCCTGTCAGTGTTCAAGAGGCATTTGGACAATGCCCTTAACAACATGCTTTAAATTTTGGTCAGCCCCGAATTGGTCAGGCAGTTGGACTAGATGATCATTCCAGCTCCCTTCCAACTGAAATACTGTCTTCTATTCAAATGCCATTCAATCACAAAACAGAAATATCATGGCAGGATGAGAATCCACCAGAGCAGCCCCTTGAGCACCTGCCACCATCAGAAACCTGCAGAGAATGGGAGGGATGGGGCATGCAAGAGCAGTACTGCCCTGCAAGGCTTGTGACCTCTGCCCTTGTACAACCCCCTGTGTCTTCTCTAAACCTCAACCTGCTTATGGACAAGGACTTCAGTAACATCCTCACCCATTTAATTGTCTAAGTGTAATAAACTCCAATTGCAGGAGAGAGGGTCTGACCCCAACTCTACACACATTCCTTTAGAGAACCTGTCAGCTCTTACACGGCTTAGCTTTGGTCAACAGCACACAGATCTCTGCCTGCCTGATGTTGCTTATGTACCCTAGAAACTCAGCAGACACATAATAGGTTTTATACTTTGCTCATGCACTTACTACCCTTGAGGCTACCAGTGTACGTGAAGTCCCACACACACATGCAATTTTGTAGTGCTGGTGCACTACAGAACAGGCGACTGCTCACAATTCAGGCAGGTTTATACCAGTAGCTTTAAATCCTCTGACTGGAAAGGAATCTTAAAGAGTCACCTTACATGGTGAATTTCAGAAAACAACCACGAACACATTTAAAAATAGCCCCCAGGTGTCTGTGATTTACTAAGACTATTGACCTGTCAATGACATGTTGCCAAAGTTTTGCATCAGGTTGATCAAGGTGATTAATGTGGGCAGAGAAAGCTGTCTTCTGTATTTCCCTGTTCTATTGTTTATAATACCACAGCCAACCAACTAGTAAGCCTCAGTAGTATTTTCATAAAACAAAGGAAATACACACTCTACTTCCAAAAGCATACAATGCTTCCCCTTCCTATGTTGTTTCATATCCTTAATGATTTTCCTGATCTTATTTTGCTTTGAGGGGGACTTATTTACTTCTGGTACCACCTGCTACATATATTTAAACTCTGAGATAAACAACATTTGAGTAATAAGTTACTGTGTGCAGGAGACACCCAAGCCCTGCTTACTGCTGGTAATTAGAGTCACGTCACTGAAGGGAAGTAGTTGGTCCAAGCTCTGCAGGCAGCAAAGCCTAACGATTGCAACATCTTCATAGTTCTTATGACGTACTGTGTGGATTCACTCATGCAAAGCTCAGATGAACATAGTTTTCTGAAGGTCAATCCAACTTTAAACAGAAAACAGGAATAACCCAAGCCCAGCCTGTAATACAGTATTTGTTAATTCATAATTTACCTATGTGAATTTCGACAGCTGATTAAAGCTAGAAGGTAGTTTTGATTATTATTGGCAACTTGCATGTAGAAGTTAATTCATATAGAAGTTAATTCTTAATAACTTGTAATGACTGTATGTCTTTAAAAGAAACAATATGCTTCCATAGCCTTCCTTTCAAGTGCTCCTTTCAGGACTGAGGCCTAATAACAGGTTTCTGTAATAAGACAGCATGACTTCTTAGCCACCATTTTCCATAAATATGCCACTGTAACTAATACTGTTCAAAGAAAATGTAACAGATGTAAAGGATTGTCATGACTGATAACAATCTCAGTACTCACTTGAAATTAAAATGATATAACTATTTAAAGGATGGGAGGGTGCTGATATTTATAGTTTGTATCTCATGAAATCTTACAAAACTTAAAAGACTTATGGTTTCCTGCTGGGAAAAAGACGAAACACTGAGTGTGACATGCAATCTTAAAAGGCAAGACATGGAGACAACAATTTAACTATGGAAGGGCAACAAGAGATTGCTTGTTATTAAATCAAGGCTACAGCAGGTGTTCCCTGAACATTTAATACTCAGGTCAAAAACAGCAGTAAGAAATCTGCATCTTGGAAAAATTTTGCTTAAGAAATAACAAAAGGTAAGCCAAAACATGGTCTATGCAACTTGAAGAGGAACAGAACTTAAGTTGCCAAAGAGAGGTAAAGCTAAAGTAACAGGAATATCACAGGAGTGAATTGACCTCACAGTCCATGAATAGTACGGAGAACAAAAGTCCTGCACATGTATTATCACTTCACCAGCACATGACCAACGCAAGTAACGGTCCTGGATATAGGTCCAAAGAGCCACTGAGTCCATCTCCTGTGCCCAGGGGATTCACTTTACTTGTGTAAAGTGCACATTGGCATAACCTGCTCCAAAAGGTGTCCATGCTGCAGACTGCAGATATCCCCCAGGACCCTGCTCCTTACTGTTCAAGGGTCCTCCACCCTCATCCCCAAGTCTGACCTGAATCTCCATTTCCCTGGTGACCATTCACCACCCCCNTTCCCATTGAAATATCTACAGTAATCCATCATCACTTGGGGTTCATTTGGATCAGCTTTCTATTACTGCATCTGCCACACAGGGGAGGAAGGTAACAGTTTGCCTGTTTGTTATCAGACTTGCTATTTAAAAATTCTCAATTATGCTGTGTCAAATGAACCATATTTAGATATATGTAATGCAGACAGTGTACAAGAGGACCTGAGCCCACACAAGCTTTTGGATCAGTATACTGGGCATCATGACATTCATGCATGTAGATATCCCAAAGAATACATGTAGTCCTACCTAACCAGCCAGATATTCACCAGATGAGATGGACGTATATTTACTGTGCTGGTGACAGAACAAGATTTTCTTGCCTCAGCTATGCTGCATTCTGTGCCATTACCTCTGGAGAGAGCATTTTCAATTAAAGTAAACTCAGCCTGAGTGAAATCAAGTCACAACAAACTATTGTTACACCATTTTAATACAATGGCAAACTAATAAAAAGCTGTGAGTGCAATTTAAACAAAATGCAGTTGAATTAAAACATTGAAAAATGCTTGCTCAGGTCAAATATTCCTAAGAAAATATTTTAAAATCCCAGTAAAATTAACGCTCACAGATTTTCCATATGATTAAGAGCCTAGTTCTCACATTTTAAAGGGTTGTTCACATAGTTTTTTGGTTTTATTTTTATTCTCTTTGCAGTGTCACAATAGCTCTCCAAACGAGCAACAGGCCCCGATATTTTGGAAACCATTACGTAGCTTAAAACCCATCACATGCTGCTGTACCTCCTAGGTCATAAAAAGTAAGAGGTAAATCCAGGCAAAGGAATTATGTTGAAGCTGAAGGGAATTAGGGGATTACCACACTAAGGCACCTGCTGGGCTTGCAGTGCCCTTGAAGGGCTGTGTAGGCTAGATTTTCCTGGGGACTGAGAGCAAGGGAGGCTTTTTAACACAGCTCTATCTCAACCAAGGAATGTACCTCAGAGACGGTACCCATTTTGCAAAAAAGCACTTCCCTGATGTGTCAGGCAGCAGAGCCGCCAGCTCCAGCAGCACCTGCACTGGATCATAGCAGTTGCCTTCAATACTTGTAGAAACCTGATGTTTCCAGTTTTATTTCCACACCAACCCTATTCAATACCACAGTGTTTCCCAGACTGCTGCAGCGTAACCTGTAAGCAAAGGAAAGGGTACCTTGACCTGTCCTGAAAAGCTAAAAAATATAAAACTTTCTTCAATTAAAATCTTTCTAAAACAAGGGGAGTTAGAAGCCAATGTCATCTTAACTTCCTCAGCTCATTGTAACATCAGCGTAAGTAATAAGAGCTGAATATCTCCGATTCAAGTGTCACCTAATTGCTTCCATTCAGAGTATGCATGTTTCCTCTCTGTGAAGTTTGCTGTTACAAAAAACACTATTCTAGCAATTACTGTGCAGAAGTACGTTTAAGGTAGAAATAAGTAACAAACAACAAGACAATCTGTTTGTATCTCCAAGTGTTCATACAATTCTAAGACATGTCCACTAGTTAAAATAACCATTACTGTGCAGGTTCTCCCCTGCAGTCTAGACGGATATTCCTACAAAAAGAAACACAAACTCCACTCGAGCAACTAACTGAGCCCATAACATCCAGTTGGCTGTACTATGTGAAGCTCGCTCTCTGCTAGGCATGGCTACAGCACTATCCAACAACAGAACATTTAAAATAAGCAGCAATGCAAAATTTTCAGAACTGAAGGAAAACTTTTAATTATTTCCTTTGATCTTCAGCTTTATACCTTATATATTTTTAACAATGACTTTCCTCTTACAAGCATGCAGAANTGGGTGTGGTGCACAGGTACCCTCCCCTTCTCCACAACAGCCTTGCGCAGACCCTGTGTCTGACTGACCCTGTCTAACCCCTTCACTTCCTCTTAGTTACCCCTGCAGCAAGGACAGCACCAACAATGTCACTTGTACTCACTGGCAACCCTGGAAAGGAAACTCAGGCTTTTTGCCGCCCCCCGCCCCCCNATAAAAAGCTGTGAGTGCAATTTAAACAAAATGCAGTTGAATTAAAACATTGAAAAATGCTTGCTCAGGTCAAATATTCCTAAGAAAATATTTTAAAATCCCAGTAAAATTAACGCTCACAGATTTTCCATATGATTAAGAGCCTAGTTCTCACATTTTAAAGGGTTGTTCACATAGTTTTTTGGTTTTATTTTTATTCTCTTTGCAGTGTCACAATAGCTCTCCAAACGAGCAACAGGCCCCGATATTTTGGAAACCATTACGTAGCTTAAAACCCATCACATGCTGCTGTACCTCCTAGGTCATAAAAAGTAAGAGGTAAATCCAGGCAAAGGAATTATGTTGAAGCTGAAGGGAATTAGGGGATTACCACACTAAGGCACCTGCTGGGCTTGCAGTGCCCTTGAAGGGCTGTGTAGGCTAGATTTTCCTGGGGACTGAGAGCAAGGGAGGCTTTTTAACACAGCTCTATCTCAACCAAGGAATGTACCTCAGAGACGGTACCCATTTTGCAAAAAAGCACTTCCCTGATGTGTCAGGCAGCAGAGCCGCCAGCTCCAGCAGCACCTGCACTGGATCATAGCAGTTGCCTTCAATACTTGTAGAAACCTGATGTTTCCAGTTTTATTTCCACACCAACCCTATTCAATACCACAGTGTTTCCCAGACTGCTGCAGCGTAACCTGTAAGCGAAGGAAAGGGTACCTTGACCTGTCCTGAAAAGCTAAAAAATATAAAACTTTCTTCAATTAAAATCTTTCTAAAACAAGGGGAGTTAGAAGCCAATGTCATCTTAACTTCCTCAGCTCATTGTAACATCAGCGTAAGTAATAAGAGCTGAATATCTCCGATTCAAGTGTCACCTAATTGCTTCCATTCAGAGTATGCATGTTTCCTCTCTGTGAAGTTTGCTGTTACAAAAAACACTATTCTAGCAATTACTGTGCAGAAGTACGTTTAAGGTAGAAATAAGTAACAAACAACAAGACAATCTGTTTGTATCTCCAAGTGTTCATACAATTCTAAGACATGTCCACTAGTTAAAATAACCATTACTGTGCAGGTTCTCCCCTGCAGTCTAGACGGATATTCCTACAAAAAGAAACACAAACTCCACTCGAGCAACTAACTGAGCCCATAACATCCAGCTGGCTGTACTATGTGAAGCTCGCTCTCTGCTAGGCATGGCTACAGCACTATCCAACAACAGAACATTTAAAATAAGCAGCAATGCAAAATTTTCAGAACTGAAGGAAAACTTTTAATTATTTCCTTTGATCTTCAGCTTTATACCTTATATATTTTTAACAATGACTTTCCTCTTACAAGCATGCAGAATTGACTACAGTGAACAAAGTAAAGTTTGATTCAAATGTGAAATACAAGCTATACAACAGATCTGCCAGCAGCGCCTTCCATCCAAGCCTTTTCTCAAGCAGCTTTAGCGCAAGTTTGGATTTTACAGGAAAAATCTGTTAATAGAGTACCTGTCTAGAAGGAACAGCAGGGGAAGCGGAACTGACAGATGATGGAGAAGAGGCAGCAGCTGAATCATGAGGTGGAGGGCAAGAGGGAGTTGGGGGCTGAGAATGGGAAAAGCCTTTAGTAGGTAGCTTATTCTGTGTAGAGCAGAAACAGGAGAGTTATCCAAGAGACAGTGACATTAGCACAGGTTAAGATAAAAATTTCACAGTCATGCATCTAAAAAAGTAGAAAGACAGTAACTACAATTCTGCTCTTTTCCCTATTTCTGCAGAGTGAGGAGCCATGGAAATCATCACGGCAAAACCTTCACAGCAAATGATACTATTGTACTCAGTTTTCTTATAAAAAAATATTTACAGCAGGCAGTAAGGTAAGACAGTGCTGGGAGAAAGCATAATAAAACGTAAGAAATTCCATATTGCACTAAGAGCTACTGCTTGCCAATTCATTACAAACTGTGACCTACCAGTGTATACTTAAGCACAAGACATGGTTTATTCTAACATGTTTGTCTTGTGCTAAAGTACTCTGACTAGCTTTATGATTTAGATTGTGTTTTTCCTCAATTAAATTATGCAATAACATTTAAACAAAGCTTTTCACCAGTTTCAGCGGAACTCACGTTACTGTTTGGATCCACCCAGGTTGAGAGGAAAGTTAAACACAAAACCATGGCAATTTTTCCACCCCCCATGAATTCTGATATGTCTTCTAACTCAGCACTTTTTCAGATGCAAAACCTAATATTCACCTTTGGCAACTCCATGTATCCAAACATTGAGGCAAGATGTGCTGCTTTCTCTTTAATGTTCTTTTTATGGAATTCCCTATTCGCTATGGCCTGAGCTCTTTTCTGCAATAAGAGCCAGGGAAGGAAAGCCAAGAAAAGAAAGAGAGAGAGATTTCAGTTAATGTCACATACATCATCAAAATACAGCAAGTTTGTAGAAAGACTTTTTATTGTCTTAGTATAACCTAAAGTCAACAGAGAAAAAACCAGCTTATCCAGGGAAAATACAGTATACAGATTAGCACAGGCAGTTAAGAGACAGAAAGGAAAAGAAATTGCTTGTCACCTGTTTCATTTTTTCCTCCAGGTGCTGAAGACGCTCAAGCACTCCAGAAAGTACAAATGCAGCAGAACAGGCAGACGCGAGATTTTCAGAGGTTTCTGACAGACTGGACTGGGTATCTGGGTTTTGTATAGTCTTTGCTCTCCTGGCCATATGATCAGAACCATTTAAAGACTGTTTGGGTTCCCTGACCTCGTGTTCACTCCTAGCTACCACCTGAAACTGGGAAACACTTGAAGTGAAAAAAAATCTGCTTTCTGCACTACCATGCAGTATATGCAGCTTTTAAGGATGCTTCCGAAAGCGCAGCACAGTCATGCACATAACTAGAAACAAAATGTTCTCACATCACTCTTTGCACACTATCTACTGCATCTCTGATGCTTGCGTAGATGCACTGAAATAACTCAGTCCTACATAACTTATGCGGGTCTTGACATCCTTCTCTAGGGTTGTATCAGTTTTTATGAGTAACCTCAGATAGCATCAGTGCAGGAGAACGCAACACGACATCTCCTTCTAGGGTTTTTAGCAAAGCTTTTGGTTTGGGTTTTTTTAGCATCACATCTGCCTGAAACCAAACTAACAATCAAATTATAAGAATATCAGGCATAACTCTAGATCTAGTCTGACCCAAGTCAAGCTATAATGTATTTCAGATTTAAGGCATTTTCTGAGGAGTTCAGAATAGGCCTCTGAATTTGAATCTTCACATAAAATAGAGTTTGTAAATGAAAGATTTGAACCAGTCCAGCTTTATCAAATTCAATCTTAAAAATGACCTTCCAAGCTGGTCTTTTCGTGACAGTTAACTTCAACCTATCTGTCCAATTTAAATAAACACACAAGCTTTCCAAATTTCTCAGAATCCAAATAAAAAACCCTAATGCCAAACAACTTCAGTATGCTCCTGATGTTTCAGGATAGCACACCTGCCTTTAAAACAACTATTCTCAACCGGTTTATGAATCTGCATTTTTCATCAAGCTGATCTGCAGATTTCCACATGCAATGCAGATCTCATTTCACTGCAGGCTGCTCTTGAAATGCCACTACAGGATATTTACTTCCATTTAAAACTCTAATGTAAAGTGAATGTCAGTATCATTTGATATGAGATTGCTTTCATTGGAAGTACTATGAGAAAAATTTAGACAATGTATTTGAAAATTTTGCCCCATGTATATGATGCTGCAAAAGAGTTTTCAGCAGAAATTCTTATCAAAAGTTCTGCTTAAAACCCCTGGACATTGATATAAGGCTTTCAGTGCTCAAGCTTTTATCTTGGACATTTTTGCCAGGTTTCTCAGGGTGGAAAACTCTCTTTGCCTTATCGTTACAACAGCCCAAAGCATCGAGTACATGCACAGACAAATGTTAAGGTACTGCTGTAGTTTTCATGCATGTTAAATGTAGCTATATAAGTATATTTATACAATTCAGAGTCTAGATGTGATAATACAGAAATCAACATCTATGCTTTTAGGGTTTTTTCCACACAGTTACTAATTCTTTCAAATAGTTTTTTCATCTGGTCAAGTAGGTATAAAACAGCGTTAAGCTTTAATATGTTTTTCACAATTCTCAGCTAAATATAACTGGTAACTGTGTAGATTACATCCAAACACTGTTTCATATATTTTGTAGTTACGCAATAACATTGAGGTCCCAGAAGTACAAGAAATGGTGTGTTTGTCAGGGGTTACCCATTTGAGTTCCTACCTGCCTTTTTGGTTGAGGTGGAAGAAGACTTGAATCCTTAGGTTTAGCAAAGCGAGGATTAACAGGAGTGTCAGAAGAGAGCAGGGCTGGTTTATCTATTATCTCCTTGTAAAATGTTTTAAAAATTATAAAGGCAGAGTGGAAAAGAAAAGGAAGACAGTAAATAGGATTCAAAGATCTTTTAAGGCAGAAAAAAATAAAAGCTGCTTTTAAAGACATGTTACTGTGGAGCTTACATGTTTTGCAGATTTTTGTAACCTACCCATTTTATTAACTCCTTCTACCATCAAAGATACACTTAAAATTCAGCAGATTTAGTATTCTTTAAAAGAGGTTATGATCAAAAGGTAATGTCTTGAGGCTTCCTTCAACATGGACAAGCAAACCTCTGCACACATATCACACACAGAAAGCTCAGGGAATTGACAAGTAGCCAGGTAGAGTGCAAACAACAGTGGTTCACAGACTGAGAAAGTCACTTGACATCTATCAAGCCTACACTGGAGGATTAGTTATGTAAATAAACAAATGGATAAAAGCACAAAGAATTAAGCAAACCACCACCTTCGACAGAACCTCGACACCTTGCTCATCCTTCCTTCCAGATCTTTTAAGTGGCAGATCCAAACTAAGCTGACTCGAATCCTCTCACTGGTGAAAGTGTGATTTTGAGCTTATCGTCCCTACCTTGACAGCATGTGATTATTCTTAAACACTACTAGTCACACTACCAACAAACTATGAAAATGCTGTGGAATGTACAAGTATATTCCATTATGCCTACTTTAGGAATGGAAATGGCAGCTGGACACATGCAAAAGATTAGGTTCCCTTCTTACGCTTTCTAAATTTTCCATACAGAAATACTCCACTGGTTATGTAGTGCCCTTTATTCATAGAATATAGGGGGGAAAAAAAAGTCCTTCTGCAATACCATATGCAGCCAGTTTGGACTTCCACATAAAGTAAAGCTTCTACAGACTGGCTTACAAAAGATTTCTAGATACTGTAACTCCCCTACACTTTATTAATATAATAGATTTAATTTCTATGAAGTATAGAAAAAAGACAGCCTACTTCAAACATACAACAGATCCATTTTTTCCCTTGGAAATCCGCATCAAGTTCACAACGAGACACTACAGTTTAATTTCAGAGATTAGTTTTATGTTCATCTATGACCTACCTGCCTCCGAAAAATTGTATTTGGAGCATTTTCTTCAAACTTTGCCAACAGTTGAGTTGCCATTGACTTAACTTTGTTCTGGTTCATTCCTTCTCTGCCATCACTCTGTTCTTTCCCAGCATTTGTCCCTTGGCTTGAAAAGCCTGAAGCCTGCAAGGAAACAACAAACTATGTTTTTCTCAAGTTTACTTACAACACTCACGAAGAGAGAGAAAATTATAAAATCCTTATCAGCAAAGGGTGAAAGGAAATACAGTCTACAACGTATTAAAAATGACACTGTTTTGCATGTAAAAGTCAACAAAAAAAGTATTTTCTTTGGTCCCAGGGTACAGTAAAAAGTGAACATTAATTGGTACCAGTGATGATAAAGCAGAGTCACAAAGGTAAGTCATCAGAGAGGGGCTAGGAAACAAGCCGCAATACAAACTCTTCAAACAAAAATTTGTTTAAATAATTGAGTTGGGAAAAGGGAAAGAAAACTCCAAACAATATCTTAAGTGTTCTTTGGTCAAAAAGAACACTAGTGCGATTTAGGTAATGCTCTCCTCCCTACCAAATGATTTAAATAAATTTAACTCTTCTTCAGTGCACACCACAGTAAATTCAAAGTTTTAAGGGGGGAGGTTTTTGTTTACACCAAGTATAAGAGGCCAAGCCCTGGCCCCCCAACTCCCACTGCTTCCTCAACTCTGGTGCTCATATCAAGTAGCTGGATGGATATGCGTGGACACCACTGAACACCAACCTCCTCGAAGACACCAAAAAGACCTTTTCGACGTCTTTTGTTAGTCTCATTTTCTTCTGTTTTCCCTTCAACCTGAAATGGTAAAGCCAAAACAAGTTCTACAGATGACTGCAGCAGTTATCAGGTTTACCCAAGCAGTTCCTCCCAGGATAAACTTTCACAACCAGGCAAGCATGGTCTGCCCTGTGTTAAGGCAAGCATAAGTGAGCAGTGCCAGCATGCAGTGGTCCTCATGGTGCTGGCATGCCTTGTTAGCCCCCCCCCCCCAGCTCAGCAGGACCGTTCCTCATGTGAGGAGCCTGGTGGCCCTTGCAGCAGTTATCACATACATAAAAGCTGCCCTTTAGCCCCCGACTGGGAGCTCTCTCTGGACTCTGATAGGTGAAAAATACATGCTTGTACACTTCGTTGAACATAGGCCCTACAATGTTGGTGTTCACCTTTTCCTCTTTCAGTACTGAATAGTTTATAGTTCATAAAGCACTGGCACATCCTTGGAGAAAAAGCCATTACAGCACCAATTATTCTGTGAATTTTAACCCAGATTACACTGGTTTCCAGGTAAGTAACAAAATCCATAAACCTGTCACTTTTTCGCTACAGCCTCCATATCTCTTAACCTAGATATCTGCACACAGGTCACACATTCCCAGTGCAGACGTAACTCCTTTTTTGGAGCAATTATTGTCTGCCTTAAAGGTCTGTCTCCCTTCTAGGGTTCCCCTCCCTGACTATGTCTTCACATTACAGTACTTCAGCAACCAAGTTGCCTATTTCATGCTCAAGCTATGCACATATTTAATTATTTTACTGAACTAGAGATTACACAAATAATACTTCATACCCAGTCTGCATAAGTTTGCAAAATAGTCAATGCTTAAAAAATTGCATCAGTTACTAAATTCAGTCCTGAAGGTTTGGTACAATGGATTTTTTTTGTTTGATAAATGTCATGCTAGGTTCTACTTTATGAACAATAAACTACATTCCACTTATTTGCATTTGCCAATGCTGTACCTTAGTGATTGCTCAGCCAACTTTAAAAAAAGGAAAAAAGAATAAAGAGAGAAAGATCAAAGAAAACAGGCCTCCTTTTTACATATACACTGTTTCTAATAAATCATTATGCAGTGAATAGAAGTAATCCCAAACAACTTCTGGGCAAACACCAAAAGCATCAGATGACAATATTTTGATTACTTTGTATGCTTTAGTACATTGTCTTTCAAGCAGCAGCTCCCAGTAACCCAGCTTTACTCTACCTATAGTCATTAGTCTTCCAAGGAGAGTAAACAACATTACAGCACAATGTATTCTGATGTATTCTGCATAATAATCTGTACCACATAAAAGCAGAATTTGCCTAAGTGAATGGAGCAAACAAGATGTTGCCTTTCAAAAATCTTACGCAAAGGACTTTCATAAACGTATTTACAAAGAAGTGAAGACAAAGCAATTTAATTGCCTAGCAAAACTCCAAGAAAGAGGACTCTGCCCTTTATTGTGTAAACACCTCCATTCATTTATTAGTCTGGAGCACAGGAAATCTCAGTTCCTCTGCAGCCTGGCTGACACTCGTAGGAGAATGGAAAACATTATCCAGCCCAGCATACGCTGACAGAACGGCTACTGCCACAGCAGCTCCAGGCCCCTGCTTCCTGGGCTCTCACAACCTGCACCCAGATAAGGGTCCCTCTTCCAGCCAAAGAAAAGGGCAAACTAGATGGTACGGAAAGTTTAGCAAGCAACACTCTGTAACCCGGCTGGCTTTTGACTCTGTGATTTGCGAGTGCTCTCCTACAGTCATACCCAGATAATGCTCAGCACCGCTTTTGCAGGGGAAAGAACCATAAAACTGAAGCTGCAGCCAAACTCGTTACTCAAGCAGCTGCTTTCCAAGGATTTCCCAGCTAGTTTCAGGCGGTTATGGCACTCGCAAGTCTCTGTCCTAACCCGAGTACTCTGTTTCTTGCTTAGTTTCATGCCCCATCTGTGACAGGGCTGCAAAGCCTCAACACAACAAGGTCTTGACAGTCCCGCCCTCAAGCTGATTTGGAAAATGTCACTTCCACTTCTCCTTTCAAATGAGCCCCTGTGGTGTGAAACCAAAGGGGCCCGTCAAGCAAATCACCTCATGCTTTCATGTAGTGCCAAGAACTATACCTCCTGTTATGACAGAAGGCTTACTGCATGACGGGAGGTTAGTCAGAGGGCTGTACAGCTTAGTAATGGAAAGCTCTCCCCACTACTAAAAGTCTTATTTACCTTTGCAAATAACTCATGCAAAAACAACACTGCGGTCATGAAAAAAGGTTTTTCTTCTAAAGAAGTCATCCACAAGAAAAAGCAATGTTTATTTTGCCCGTTTGGTTTCTTGCTGCTCAGTTAGCTGGGAAACATGTCACTTGGTTTTGTGCATATGTGGGTGGCAGGGAAAAGTTATTTCCTAACAAGGATATATGAGGTTACTGGGCCATGGACTGTCCACAGTTTTTGAAAACGTGTTTGTGGATGGAAAATACTCAAGATATAAGCCAGTCTAGGAAATATCTGGAAATTCTGAAGTAATTCTTTAGGTTAAAAAAAATATTAAAAAAAATTTTAAATCACATTTCTAACAAAACTGAGAAGATAAGATTGCAACAAATTTTAAAAGCAATATATTAAAATATATAGAAATGCAGCACATACATGTACATCTGAGCTTTTATTAAGGATGGTGAAATCCAAAAGGAGTAGGAAATCTGTACTTTTGCAGGCAAAAATTTAGTCTCTGCATAGGTATAAATGAGGTAATACAGTTAAGCATTAATGAGTCTGTTTAAAACAGGGAAAAAAGAAAAAAAAAGAAAAAAACCCAAACACCAAAACCAAAGAAAGAGCTTGAGAATCATTGCAGTAGATACACAGTTTCTGGCTGGCTCAGGAAACTCAAAACCTGGAACAGTTTAGCAGTAAACTGCATTTCAGAAAATGCAGAAGTTACATTCATTTTGGTGGGGAGTACATTCTGCTGTCTAACCTGCACTGGTTAATCTGGACTTGAGACACTGGTGCCTCTGAGCCAGGTTGTGCAGACACTCCCCATTTAAATTGAAGTTATAATGAAGGTAGGCTTGGCTGTGAAAGCAAAGCCCCTCCTCAAGGTCTCCTTTCAGAAGGGGAACAAGTTAATGAATAGGCAGAAGGTGAAACAGTTTATTACTGAATAATTTCAGTAGAGAAACTTTTAAATTAAATCATATAAAACTTTTGAAGTTATAATCCAATTCAGAAACACACACACAATACTCTCACTCAGGTCTCCATAACCCTTCAAGGCCCTGGAGTCTTTAATGGCAACATGTATGGGCACGGATATATTTCATACAGGGACATAAAGAGAGCATGTCAATAAGTTTTCATTAATAAGTGACTGAGAGATGAAAGTACATGGGTATGACTAAGACACCATCACCTCAGAGCCTTGCTAGTCACCCTGCCCACTGCTTGTCACCGTTGCAGGCTTTATGCACTTACAAGGGTTTAAAAGCTTCCCTCCAGAACCATGTCAGCATCCACAAACTGCTCAAATCACTCCTTTCATTAAAAAACAGCACCCCCCCAATCAATATCTAATCTAGCATACCAGTCATAATTTGAACTGCTAAATAATATTATGGCTGTATATTTAATTGCAGAAATACAGAACTACAGGACTATTTTTCTTAAAGGTAAAAATAGCCCAGAAAAATTCCGAGTTCCACATCTCAGAAAAAAAAAAAAGCCCAAAACCAAAGCCCCCCGAAATAAAAAACTTAGCATGTAGCATTGCACAAAACCTCCTAAAAAACACCTTTTGAAAAAATTTCCAAAACCAAAACATGAAATACAATACACATAATGGAGCCAAGATTTCAAATATTTCAAGTCAAAAGCTTGTAAACACATCAAATAAAACATGCTCCTCCTCCTCTCCCTTTTACCTACACTGAAGAAGATTGACAAAGACAATGGATATGAATTCTCCCCAAGTACACTCAAATTCTCACTGTGATGCAAAATTTTGCATTTAGAGAGAATGTTTAACTGGGACTACTATTAATGCTTCAGGAATTTGACACTGACAATGCTTCAGTTTTATCCTTACAAACATCACGATTGCGTGTGCATGTGTGTATTAGCCCTATTTATTGTGAAATGCTTTAGTTTTTTAATATGCTCAAGAATCTCCTTCTACAGGTCTTTTAATAGTAGGATATATATAAACCCCTTATTTCTGAGCCTGACAGTTTATTTTCATCTGTTTAGAAGAGAAAGATTTATAGGGAAAGTCTTCCTTCTCAACTTACCTTTGGTACTCGCTTTCTTGGTAAGGTTAAATTGATATAATTATTGAAGATGAAGTTCGATGATTTTGCTGAACAAAGATCATTATTTTCTCCATTTTGCTTGTCATCAGCATCTGTTCAAAAAACAACTGCTTAGGATACTTATTCACATTTCTTTATTTTAAGTACTTTAACTATGTCAGAACTTTCCAGTTGAATGCTGCTAGCAATCACATATAAGAAACCCAGGCAAATAAAAGTATATACATACAATGCAGGACTTGGAAAAAGGAAGAGAAACACCCAGGAATGGACATGCTGTATGCGGTCATCCTTACCAGAGAATGATTCTAACGACCTGATACATGAACTTCATGATGTCAAGCAGCAGTTATCCAGCTGCTCCTGTTCTCTGAAACCACCAAGGACCCACAAAACCTTGGTCTTCAATCAAGTTTTTCCCCCTTTCCTGTTTTAAGCACAAGGTAACTATTGCAGACAGAAGCAGGCACGCTCGCATGCCAGAACAGCTCAGCCGGGAAAGAACTCGGCTCAAGAGTAGTGTTAACAAGCAGCCTGGATGAAGTGCTTCTGCTCCCCAAACTCGCAAGAATTAGGAGGAGACTGGGTTTGGCTTACCTACTGCCCGCAGAGGTGTGCCCCTGAATAGTTCATAAAACTTGGAGAGGTACATGACCATGCTGAGCTTGTCAGGCTCGCTGGCTGACCCCACCTCCTTCCCGGTGGTCACAGGGGGGATCCCAAACTCCTGCTCAGCAACATCGAACGCCAGCTGGTTGTTTTTGACAACGTCCTCTTCGTTCAGAGCATCAAAGTCACTGTGGGGATAACAGACTGGCATCACTGGTGGTTTGCTCTCTGTTCCCCTCCCTTGCCCACTGGAGAGGTGCAGAACACCACCATGAATGAGGGCACAGGCGTTTCACTGGGTCAAAGCTACGGAGTCTACACAATGCCAAAGGTAAGAGTCTCATAGAAATCCCATTATAACAAATCCTGGCTTGCCAGAAATGTAATTTAAAAGCAATTTCACTGAACTGGATTTTGATGTAGTCCCATGAAAAAGGATTCTATTATTTATGAAGAAATGCAATTCATCCTCAGAAGTGCCAAGAAACGTTTTTTGTCTCCAAATACAGCTGTGGTACTACAAATGTCACCTGTTAGCAATTGACTTTTTAGTTTCAATTAGTTCTATAAATCATCAAAGCCAGGAGGAGTAAATTTAGGCTAGCATTTTATGAAACAAACACATTATATGTGTACGCACACACGTGCACAGGCACTACTTTTCTTTTTAAGGTGTTACACACACAGCTTGAATGATGACCTCTTGTCTATGTCATAACTGGATTTAGCAGTGCACTAAATAAGTACATCACACATCTGGAACTGCATTATCCATTCTCTAATCCATTTTCTATGGGACCTATTCTAAGACTCTGATCCCTTGAATGGCTTCCAAAATTTGTGATTAAAATAAACATGTGAATAAATTACAAAGCTCCAGGCAGGGTAGTTTCTTTCTCCTCATAAGGGACGTGAGGTTTTGAACCCCCAAAGAATTCCTCTCTCTGCCTCCCCACCCACACACTGCCTATTTTTTCTGGTGCCAGGGGGCTGCCGGCAGCCCTCCACCCCAGCCCTGCCCGCAGGCAGCCGCCTCTCTTGCCTGCCTGGATTTCATCTGGCCAAATCCTTCAGCACTTCCATTTAATACCAAAAATACCCCAACAAGATCTGAACACAATGCTAATTAAATGGCAGGAGGTCTGTTAGCTCAGGAAGATAAATCTATCGACTTTCTAGAGAGAGCAGTGCTTAAAAGACGCTTCCCACAGACAGCAAAGATGACTTTGCTTTCTATACTCTCTCTCCCCCACTTATATCCACAAAACAATCCATAATTCACATTTTTTTAAACTAACCCAAGGCAAAAAAAATATCTTACTCTTACATTCTTAGCTCTGCCTCTGGCAAAGCCATACGAACAAGCACCCTGGGTATTGCTCCTGGTTTTTACAACTTATCACACCTCATAAAAGAGCTCAATCATTTCTTTTATTTATCCATGATAAAGGGAGGATGATAATAATTCATTCGAGACTGCTAAGTCTGTGTAGGAAGGCAAGAGAATGCATCCAAGAGAATGCATTCTGAGGACTGATGAGAAGACAGAAGAGTCAACCCACCACAGACTGCATCAAGCAGGCCCCGTAACCCCGTGCCAGAAATTGCCAACTCCTGACACCTGTCACTCATCCACCCTCCTGTATCCAACTGAGGAACCCTACAAAATGTTCATACATAAGAAGTCAGGTCTTGTAGGGTTGAACCCCAGAAATACTGTCAAAAGGAGAATGCTGGCTTAAATTCAATCTATTCAATCCCTAAAGCAGTTAATTTTCAAGGGCCAGCCCTTGCTGCATAGCTCAGCTGCAAGGGGACTGCACTCTTCTGGACAAAGAGTTGCGAAAAAACACTACCTCCTGTGCACATTCATGGCCCTTCATTTCCCTACGTGACTGTCACAGAAACCACTACAACACACTGAGGATGGCTCCTTTAAGGTTTATCCAGGTATTTCTCTAACTCATGACAATGCCATTATGGCTGTGGCTTTAAACATGCACTAAAAACCTGTCTCCAGGGGCCTGGGAATGCAACTCTCACATTCTCCAAGCACTGCAATTTTTGTTTTAAATAGCCATGTGACTCCCACAAACATGGTCATAAGTCATAAGGTTCAAAGCCTTCCTAGCTCTTTGAAAGCATATATATTTCATTTTAAATGGCATGCAAGGACATAAAGAAAAAACAAAGCAAAAACAACCCCACCCTCTTCATCCCCTAAATCTGGCGATGGTGTGGAACTCTTTGCAAAAACCCTCAATAGAAGGGGACTTTGAGTACTAGTGGTGTTCTGGTTGGTCTTAGACTATACTTTGGTATATGTTTAATATATCCTACACTCAACAAGATCTACAGATGTCACTTACATGAGGTCAGGTCTGAAGCGATGGATAATTGCACACAACGCAAGGCCACTTTTCCAGGAGGTAGTCAGGTCCGTGACATTAACGTTACGGTACCCTTCTGTCTGTTTCTGACACCAGGTCAAAAGCTTGTTAGGTCGAATATCTGACTCTGCAGTTACAGTGGACAGTAAACATTTTGATCAGTTTTTGTATGTTTAGAAGGCTACAAATATTAAGCCACAGCAAACATGAGATGTCACATACCATGTCTTGAGAGATTCACTGATCTTCTAATGGAGCTTACTCTTTCAAGAGGACATTGCTGTAACTCATTGGTAACATATAACTGTCTCACCTACAAGTGAAAGTGATTAGCAGCATAATGTTAGGAATGCTTGGAGAGAAAAAACAAGTTTTCTTTCTAGGTTAACTATATCAACAGCTGATTTTAAATTAAGGAGTCTCCTGAAGATTTTGTTTATGCAAAAAAAAAAGGACTATCATTAATAGACAAAAAGTGAACCATGATTTCACAAGCAAGCCTTTTAAGTACTGACCTGGTGAGGTCGAACACAGCTTGAGTTCAAGTTCGGATATCTTGTTCCCGGGTCAATGGTATACTGGTCAAAGTTCTTGTTAATATTTTCAGGGGTAGTCTGAGGCAAGAGTCGATAAATGCTCTCTCTTATAGAGAAAAAAGATGGAAGAGATATTGATTATAATAAATATATATAATATAAAGAGTATTTTATTTTTTGCTGCTACCTGCACCTTATTTTGATTCTGCCAGGACAAGCGTTACGCACTAAGTGCAGAATGCATCCATCCCATTTCTTATCCCTGCTTAGCAGGAGAAGGATGCCAGACAGAAAAAAGGACAAGAAAAAGACAGACTCTAGAACTTATGCCCATATTTTCCTGAGGCAGGAAGCAAGCAAGAAAAAAAAGAAGAAAAAAAAAAAAGGAGGTTACATCATTCAGTCATCTGGTTTTGCTTTAACCTCCACCCAAGGAGTAACTACTTTGCCACATAACAGCACTAAATCCCGTCATTCTGCAATTCCTATAACCACCACAGTCTTTTTTATTATGCTGTTCAGTTTTCCATGTGGGACTATGCTGTGTTTGAGTCATCCCACAGGCTTCTATCTTAAAACTTCTCAAAGCGCTGTACTTAGTAATACTTCTACTTGCATTACCACAACGATGACTATTTCTGTTATGTATCTGCCCCGAAACAGCCTGGGCAGCTGTAGGGGAGCAGGGCAGTTGCCATCAGGACCGAAGTCAGCAACTTCAACCATCAGACCATGGTAACACCAAGATCACTGGTGCACTTAACAGCAGATTTTTTTGTTCTGGTCAAAAAGACATTACATAGAGAAGCTTATGACGCAGCATGATAGCAATTCTCTTTTAGCATACATTTATCAGCCTAAATAAAGAGGGCATCAGGGCTACTAAGCTAAAAGGCACTGTTAAAATCACAGGTACCAACTATGAAGGCTGTTAGTGTTAAAGTATTTATTTCGACTTGTTTCAGGATTTTTTTTTTTTTCATTAAAAAACCAACATGCTTGGAGGGTTAGTCTTCTGGTTTGTTCCTTAAGGATCACGCTTAATTCTAGTCATTAGTGATTAGTAATTTT
The DNA here is from genome assembly GCA_013400135.1 of Rhinoptilus africanus. NCBI lineage: Eukaryota > Metazoa > Chordata > Aves > Charadriiformes > Glareolidae > Rhinoptilus > Rhinoptilus africanus. The sequence goes on from VXBO01006690.1 coordinate 247,676, forward strand.
GTGAAAAAAACCCACATCATGCACATTGCTAGATCTCTATCAGTGTGCAGGAACTTAAAAGCAATGTCCTGCTACTACTGTAAATTGTTCAGTAACCTAAAAGAATGGATAATTTCAACCCAGTGCCACTGCAGTGAAGCAGAGTATTTCTCCTGTTGGCATTCTGATTTCCACTGCCTTCTACCAATACTGCAACCCTTTAAAACACTAGAAATGATAGAGAAGACAAACGCAGCACTCACCGCTCAGCAAGGATTTCTAATGGGGGTTTTCCTTGAGCCCAGCTCCGCACCATCCACGCTGTATCAAAAGCAGCTAAGAAACCTCTTGCACATCCAGTACCCATTGGCCAGAAGGGCTGTAAGAAGAATTTACATTTTAATTCCTTATATTTATTAAGTTCTTGTTACAAAAGTAACTTGCAATGTGAATTTGGAGTCTAGGGTTTCATACTGTTTTAGAAACGTAGCCCAGAAAGAGTTAAAATACAACACAGCCAACTCTTGAAGTTTTTAGACTTTTCTCTCCTCCAAGACTTAGGTAATGAAAAAGACTGCTTTCACTTTTTCTTTTTTAAAGTTCTGTATTTAAAAATAAGTTTCTTAACCTAAAAGGTAAAGGCTGAGGGAAAAAAAAAAGACTCAATACTCAAGAATCAGTCAAGGAAAAAAAGATGCCTTCTCATCTCCTAATTTTGCTTTGGACTGATCTTTTCAAACACTTCAGGCTGTCAGCATGAGTTGACATAAATAATATTAGTTGCACGATACACTTCTCACTTCAGAAAGAGAACATACCAAGGCAAAGAAGCTGCAATAAAAATTAGGACCAAGTTTTTCTCTGTGATGGAAGTCAGGAAAATTATGCCATGCACCCAAACTGAGGACACAGAGCTCTCAGTTTTCAGACAGAAATACAACTTGCATAAAGCAAAACAGGATCTCAGCCAGAGACTGCCAGCCAAGCATTAGTTATGACATAAACTATGGCATAAAAAAAGAGAACATAAAAAAAAATCTATTCCAAAGAAGGTACCATTCTTTCAGGACGCATAAGAGAAGACAGTTTGTTTTGGAGGGTAGATTGAACCGCTGGATTAAGGCGGGGGGGAGCTGGAGGAAGCACAAATGACTACTTGAAAGACATTCCAAGATATACCTCAAGCAAACTGTCTCCAACAAGCGCCACCAGGAGCTGATGTCTGTGCCTCTCTCTCACTAGTGCAGCATTTTCTGATGCATACATGGAAGTAAAATCAAACATTGCTACATCTGGTTGCCCATAGTGATTAATTGCAAAATCCAAGGAAGGCAGCTGGTAATTGGTTGCAAAGTCAGCAGCTTCTCTGGCATAGGACAGCAAATTGCTCTGGTTCACATTTTCCCCACAAAGGAGCAACTCAGTGTCAATATAGTCCTGCAAGGAGAGAAGCACACAGGATTAGATACTCCAACCATCCTCTCTGGGTCAGAGCGTTGCAATCTCAGAGCATCAGGGTGGCAATCACACACCTCACAGCATAAACAACCAAGTGAGATTTGTCATCTCCTCCAAAAAGGTAACAAATAAACATAGGTTACTGCACTGCCTCAAACAGGAACTCTCTACGCCAACACTGAATAAGCAGCTTTATTTGCAATAGAAGATTATTGTGCCTCCCATTTCCTCGCTTCTGTGTTAATTCTCTCATAATACTACTTCCCTCCCATCAAAAGATGTTATCATCATTGCTGCAATGCTTTTTTGCATGTGTGCACCCCACATCTGAAACCACACAAGAGCAGAAATACCAATGCACCAATGACATAACATGTAGGTCTCAGCCTGAATGTTTGATTTAGCATCTCAGTAACAACACGTTCAAACTTTTCTGTTGTTCTCGTTTGGGCTTGTTTGGCTTTTTTTGGGCCAGCGGGGTAAAGGACCCTGCCTTTATAGGTCGTCCTACTTAAAGCCGGTGATTATTAATAAGGCAGCTTCTATTTACAGGTTAATCGTGGATGAGACCCCTAATCGCAGGGATGATACCACAGAACCGCTATTAGCCCAGTTGTTTTAACTGGACTGTTCCCCATCCCCCCCACCTCAGACCTGAGCAGGTCAGGAAAACAGCTCTGATGGGCAGCAACTGCTGCTCCTCCTCTCCAAACTCCCCACACATCCCCTGGGACTGCCCCCACCTACAAACAGTAACCTCTCAACCCCAGGGCCCACTTCCCACGGCTACAAAGATGATTAGGGGACTGGAGCACCTCTCTTATGAAGATAGACTGAGGGCATTGGGTCTCTTTAGTCTGGAAAAAAGACGTCTGAGGGGGGACCTTATCAACACTTATAAATACTTAAAGGATGGGTGTCAGGAGGATGGGGCCAGGCTCTTTTCAGTGGTGCCCAGGGACAGGACAAGAGGGAATGGGCACAAACTAATCACAGGAAGTTCCACCTAAACATGAGGAGGAACTTCTTTACCTTGAGGGTGGCAGAGCCCTGGAACAGGCTGCCCAGGGAGGTGGTAGAGTCTCCGTCTCTGGAGACATTCAAAATCCGCCTGGATGGGTTCCTGTGCAACCTGCTCTAAGGTGGCCCTGCTCTGGCAGGGGGGTTGGACTAGGTGATCTCCAGAGGTCCCTTCCAACCCTATGATTCTGTGATTCCTACTCCCCCCACCAACTGTTGGGGGCTGCCATCTTTCCCCAACCCCCCGCCCCAAGTTAGGCATAGCCAGCTGCTCTGCCCTGGGACCCTCATCCTCCAAAAGGAAAGGAAATTGTGGCATGGAGCTATGTAGTCCAAGTGGTCCCATCAGAAAGGCAAGAAGCCTTCTGTTAGCTCCCCACAAGTACTTCCTTAGGGGAAATTATACTGGACTGTTTTGGCACTGTGCAAGAAAAATTGACCTCTCTTAGACTTCCAGGAAGAGAAATTTAAATGGTGCTAAAATACTTTCTAGTAACAAAAGAAAATAAACCTCTACATCTTACAGGAGGAAAAAGAAGAAAAAATATATATAAAAGAAAAAGGCCTCAAAGTTCCAAGTACCTTTGAAAGTTCAGGCCATCACGTTTACAGCCTCCTTCTGTCATGTTTCACCCACTTTAGAGAATTTGCAATTTAGCCTGGGGTAGGTTTTAATGCTTCCTTGTTTGCCTGATAAAACTGTGTATAGCTGTGCTAAGTTCACCCTTAAATAAATGAGGTTTTAATTTTGTGGTGTGATGACCACATCACGTATTTCCAAGGTGAGTCAAGATCCCATTTCAGCCAGTTTCAGACATGACAAATTTAGGAAGTATTGTTTTCAGTTCTCTACAGAAACTTTGTGCTTACTGGAGGGAAGAACAACCAAACAAAAAAGGCACAATAAGATCTAAGTGATCTGAGCTTTAATTGAGTGATCTAGTAAGTCTATAAATACCTTCTATAACATGCAAAAATATTTATGCAGATGTTCACACTTATTCTGTGCCAAGTAAATAAAACAGGGATTCAGCATTTTTACATACATTAATAATCACTCCTTTGTCCAGAAGACTCTGCTTTTTTGCTGTCATCACAAAATAATGAGTGCTATCTCTATAGTAAACAATATTCTCCAGGTCAATTCCTGAAAAGAGATAATACATTTGTTATCAAGTACAGTGCACTGTCTGTGCCATTTACACCAACATGTCATCGATCCCCACAGGTCAGTTTCCTTCTTGGGATACATTCACTTTCCCAGCTGGGATGAAGCATTAGTAGAGAAGATGCTATAAAACAAAACAAGTGAGGAGATTGGTCTCATCCCACAAGAGTTTATCTCAGCATAATTTGAAGTTACCTAGCAGCCTTTTAAGGAACAGCCAGTTATCTACAGCCTTAACAAGTGGGTCAAATCAGGAGGTTCGGTTTCAATAACAATACTAATACTACTAATAATATCACAGCTGTAAATCAAGAATGGAATTGTTTGTACTGACGGTGGATACAACTATTCTGAAACCCCTTTCATAAAGATGTATTTCACAGTTTATATTTCAAGTATTTATGGCAGATTCCTGTCTAGTTCTTTTCAGTTTATCAGATGTACACATCAAAAAGCAAGAACAAACTCCTCCTAGAAGGGCAGAGCCTTTTTCACAGGATTTAAGCTGTTCAGTATGTGAACGGATACAAACAAAACAAACCATGTCTTAAGGGAAAACTCTGGGCACTGAAAGTGCTCTTCTAAATTTGTTCAACATAGCAGACATTTTTACAGTTGACAAAAATTTAAACATTAAAACAAGCTATGATGTGGCAACGCCCAAGCTAAAAAAAAATAAATCTCAGTGCACCATAAATGGGCACCTCCATCTGCAACATTCTGACATCAACAGCATTTTATCACTGGGCAGTTTTGTACTATATATTTAAATTGATGTTAATAACAATAGGAAGGTGGCCTGGCACATAAAGAGTTGCTCTACTGTCTCTTGAATTTGGTTGTGGAAAAAACGAGGATGCACTCACCCGTTTCCTCTTTAAGGTCCTGGAAGAACTTCTGATTAAAGATGAACGCAACACCACTGATTTCTTCTACTTTGGCTTCTGCAGTTGTATTTCTGTTTATAAAATTGGCAGTGATAGCTATAGCCAGCTTTCCACGAAACTCCTTTCTCCTGAAACCTGATAAGCAAAGAAAAGAATTAAAAACACTGGAAACTTCACATTGGACTTTCAGGGAGGGTCAGCTCAAGGCAGCTCGGTCTCTTTCCTACATTTAGTACCACACTTCAAACAACACACCATCAGCAGATTCCATCATTCCTCCAAAATTCTCTTGAATGCATAGAGTCTCTTCTCCCCACTTCCAGCTGCAAAACTGGAGCTGTACTGCATTCAAGATAAAGTCTCATAAAAAAAAAAAAGGTCTGGAGGTGAACTATGGGAAGAAGTTGAACATGGGAAGAAGTTAAGGACAAATGATGACTAAAGACAAATAGACTGGAAATAGAGCAGATCAAATTTAATGGAGGGGAACATTTTTAACAGGCTAACTAGCAAATAAGATTCACGCTATGTATGTAGTAAACAGCTTATGAGAAAACATGCAAGAGATCAGCAGTCAAAAGCAGCAGAGAAAGATCTGAAACACAGAAACCTCAATAACGGTGCCTAGGTGTCCATGCTAGCAGCTAATGAGGTTTTCCAAAGATATTAGGGGTTGAAAAATGTTCAGTGGCTTAACTGTTATATTTCCAAGGCGAGACTGACTGCAAAGTTACTTGCTCTCTTGCTCCATCCAAGCTTCCTGTTTTCCAAAAATAAAGCCCGCTAAGCCACAATCTTGCAATCACACACTTAAGTTCTTCCCTCTGAGCATTCCCCTTATCCGTAAGTAAATTCTGAAGTAGGACAGAGGGTCCTTAGAGTATTTTTAGCCAACTGCAGCTGACTTTACAGAGGATACACGTGTTTTCTAAGAAGAAATAAATCAGCTATGAATTTTTGTCTCTGTGCTTCTTGATATGCTCTCATTATTTCATTGGGATAGATTTAATATGACAATACCAGCTTCTGTATGTTGATAATCTTCATCTTCAGTGCACCAAACATTCCCTTAGATCCTGGTACTACGATAACCGTTAACTTCTCAATAGAGTCTGCATCTGAGGTACAAATAATTTCACTTTGCTGATATCTGACTATTTAGACTGTCCTTTATGGAGGATAGCCAGACAACAGCATGGGGAAATTTTTAATACAGCGTTATAAGGAATTAACTGTAAGCATTTTGTACTCGTCAGGTATAAGAATAAGCAGACAAACTATGAAGCTAGTAAAAAAAAAAGAAATAGTGTACTTAGTGAACTCAAACTACATGGATATAATTAAAGCTATAAGGGGAATATATAATTAAGAAACAGGTTTGCTCATATGATACAGCTTAGCAAGCACCTTGCTAAGGAGGACGGCTCAGGTGGTCTGACTCCTCAGCAGTGACTCAAGTTCAAGAAGCATTCCCCTGCCCCCCATCTCAGAGTTACTTATTATCTTTTGGTATCTGCTTTTGAAGTCACATCACCACTATAAAAGAGCGATACCTCTGATGCCTTCATTAAGTAGCTGGCAATCACGTTTTGGTCATTGGTTCAAACACCTAGTGCAAATTTACAGCACAATAGCAAAGACTATGCAATTCCTGACACATATCTTGTCAGCCTCCTTAAAGTTAAATCATATATTTACTTAACTTTGAAGCAAGCCCAATGGCATCACAATGCACTTTGTAGTCAATGTAGTTACACAGTGCTGAAAATTAGTAATGACAGTGAACGTCTTTATTTTGAGCTACAACTTAACAGTAAAAGAAGAAGATGCCACATAAAAAAAAAAGTTTTCACACAGACTTCAGTGGATTGAAAGGTAGCTTGTTGCTTTGTGTTCTCCTCTGAGGCCTTCCAAAATACCCTAAAGACCATTAATAAAGCTAAAACCATTCACCTACCTTCTAATGTGTTCCTGCGGCCGTCTGCACCAATAATAACATCGAATTCATACTCTGACAAAGGGTGATCCACAGGGAGAAATTCAGCCCTCCAACCTATCTCTAAAAACACAAAGAATAATATTTATTCATTCTTCAGTAATACAACTGAGAAATTATTTCAAAGTCTGAAGAAAGGGCATTAAGATAAATGGTCCATTTTTCATTTAAGTGGAGCTGAATTCTGCCTTGGTGTGATGGAGGGAAGTTCTGTTGCAGTCAAAGTTATGTTCAGGCCGTATTAGTAAAGTGTCAAGCTTGTAAACTTACAATACAAAAAAAAAAGGAAGCCTTCATTTGAATAACTTAATGCACTAAACTTCCTCTCAGACCTGAATCACAAGAATATGCTTAAGCACTTCATTCTCTCAGAAACAGCCCCACAGTGACCTTGTCAGGACACACAGTTACAGCAAGGAAGGGCTGGGTATTAAAAGAAGAAACATAACATTCCATCATCTATAGTTTTAATTGTCTTCTAAGCAGAAATTAAATGGAAGCATACCCACAAAGCAAAATTTAAGTTTTGCATTAACACAAAGCTGATTATGTGAAAGTGTTTGTATTGTCCATATTTAAAAATCACATACGCTTTAACTACTTAAAACAATATATTTATTCCACTGCCACTATATGACCACTTAAAGAGAGACAGCACAGCATTTCAGTTAAAGTAAAATTTTAAAATATTCTATTCCTACTACACCCTAAATACTAATCTTAAAAAGAAAAAAAAAAAAAAAAGGATGAGAAATCTTTCTCTGTTTTGTTTAAAAATCTTGCATAAGATGACTGGTAAGACTCTGTGTGCCAGTGGGAGTTATACCAAATGTGAAAGCAAAATAAGGCCCAGGGAGCTTAATCCATCCTCAATATTTACATTATCAATCAAAAATTGTTTTTGCAAGAAGATACCAAAAAGCCACACCAGACTCCCTACAAAGCCTCAAACACATGCCAGAAGGCATAGTGCAAAACCTCAACTTCTCAGACTGGGTCGTATTTTAAGAATTATCAGTGCTTTATCACAATGACACTTATCATCCCTACAACTGCATAGAGCAATCCTAGCTGAGTAAGAAGTGCAAAAAGCTCCCATTATTTTAAACCAAATTCAACTGCCTTGAATGATTTCACATAATGTCTGACATAAAAAGAAGCTACTGTGAACAGAAGTACATTATGATAGACAATACTTTGGTTTTCTTGATCTTCAGGAGGTTCCAGGACTTTCACGAATTCTAGATTCACATGGATTTCAACTCCTAGTATAAGTGCAACTTTGAAGAGGATAAGTTGAAGTTGTCGAATACCTGTAGACAGCAAGTAACAAAGATGTATTTAATATGTAAGTAATCACAGCTGCTACCAGCATGCCATCCAACTGATACTAATTGTTAACATAGGCATGCAGCGTTATTATTTCATACTGTGACAAATGCAAACGTAGCAACCACCACAGGATGTTGTTCTCTTCCGGCTCATTTTCCTCTTGCAGCACAACCTCATTGGTAATAAAACTCATTTCAGTAAGTTTGTTATAATACTTTTTTAGAGCTTTCCTTCTTAGCAGATCCTTTAAATATCATTAACCAATATGTTGACGATTTGGGGACTGAAAATTTTACAGCATATTTCCCTGTGAAATATCCCACTGTTGCGTATTTTCTCATTAGATTAAGGGTTGTGTCTACCTTCAACACATTAGAGTGAATATCAACATTCTTGATACTTTGTAAGAAAAACCTGTTGTCTAACCAATGCAGACTAATAAAAAAGCTGCTCCATAAGACTGTCAATTTATTCAAATGCCATCTTGCAATTACATCATTANTCTTCTGACCTCAGTACATCTCTTACCAGAACAGTGCTCATGCCCTCAGGTACTTACTGATGTGATCAATAGATCCTGCACAGAATTTTCCGTAAAATTTCTTTGCTCCAAGCCCCCGGAGATCATGGATTGTAAATGGCCAGAGATGCAACACATTGTTTCTTGAAAAAGTGTCCCTCTTCTCTACGACGACGACTTTGGCTCCCAGGAAGGCAAGTTCTATAGCAGTCCGCAAGCCACATGGGCCACCTCCAATAATTAAACACTAGCAGAGAAAAGAAGGAGTCTTACTTTTGCATCGACTTCCATGCGGTTTCTAACTTACTCTATTGATATGACTTGGTATTCAACTGGACTTGCGAGTGAATTCCAGTAATTCCAGTTTAAACGAATAAACATTCAAATTTTGTTCGCATGTGGTGTTCAGGCAATTGATACAAGAGGATAAACTGTGCTCCATGCTGACATAAAAGCATCTGATAAAAAGTTGCAACAGAAGAAAAGAGCAAAAAGCCAAGCACTTTCAAGCATCTGCTCATATATTTCTAACTTGCACTTAGCGTTTCAAAAGTGCTTGCAGTAAACAGGATTACAGCTACATAAAAGGGAGGGGAAAGGAAATAAGTGGTCTTGGTGTAGGCTTTTTTTGTTTTAAAGAGGAAATCACTGTACATTTGCTAGACTTGACAAATCTATGGTAAGGCAGTAGTCTCACAGTAGTAATTACTCTCTTTCAAGCAAGGGCGTACCCTGAATATAACAGCTTAGTTCACCGATGCTCTAAAGCAGGGCATGTCAAGGGAAGTCAGGAGACTCATCCTGCTTCACCAGAGCTGGGGAACTCAGCCTGTCCTGGTCTGTTTCACCCAGTAGTCAACATCCTCACATTCAGGACAATCACATTTTAGGAGCTTAAATCTAAGTTTGGGCAGCCTCAGAAGAACTGCTTCAGAAATGATTACAGAGAATTCTTGCCCGGATTTCAGTTGACAGCTGTAAGTTTTCACAAACTAACAAGCAAAGGATTTACAGAAAGCAAACTAATTAAAACTCAAACATATCTAATGCTTACATTTTCTCGACTGATTACTAAAAACTAATTGGAAACAGTCTTATAGCTGGATAACGTTGCTGCTCCACACCTCCCCCCAAGACCCAACCCCACTCCCCCAAACCCCACACAGATGTCCCAAAATCTGCGCCACCGGTTGGAGCGCGGGGCTGGGGCAGGGACAGCGGCGGTGGGCCCGAGCAGAGGGGAGAGCTCCGGCCACGAGGCTGAGCTCTGCCGCATTGCAAATCCAAACCCATTATCTCACAGGCCAGACATGCTCCTGTGTGTCCCGCACACATAGCCAGACAGTGATTACAGTTTCAAAGCAAGCATGGGCTGTATCTGGAGGCTCATTGGATACGAATCTGGTTCCCATTACATTTCAATTTCATAAAAGAGAGTCATTTATTTGTTTTGGTTTGTTCGTCATTTGTTTTCAAATTTAACAACTTAAGCAAAAATTATCTGGGGCTGACTTTTGTCCATTACTTTTTTCCAACTCAATTGTAAAAGTGCAAAAAAATTCTTTTAAATTGAATAAATAATTTGAATAAATTCCCACTGAAAGAAGAGCTCCTGTGAGGTGCTTTTGCTTTGCTTTAGCCTAGTGTTTTGTGAACTAAAGTTAAAGTTAGGTTGTTGCATTAGCCACTTGGCTTTCTCCCTCTTAAAAGAGCATATTTAATTCATAATTTCAGAAGAACCCTCCTCATGCTAAATATTAAAAAAACATCAACAGATGTCATTATATAAAGGAAGAAAATAGAGTGCAGATGTTATCCCGACTGAAGAGGATCACTGGTGGAGTCTGGGTCAGGTCCTCTCTGCACATGCTTCTTGTGATTAACAGGGGAACTCTGAGCTCTGACAAGTGAGCAACTGCCTTCACAGCTATGTAGTTTTCCAGTAATGTTTAGCAAGCAGTTATAAAACATTTTACAAATAAAGACCATATATGGTTTGATAAGGTGGGGTTGTTTCTCTGGCTAACAAACTGCATTATATATAAATAAATGCAACTTTTTTTAAAAAAGCAGTCTTTTGAGATTTAGTCATAGTGGATCCTGCCAAGTAATAAAACCCACACAGAAAACACTGTTAGTTCCTCCTGGTGCTTTGCAATACAGCATGTTACAATTTTAAGGAGGATTCTGCCCCCTCCCCTCCTCCTATCACCATTGACAAAATACCTTCCTAATTGCCTAGAGACACTGTGAAAAATGGTTGTATGTTTGCCATCATCCATGGTTACCTTCCATAAACATATTTATCTATGTCTCAGAACTATTTGTTCTTTGATTTATTAAGGAGGTTTCCTGAGAGTGTAGAGCTTACTCTTGGCACTTTGTCATCTTTTTTTTGAAATTTTGGGGGTCAAAATTGGCACAAAACCGTTGCAAAGGTAATTCTTACTGTGTTTACGTTCCTACCCTTATTAAGTAAGGAAAGGGACCACACCACTGTCCTGTCCCTGCCCTCCCTCCCCAGCTCTCTGCTTGCAAACAAATTCACAGGAGAAGCCTTCTTGTATCCAGCCTAGAACAAACCTGGAATGGCTTCCTCTTTCACCTCCTGTTACCCCAGCCTCCTGGCTCATCAGGGCCTGCTTTTGAAATTAATTTCTTGCAGTTTAACACAAATCGTGACAACTGGCATCCCGTAAGGAAGTCTTGAATGAACAATCCTGAACTGCAACAAACAGGGTTGGACAAATGCCAATGGTTTCTTGACATCCACATCGCCATTCACAGCTCAACTGTCTTATAATGGTGCCAGATCATCTCCTAAAAAGGTAAAGAGCAACTTGACTTTTCAAAGCATCTTCCGCAAATTATTCGAAGCAACAGTTGCTGAAGAAGACTGACAAGGGCAGCTCATCCAAGAATAAGATCATTACTAGACTTGCGTGATGTGCCTGAAGAATCAGTATCACTCCGGATGTTACATCCTGTTTTACTGCTGAGAGTATACCGTGTTAGTGCAAGACAGCAATACTGACAGAAGACATTTTTTTAGTGAAAACCTCATAGTATAAAGGGCCGATCTTCTGCCTGCACATGTATGTAAATACTTCCTATCAAATGAGAAGCTTCATTAAATTTAATACACTCTCTAAGAACAGCACCTATGTCACAAGACAGGCACAGGCAAAAGTACAGACAGAATAAATGAGGATGGAGAAGACGACACAGTTATGCATTCATGTGGCAGATTAAAGCACATAATTTTAAAATGTCATGTGTCCTCCTTTATCCTTTATGACAATAATTTGTCTTTGCACATGTCTCATCCAAAGATCTTGTAAATGCTTAAAATATTGAGCATACATCCTCTATAAGAGGAAATGCACACACTGAGAAAGAGAGCAGGGAGGAGGACTCTGACCGGCCCGGCCCCATTCCCTGGTCCTCACCGCAGCCCAGCGCTGCGCCCATGAGTCGTGCCTGTGTCCCTGCCCCGCCTCACCCCCTCCAAAGCCCAGGGGAGAAAAGCCAGGCACCACCAACACCCTGCAAAGACCCAGACAGCGGCTTGTCCCGCACCGGCACACCTGCGCTCCATCACCTCGCCAACAACGGACCACGTAAGGGTACGTACATCACATTTCCTGCACCAAGCTCCAGCTACACGGTGCTGAAGAGACTGCCCACAAACACCAAGCTCTACAAGCAACCGTCACCACAAGTACTATTCATGAGAATTGTGTGTGAGCTAAATTCTTCTACTCTTCTCGCAGATACCCTGGATATGAATGATACTAATTACTGATTATGATAAATGTGACAATGAAAATGTTACACTTAATATAAATTATGACTTAAACTTCCACAAGCTCGTTTTTAGAATACCACTTAGAAAAGTCCCATTGAAGACGACTAATGCAAGTTTACAGGTCAGTAATAGTTGCCTAGTGACAAACTTAGGACTATTTCAGTTTAAAGCCATAAATATTAAGTAAAGCATGGAAATTTTTGTACTTCAAAGTAAAACACTAATAAACCCATGCATATTTTATAGAAGTTGTCTAATTACGTTGCTGAGTGTTTCTACAATACTGTTAAAAAGTACTGTACTCTACCCTCAAAGATAATTATTTGTTTCTGTATAAATCTTGTCCTACACTAAAGAACACTACTCATTGCATTATTTATCTTCAGACTGAAATAAACCAGAAACTTCATGTATTTTTTCCTCTGGTACAATTAAAAGATATCAGAAAGTTTCACTTGTAATAATATAAACGCACACAGCATTGGGTAAGTCTCATAAGCTTGATTCCACTCAAAGGTCCATCTGACTGTAAGAGATGTTATTTTCTCTCAATTAGTGTGTTTAAGAATGGCAGTGAAAAATCTCTTGAAAATCTCCAGAAAATGTTTCTACACTGAATAAGAGCACTTAGTGCTGAGCTAAATGGCAGCACGAGTTACCTCTCCAAAAGCAGAAGGACTTTTGTGCCAGGTGCAGGTTTTCGATATGATCTCCTGTATATAACGTACAAATATACGACTTACAAAATAGAAGAGGAAAGGCAGAGAGGGATGTGAAGTAGGGGCCTCTTGCAACCCCTCCCATCCACCACTATTAAATCGGCAGCCTGTGAATCCAGTCACCTATATCCCATTCTGGAAAAAAACATATGCTAACAGCTGAGAATTTGCAGAATGCCTCCGTTGGTTTTCACACAGTAAGCTTACAGAAACAACTGAGGTTTTGAGAGGAAGGAGAGAGAAAGCAAGAATACTGTCACAATGTCTAACAAAAACTAAAATACCACTCCACCATGACCCAGTCACAAAAATCTCAACCATTTTAATAGCTGAAAGGCAGAATCTATTCATTGACCTTGAAAAATGTAAAAACCCACAAACCGTTAGCTCTCAGCATCTACATGCTTGCAGTCAAGGAATCTACCAGTTGGTAGTAGCATGTGGGTGGGGGATGCGACCAAACAGCACCTCTTTGCACAGTTAAGAACAGATAAATCTCCTTCTAGCTCAATGCATTACACTGTTACTGTCCAACTCTGTATCCCTCTCTCCTCTCCTGTCCAAGTGTCACGGTTTGGGCCCAACCATTAAATTAGTCTTGGAAAATAAAAGCGTGTTCAATTATGATCCACTCCCCAAATGTTCTTGGGATGAAGAAAGAAGCTACAGTCACTCCAAGAATTCAAGATTTTCCTCATTTCTGCCTTTCAGTTGTTTCCAAAGTGAAAAAGAAGAAATTTTAGACTCCAGTTCAACAGCAGCTAGATAGACACAGAGACACCCTTGGCACACCAAGTCAGAAGCACCACTGTTCAGTGGAAATACACACATATACTAGTGAAAAAATAGTGAAAGCCATCTGCCTAAATTATTTAACTTCCTTTAGCTTATATAATATTTACCCAAATCACCAGTTGGAAACCAAGACCTATAGAAATGGATCGTGCTGTTAGAAAGCCACCAAGGGATGGCTTTCCCCACGGACCTCAAAGCTGCTGCCTGGTGCTCCAGGTGCCCCCCCCGGCCCTGCAGTGACAGGAGGCTCTGCCCGCACCCAGACAACCTGCAGGACACAGAGGGACAGAATGCTTTGCCTTTCCATAGCAAACCCTCTTCCATCCTTTGCTCTGGGCTCAGTTTCATTTCCATAGTCACCAGCTCTGGGACTTCACATTAGTCCTTCCCAGTGCCATATCCAAAGCAACAGGGATGCACCAAGGGATTCATCTGACTGACTCCACAGGATTACATCCTACATGTATTTGGGCAAGTGTTTATTTGTGACAACCTAAATGTGATGCAACACGAGATAGGCACAAAATGTAATGAAACAACACATTTTCTGGATCAGCAATGATTATTTCCCTGGAAGGGCTCCAAAGAGAAACAGCTGCATAAGCAGCTAAGGCAGACGGCTACCAGAAGCTGCAGCGGGAAGCTCTCTCCACAACGCTTTTCACTTCATCCCTAGCACAAAAATGCTTCTGGCAAAAATAGGACTGCTCAGTAGGACATTCCTGACTTGCTGACTTACAGTTCATCTTGCATTTGTAGTCTCAGATTTTATCACATAAATTCATAGGCAGCCACTGGATACAACACTGCAGTCAAATCTACCCTGAATCCACTGGATAGTCAATATAGTTTGAAACATTATAATTGAAGTCACCAAAAAAATAAAATTCTATATGCCACTTCAGATATTAAACATGTCAAGAGCTAAAGCTTTATTGTTAAAAAAAATATGAAAAAGAAAAAAGGGTTAAGCTTATAATAGGCATGACGCATTTTATCAATCCAAGATGTGAGTCTAATCTTGCTACAGCCCTGGTCTACCAAAGCACTTCAATATATAGTTGCTCTCCTAAACTCAACAGCCCTATTCAGGTACTCACTGCTTGTCTAGATGAAGACCCCCACACAAAACACTTGTCATCATCTTTTCTACAAACCAGCCCAGCCACTGGCACCAACGAAGGAGGCGTCGCTATAAAACAGCTGGGTTACCAGACACATCAGAGCTGTACAAGTACAGAGCGCTCTTGACAGTAACAGCCCTGCACTGCACAAGATTCTTGTACTCGTCGCCTATTGCCTGACTGGTTGAATGCTGCCACACCTATACAACTGCTTTTACTAAAAGGCAACAGAACATGACCCTATGAAGAACAGCGATGATAACTGTAACTAAATATGACAGTGGTTTGGAAGGTGTCCATTTGACTGCGTAGAGATAGATATATATATAGAGAGAGAGAGAGAGAAAAGGGACAGTACCAACCTAAAACAAGAATTCTCTTCTTCATTTTTAGAAAGAGGCCAGATACCAAAACATATACCCAAAATTTCTGTGGTTAACAGATCTATACTGCATGTAAATATTAAAAAAAAAGAAATAAATTAATTCTTCCATCAAAGGTAGGAGGAGGAGAAGGTATAGGAGCTAATTAAACTCATCCTACAAAAATTAAGTAATCTTTAAAAGCATTATTTTCCTCTATTATACTATGTTCAATGAGATCCTTAGAAAACTAGTAAGGTTAAAAATGTTTAATTTGACAAAAATAATATTCAGATAAGCGTATTTTAATGAGAGGTCCCATTTCTCCAAAGGGTTACGTGAACACTATACAGATAGTTCCAAAATCTACCTTAAAATATTATTAAGACTAGCTGGATCTTGCTGAACAGACATTTTTTGCAGAGAGAATACCACATGAATACCAAAGGCAGCTGGGAACAGCGAGGTTCACGTACCCCTAATTGCCACCAACCGCAGCAACAAAACCCTGTCCTGGTGCAGGAAGCACAACGCGAGTCCATTTCGGCTTTCGATCCCACCAATATTTTACCTTTGTACACCCAGCTCAGCATCTCAAAAATAGGCAGTTTTGCCATCTTCTGCCACAAGCACCTGTACTGGCAATCAGCAAATACGGAGACATTGCTATTTTTGTTCTTAAAAGACTGTAACATGGATTCGAGGCTACCTAATCTAGGCTGATTCTCTTTTCCCAGCACTGCGCCCTGCAGTTGCTGCACTCGCAGCTGGACATGGCACAATCCAGGGATCAGAGGATCTATCTTTATTGCCCTCCTGTTTTATTGGGTCAAAATGCCAGAAGTGAAACCGTAGATTTATTGCATTCATCTGGCTCATCTTTACTGGGATTTTTTTCTCTTTTTTGGAAGATAAGCTTCTGCATGGAAAAAAACCACGTGCCTTCATTTTTCCTGGATGAATTTGGACACACTTGTCTGTTCACCCTCTGTCTCTCAGATATATGTACTAATATTAGATCTGCGTATAAAAACTTCTCCATAGTTTGAAATTAAAACAATGGTATGAAAGACATCTGAAATTTATAGTTTGCTATGCAACACATTAAAGAAAGACTGTATGCATTCAGTGTGCTAGAAGGTCAAGAGCTCCTTCATTGATGCACCAAAGCTGTCAGGCCTTGGTTATTTGGAGCTTTCCTGTAGAGTTCTCTCAGGTGGCATTGGTCATATTTAAGTATGTTGACTTGACCTCAGAGCTTTTATAACAATTTACAAAATTAAATTTTAAAAAATTGCAATTGGTAGACATAGTACAGAAAAGTATCTCTAGAAACTTTCAGTTCCCGTGTACCACAGTTCCAGTTATCTGAAGAAAACCTGCACATCATCTGACAAGAAATGTTATCCTCCTTTTAATAAACAGATTATCCACTAGAAATCAGGCAAATGCTTTAATCCAAAAATCTCCTCAAATAAAGCACAAAATAAACTCTCTAACACCCTTTGGAATTAAGAGCGTATTTGCTGTTTTCTTACCTGTCTTTCACTGTAATCAAAACAGGGCAAAAAAACCCCAAACCACACCCAAAACCCCAAAGAGATTGGTTTCTTTTCTTTTTTTTGGCCAGTTGCTTAAACAATCAAAATGAAAACAAGATAAACCTTGCAGAAAGAATGTTGCCTGACTATCTCAGTCATGAATATGGTTGGCAGCATTTAAGTACCCTGCCTTTATTTTGTAGGCTTATGCCTGTCTTACTGAGATAAAGCTTTAAGGCTATCCTTTAAAACTTAGCAAAAAACCTCAAACCAAAACCATGAAACAAAACAATTCATCCAGAAGCAGAGAACTGGTGAACAGAGATGAAGTCACAAGGACACCAAGAGCCTCACCTCTGAGCACAGCAGAGACCAAGCCCTGAGCCTTGGGAGCCTTGCGAGTAGTGACAGTCGTGAGATTGCGACTGCAAGAAAAGAGTTAATCCTCTACATGGTATCGGGGTCAGGAGCTGACCAGCCAGTAGAGGACTTGTCTACAGACCCAGAGGAAGGGATTTCTCGTGCTTTATGGCATCCAAAGCATGCAAACAAGTTGGTCAACAGCCATGGTTTTGCTAAGGAAGAAGCTGGTAATGTGCTTTTTTAAAAATAAATAAATAAATAGCACTGTTGCTACAGCCTGGTCTGCCTACAGAGATGAAATACTACACTGAATCTAAAATTTTAACTAAACAACAATTACAAAAATCTAATAAATGAGCTAAGCTTCCAGCTAGAAACTGGCTTTTTAAAAGTGGTGAGTCGAGTTATTTCAAGGTAATTTCACAGAATATTTTAAAATACATTCTAAAATACATTTTAATATTTTTTAAATAAAAGCCCAAACCCAATTAAGACTTGGCTTTCGGAATGCAGTACTGGGTAAATGAGCTCATACAGAACGAGCCATCAGGTCTGAGTCGGAATCCAGATTTTTAAATTACTTCTTTATTTCTAAAGAGCTGGATCATTTAATCCCATCATTTCTAACTTCCCTAAGCAGAATCACCGTACAGCAGCGTAAGGCAGCTTCAGCTGAGCTCAAAATGCAAAGCTGTACAAGTAGGCAACAGTTCTGGGCTCCTATCTCCTCCCAGGCCATCATGCAATCTTCAAGGGCACTGCATTTTCCAGTGCTAGCATTCACAGCCACTTTACTAGTCAAGTCAAACACAGCTCCAAAGAGCGATAACCTGATTTTTTTCCAGTTTATTTAACTGGTCACTTGCACATAGCACTTTACCATAGGCAGACGATGCTTTTACTTTTTTACATTTTCATTCACAATTTGAAAACACTAGGGACTGACCAACCAGCACCTCTAAGCAATATGGCATCCAATAGTGCCAACAAGCAAGATGGACTCCAATCGTTCAAATGACTAGAATTACAAAATGTATCTTTAGGGTAACATTCTTTAGGAAGGTTTCTGAGAGCAGGGAAGGTTAACAGCATTCAACCAACAAACCAGGCTGCTGGCAGCGTATCACACAGTGAAAATTAGATTTCAGCACCTCTAGTTCTTCTTTCCAAAACCTCTTTGGCTGAAAACAAAGAAGGTACATAACAGCCCTTATTACTGAAGGAAAGAGTCTTGGAAAACAAAAGTAAATATAAAAAAGGTGAAAAAACATGAAAAGGAGTATGCTTCAAAGAGATGGGCAGAGAGTTGAAGACAAAATTTGGCAGCAAATTGCACATCACGAGGTGTAATAGTCTCTTTTACACCAACATCCAAAAGAACAGAAGGGAGATAAACATACACAGAAGATCAGTGTTTATTTACACGGCCACATATTAATGACTCTGTTTTCACATTCCAGGCAGGGTGAAATTCAGAGGCACCTGCCTGAACAACACCGGCTGCGCTTGTTCTGCCACTGTCAGGGCTGTATCTGGGCTGACAGTGAACTTCCTACCCCAGGTGCCTACAGCCAGGCAGGAGAGGGAGCAAACCAACCCAACCCTCGCAGCCCCACCAGCAAGAAGACCCAGCGGCAACCCCACCGGTCACAACAGCCCTCGCCTGCCAGGAAAGGCTTCCTACCGCATGCAATTATTTCCTACCTGGCTAAAAACCAAACAATCGAAAAAGGAAAAAAAAGGTAATCTGAGACAAATGCTTCCGCCTTACACTGAGCACTTGCTGATCAGCATAACTTGCTATTAATGATCTGGGTGTGTAGTCCTTGGCAGGAAGCTCACTACCATCTCTTGCAATGTTTTCTAATCTGAGTTGCAATTTCCCCTGGGGCAGTTGTTTTATCTGAATTGTAAATCCAGGGAGGATGGCAGAGCACAGGCAGGATGGGGAGGTGGACACCAGTCACAGAGAGAGGCATTTGCTGTTGCACAGCTCCTTTTAAAGCTGCTCTTGTAACTCATTGTTGACAGTGGAAGTAAGCAACACAAGACTAATTCAAAGTGTGGCATAACTGCATGGTTCCTTCTAAGTTAGTATCTTAGTCAAATTAACAAATCCAGAGAGTGATGCAAGACAAGCAAGGAAGTATCTCTTGCTTGGTTTCTTTAAGCAGAAACAAACATGACCTTGGGAAACACAAGCTGTTCTTTAGGGCTGAAATAGGAGCAGCAAATGACCAAGGTAAAACTCAAACTTTGAAAAACTAATCAGAATCTGATCTAGCAGCGTCAGACAGACTATTAGAGGCGAAATCATTAACACTTCTGGTTATGCTCCAAGTAACTGTGTAGTGTTCCTCTTTGGGTCTTCACTAATGTAGATTAGGCAAAGGTATTTAAGCCTCTCCTACAGGGTACGTTCTCTTAAGTCCTGACCATTCCTGCTGTTGTGCTCTGGACTTGCTCCAGTTTATCTGCCTTCTGCCTATAACACATACTCCAAACTGGGAAAAATATTTCAGCTGAGGCTTCACCTGTACCAACTAGATATGAAGGAACCCCCCCCACTCCCCACAGCACATCACAGGCCTCCTCGGACAGGCTCCCTTGGGTCAGCACTACACCCTATGGATTCAAGCTTTGTCTCTGGTCCCTTAAAAGCACCAGATAATTTTCTGCAGCATATTCTAAATTTTTTCTGGGTATTGCACACTCCTTCGTTAGAAGGGTCATAATTTTCTAGTAGCTTTTAGGAATTTTATCCTCGTGATCTCAGACCGTTTCTTCAACTTTTCAATATTTTTTTTTAAATTCCAACCCTGTGTTTCAAAGCAGTTACAGCTTATTCCAGTTTGGTTACCAACTGCACCTACTCAATCCAGCAACCAATTTTTTAGTAAGTTTGAAAAGTACCAGTCTACCAGAAGAATCACTGAAATCCCGCTTAAAGCATTTCCCCAGATTGGCAGCAAACTATTGCTAGCACCACTGTAAGTACAGTTCTTATGCCCATTTGACATAATTTAATGTAAACCATATTCACAAGTTTGCTCATTAAAGCAAGGGTTCTAAGAGGGTCAAGTGAAAATTTAAATTTCTGCTTTCCTCAGATATCCTAGGCCAACTTCTTCGCAAAGGAGGAAGATACGTGTATCTGGCTGTAGCATTCCCAATCAATGCAAGGTGTCACCATTACCCACTTTGTCCTTCAAGCCCCATCTCCCAGTACATAGTATAACAAGCCCACAGCTTGTATGTATTTCTAATTTAAAACTTCTGTAGATGTGAAGTACAGCTCTTCTGTTAGCCGAAATGACATCACGCTTGTCCTTCTCTCTGCCATCACCCAGGGCCCAGAACGACACCAAGGCCCATTTGGGTACCTGGCAGACTCTCACAGGTCAGGAAGATTTGAAGCAAACTGTGACCAGCTGCCAGGACAACAGCTCTCAGTTGAAAAGGCTTTCTCACCACAGAAATACGTGGCTCTCCCCCCTGCCAGGTTTGTTTCAAAATACAGCTTAAGCTCACCCAAACATTCCTGACCTGAAGAAAAGGTTAAAAGACTGAAGAATTAGAAAACTATAATAGCTCACATTATGGTATAAACTCAAGATTATTTTTCAATAAGGGCTTTTCATCATAGGTTAAGACACAAATATCCCAGAGACCTGAAATGACAAACAGGTGTCTACATTAGTTTGCAGGAACTTGGCTGTTTGCAGATACAAACAGATTTTGTGTGCAGATATAGGGATTGTGGAAATTTTGAGAACTGACTGACACAAAATAATCCATCTTTAAACACTGTAGCAGAGAAAGTAAGGCAAATTAATCCAATTTCAAGGGCATTAAAGGGGAAATTTCTACTTTGTCCTGACAACAGGTCCAAGTTAAACTTATTTTGGGCCACAACTCCATCACTGTTCAGGCTTTTTAGTGAGAAAATACAAATAGAAATTCTGTTATTTGCTTCACACAATTAGCTTCTACTAAAATATTTTACATTTTCATTTCTTATACATCATCTCTTAGAATTGTCATATTTTACGTTCTACAAAAAGTTGTTTTAAAAGTGATCTGTGCAAAATATTGTAAAGTCAGATTCGTTGGCAGAAAGAGGAACAAGAGCCACCACATCCCCAAAGCCCCAGTTCTCAGGACAGACATGGGAACCTCCGGAAGGACCTGAACTGTAGGAGACAGGAAATTGCCTTATTGTCTGAAATCTGAGTTTTAGCAGCCAAGTGTTTAATCACTTCTTGGTAGCAAAAGCTATGTATTTCCTCACTTATCAGTACACAAACATTACCAAAGCGAAGCTGGAAACGTAGCTAACAACAAGCCCCTAACAACCACATCTGCTACCATGGAGGCCTCTCTGAAGCCAGGAGAAGGGCCTGACCCCGGCGAAGGGTTAGCAGGGGCTGTGCGCCGGGGGCCAGGCGAGAGTCCCCCTCGCCCCGCACACACAGCCCGGCCTGCAGGACAGACACTGGACACACAGCCCTGTGCTTCTCACAGTCAAACCCAAAAGCACCACAAAGCCACACGCCCTGTCATAACCTTTTGTTTCATTCAAACTTAATTAAGCCACTTGCAGTGACAATAGTAGCATTTTGTGTGAAAGTAACTGGGTGTTACACCCTGTGGGAATCTATATAAAATATCTAGGAAATCAGGTCAGGGTGGGACAGTTCCCTTCTGCAGAGCCATTAAGCAAGGCACTGAGAAACAGCACAGTGCTGTTAAAGTACAGATGTAAAGCTACTGTTATCTTGCAAGCCAAAAAATTTAAAATTCCCAAATGCCTGAAAAAGTCTTATTTAGGCTGTCTGATTATGTTACTTTGGCCAGGCTTCATTGCTTTTCATGACTGATAAAGCTGAAAAATCATGTGTTTATGAAAATGTCTGTAGGATAATAAAAATAAAGTGATTTCATTACCAAATCACATGCCAAACATTTGCTTTTGCTGACGTAATTTGGCCCAATCTCAGTTTAAAATACAGCTCAAAAAGTTGAATACTTTGTTTTGTTCTCAAAGGACCTTGTCTGCTGTGTGTCCTGTCATCACCCGAGCTTCTCCCCATCCCCTCTCTAAAAATCCTTAGAGAAAAGAAGGCACAGACAGTGTTCAAAAACTATGGTTTCACTGCATGTTCATAGGTGATGTGCTGCTTCTCCCCTTGTCTGAAACAAATGTTCCTTACCACTCGTTCACACTGTTCCCATATTTTCTACTACTTTGAAATAACTCTGTAAAAGCTGCTTATTCAAATTCTTAAAAATAAATTTACAATTAAAATCCAGTGCAAGGCTTTAGGTGCCACATCCCAAAAGGCAAAAGCAAAGAAGCATAGCTACCAAAATAAACTGCTTGTCTTTCAGCTATACCAAACACATCTAGGTACCACTTAAAAAGTCGGTAGAATACATGGCCCTTAATACTCCCAACACCTCAATAGCTTCTGCATTCTGCTGTCCAAGCACTGTGTGTTTGATTTAAAAAAACAACCACCCCCCAAAAAACCCCACAAATCAAAACAAAAACCCCCCAAACAAAACAAAGCAAAAAACTGCACCAAAAATACCCACCAAAAAGCAGCTGAGTGTACTTTTGTGAGAACTCACAACCTTTCATTCACTAAACTTCCTATAAATATGGCAGTCAACTTCTGGTTTCAGGTTTTATGACCTTCACAGGAATGCATTTCTATTATAATAAGCAAGTTAGCAATGCTATCTAATACATCTAAGATAAGTTTGGTGTGTTCATTATAAACCCTGATTATCAAGTCTGGAAATCTCCCCATTTCAATTATTATTTTGAGGAGGTTAGTAAATCCAGCAAAAGGGACCTGCCATCTGGATATTCGCTCTTTACAGAATAAACAGGTTAAAGTTTTCGTTATAATAAGGGTATTTTTGAGTTGGAGCATAACTGGCATTCCCTTCTTTCATCTTACAATTCAATTACTCTCTCAAAAAAACAAGTATTTGTCTCAAGGGATAGAATCAGTCATGACACTTGAACACACACACTCACTAGCTTCTGTATCAGTATATGCAGCACAGGAGAAACCTGGCTGGAAATCCCAGTTGCTTCTGAAAGATCAACCAAGCCAGCACTTCAGGAGGAAATTTGGCCATAACACCATCAGGTTTATACATGCTGGATGACTTGCTTAATTAAGAGACAAGTATTTGTTTAGCACTACAGAGGAAAGTGGGGAGCAGAAGACATCTAGAACCCAACCTGCCTCGTTTACCATGAGGGGCAAGACTGTAGATGAGAATGTTTGTAAACAACTGAGGACTGGTAGGAAGCCAATTTCTACCTAATAACAAGGAGAGAGACCTGGTATCCTCTCCTCATCCTGCTGATTACCCTACGGCTATGTAATGTGGCAGCACCCAGCACGGCCCCGGAGCAGCTCTCCCTTTCTCAGCTCTATGGGAAGGAGAGCACCAGACGATGTAGGTTTTATTAACTCCCAAAGCATTCATTTGACAGTCTTTTGCTTTGCTTCGCAGGAAATGATGATAACATGAGAAGGAGCAGAAGGGGCTTGGCAGATAAAGACCGTCCTGTTTTATCACTGGCGGGTACACCAGTGTGGTTAGTACAGGGAGTTGAGGCTCGGGGCCACTGCTGAGTCAGTCGCAAAACCTCCAGCCTCCCTCCCCATTTCTGACCCTTCAGCTGACTCACACCCTCGCCCCGACTCCCCTCCACTCCTGTACCCAGCTCGAGGTCTCTGTAATGCTGCCTTGGCTAAAGCTGCACCCCACACCAGAGGAGCCCATGGAGCCTTCCCTACTGAAAAGAGCTACTCTCTTTTTACACAAGCCCTGGAAGCGTGGTCATAAATACTTTTAGAGTCATTCTCTTACAGTAAGTTTCCCAACAGGAGTTTTTGGAAGGGAATCTAATCTATTATAAAACAAGCTTTGAAAGGCCAAGTCCAGGAACGAGGAAAACAAGAGAGGCCAAGAGGGACTGAGTTCAAGATTGCTTCATTTATTTTTCAGGAATCTATGTGATGTATATACACATATACCTACAAGTGCACATACGTATGTATGTACATACACAGCACTCAAAACTTCTTATCTCAGTTTAATTTACTTGCTTTATGATAATGTTGTCCAGCTAGGCCTCAAAAGCACTGCTCAGCCTGTACAAGTCCTCTGCCTGGGAACCATGCCCAAGGTGAGGTCTACAACAGAGATGATGCTCAGGAGACCACAGCCACGCGCAGGAATTTGCCACTGCACTCCCCTCCACGTGCAACACCATCATCCAAAACTGGGTATACCCAGAGAGAAATGGGTATACCTAGTCTACCAAGGTAGCTGATAATTACACATTAGCACCTTAAACAAGTTTCCTTAGTTCTCCTCAAGTGTAAGCATGTGTTTTGAAAAAACAGCATACATGTTTGAGGGGAAAGACAACATCACGTTTGTATGCTTTAGAGAGTCAACACATCCCTTCACAGTAAGTCTGGGGTGTTTTCATGTGCTCCAATCTCTGCTCTCCTCAAGCATGAATGTACAGTCATGGGAGAGCCAGAATTTCAGGTGCACAGCATGAGCCAGGTCCTGCCCTCTGATACATATACATACACATCTCAAACATCAGCTGAAACCTCATTTATATGTGCATGCATATATCTGTATCATTTACATAGGTAAACTGCCAGTAAATCAAGTGCAAGTAAAGAACCTACTCCATACAGAAAAGGTCAAATAAATGTTTAGAGAACACTCACACATGTCTTAAAAAGGCTACTGAATACACTCTGCAACTAGCTGGATGGATTCTTGTTCATCATCATATTATGTTTTGCATGGCAAAATTTTAGAGACACATTCAAACTGCTGGCATGGTGAACAACATATGTTAAACCTTTAGTCTTCTTCAGTTGTCTAGCTACATTTCATTCCATAAAGAAACAAATAATCATTACAGATTCCAAGCACGCTACTCTGCATTGAACAGGAAAAGATAAAATTGAGAGAGAACGCTGCCAGGATAGTAAAGCTGTGCTCTTTTTCTAGATGTATTTGCAAAATCATAGTATGATTTCTAGAGTTTGGGCTACTTAGGACACTCTTCTGTTTCCCTCCAATACTGGTGAACTGTGCAAATGCCAGCTCCAGAAACACCTATTTGGAATAGTACCCATTCCCATTTTACAAACTGGTGATGGAAGGAAGTGGGGTTTTGATACAGATTTAACATATACACAGATTGACTCCTACAGTTTCAAAAAAAGTTTGTTTCTGCCCCAATTTTGTGCATGTCTTTCTGCAGCACTTTGGTTTTTTTTTTTCTTCTACAAAGAATTAAAGGGAAAATAAAGTCCACAGTAAGGCAGCTCAGGAATAGCAGTGGGTTTGAACTTCTTGAAAATTGTTCAACTTGTTTTATTCATCCAGCTTAAAATTATATCATTGTAGAAACTTTAAAAGCCATATTTGGCAATGTTCTTCAAGAGCAGTTAAGACACAGGATTATTGTTATTTAGTTGGAGTGCAACATTCCGTAAGTATAAAACTTGTCTATTCTGTAATGAGCAACTTAAGTGTGGTTGAAGAGTTTATAAGCACAAAAATCAACAAGTACGGCATTCAGCACTTAAATACTATGCAAAAAAAATTAACAGTTTTTGGGTGAGGCAGCAGGTTCTTGATTTTTTAATTTTTTTTTTTTAAATAAAAGAGAGAGAGAGAGACCATAAGTATTTTAGATCCTGATTGTGTTTTATCTCCTTTGCCTCCTCCAAAGATTGGGAAGATTGCAAGCAGCCAGACAGATTGCAAAGTTTTATCTGAGAACTGTGAGCTGCAGACTCAGCTACAGAGCTCATGGCCACAACCTCATATAAAGCCTTGAAGTCATATATTTTTTCAAATTAGGCCTACTAGAAACCTTGGCTCTGTTTACAGAACTGCAATTGCAAAAATCCACTTAGCTCATTTTCTGATCCTGCTTTAACAAGTAAGATTTTTACTCCAGGCTGAGTCTACTTCAATCAGTCCCCAGACAACTCCACAGAGGTGAGCACTGGGCACCGTTGTCAGGATTTAGCCTGCTAAATCACATTTGCCTGCTTCAATACTAAAAACGGTAGCTGGCATAACGTGCAAGAAAGACAGAAACTTAAAATCTCCAGTTTCACCAAAGAAAAAATTGAGGTATGTATATGGTAGCCTAATCTCTCTGCGTGGCCAGCATTTCTGAGAATTCCTTATCTGTAAGTGGGGCTGTCAGAGTACACCACGGCAACAATCAGGGAGTCTGCAGTCTTCTTGCAACGTGTCTCCTCTCATTCACATTGCATAGATAGGCTTCCACAGCAGACTGTGATTCACGTGTGAGGAATGTTTGGTAGATATCCCCACAGACTGTGGTTACCGCTTTCATTTGCAGCAATCTGAAGATTCATGTTTCTCTCGTAAAATCAGTGATGACACAGTGAAGTGCAGCTCTGGGCATGGTCCAGGCTCATAATGAACATCTACAAGTATTTCACAGAATACCTATACACACACTGCTCACATGCAGATACCTATATTTGCAATTTGATCATATGTGCATCATAGATATGTCCATCAATTTCTGCAAATACTTACACCTTGCCATTAAAAATTAATCTTTACTCTCAAAGAGCAGGAATACCATACTTTCAGCTCTGTGGAAGGTGTTGCTTAGCCTGTGCCTGGCAACCTTGTAAAGCATTACAAGGTATTTTATGTACCAACCAATTTCCAAGTCTTCTCACTGCATATAAAAACTAATCCCTTCGCTTAAGAACTTGGCAGAATCAGGCCTTAGCTTTGTAATGTCACACTTGAGAGAGAAGGAATTAATTTTTGTATTTCACGTGGGTCTTAAAACTGCATTTTTCTGTTGCAAATAATTCCTCAAACTAACCATGGAAATTTGGACTGGGGGCTGTATGTGTAGGTGAGGTACATGTGGAATATCTCCTATAATTTATCATCAGCCACTTTCTCATTTCTTCCTTTTCCTGTCTGTTTTCATCACAAAGATGCTCAATGACATATGTTGAAGGCCTTTTCAAAAGAACAAAAGGGAGGAAGGAAGCATAGGTCAAAAAGGGAAATGAAGGGAAAAAGGAAAGGAGAAAAACAGAGTCTGTCAGCAAAACAGTGCAAATAGCTGTAATGGCACTCTTCCTTGTCTAAGGAAGTCCTTACTGTAGTAAGGACATTTATTACCTTAGAAAAAGTTAGTAACTATTGGGAGCTTATTAGAAGTGAAGAAATAAAAACAGAGGTCTCTATATATACGGAAGGTAACATGGTGTCTTTCTCCCTGGTGCTTTTGAGAAGTTTCAATGCAATGATGCAAACAACAAGAAAGAGACTTTCAACACTGCCTATCTACTGAGTTCATAAAATAACACTTTGGTGATGTTTAGTTAAGAAGTCCTCCACAGTTTGGTGTCTAGTTAACCCCCAGTGTGCCCTTCCTCTCTGTTATATCTCTGTATAGACAAATAGCTTCTTGAAACTTACCCTCCTTGGGACAACTTTTAGCAATCACTTGGCAGTAAATAACTGAACTGCTCTCAGACAAAGCTACTAAAAATATTCTGTGATAGCTAGATGAAACAAGTGTCATGAACTACAGTATTTTGTACAGTTTTGTCAACAAGATTTATACCAACATTCAGTGGTTCTCTCATTCAAAATACGGTATTGCACACTCTGCTGAAGAGAAGATCATTTCCTGTCCTTTCCACAGCCAAGCAGACCATGTCCTTCAGTAACTACCACATAGCAATTATCCACATCGTGCCTGTGAAAAAGCAGCTACAGGAAAGTATTTAAATCCATAAATAGTGCAGGATTTTCTTTTTGCTGTTGTTTAGCAAGTAGAGCCAATGCTAGGTGACAAAGACAGATCCCCAGACCTCCAGCAGCACCTTCCAGAAAACAGTTGAGGAACTGCTGTTGAAACACATGTGTCCAGCCCTGGTCTCTTACAGCATGCACCAAGCAGCAAACTGAGAAGCCCCCTGAATATGCAATGATTTGCACTTTGCAAAACCCTGTTTGATAAAGCAAGTAGTTTTTGTGAGCCTGGAATGAATAAAGCCTACCGCCCTCATGAGTTTCTGCCATAATTGAGGCAGATTGTAAAGCAGGGTGCTTTTAGGATCACTTTTACGTGCTGTGTGTTTCCACAAAAGTTGCAGAACAGAAATACCTCGAAACATGTCAAAATCAGTCAGTATCAACCATAGTTTCAAAAAGTATATTAAAGGGAAGGTTACATGAGTAGACACATTACATATGATGGTAGAAACCTTGCTTCTGCAGAAAAACAAGTTTTAAAGATTCTAAGCTATGAAACCCAAAACTGAATTTCTCCACTTACCTTAGTGTTCATACAAGATTTTCCGCGTTTATACTCTTTGTGACTTGCTCTTTTATCAAGCTTGTTCCACAAAGCTTTGGCCTTCCATGTGGTCACTCTTGACTTCAGTTTGTTGTAAAAGTTTCTATTGTCCAAAGGATCTAATTCAAGTTGGCGAGTGAGAATATTGAAGGCCTGAATGGTACCTTTGCATGTTGACGCTTGTACAAAGTTTTCAAATATCTGGCCAGCTTGGCTGTATTTTTCATCATCGTTTTCCCCCATGTTCGAAGAGAAGTGTTTGAAAAGGATTAAGCTGGAGCTCTCGTGCTGGGGTACAAGTGGTCAACACTACCAAGTACTTCCAAGCATGTTATTCCTAGAAAATACAAGCACAGGTCACGTTAAAGCAGGTTCTGTCTAACAAAATTAAACCCACAAACTGCATATCCAATACAAACATAAAAACAGAGCATACGATGACTTCTGCTAACCAAGTACAGAAGTTAACCAGGTAAAGTGGCATCCAAGACAAGCTTTACAGGTAAATATAACATACTTGTGCTGTCATGACATGTACTTCACAAAGACTGTGTAAACCCCCTACAAACTCAAGCCTACTGTCTCAAAAAAACCAGCTTCACTGACAGCCTGAGGACTTCTTTAATTTTTGTTCAGTGATAGGTGCTAGATAACAGATGAAGAGAAACCAAGTGTCCAGATACTTTTCCCAAGCAGAATTTATGTAACAGCAAGTACATCTCTGGTTACACTTTTTTTTTGTTAAGAATCCCTAGAAACCTGAAGCTCAAAATCAACACTGTTCCAGGGAATTTTCTCCCATTGCACAAGATAGGCCCAAGAGCGCAGCTTAGCCAGAGCAATTCAGCACAATCACTTGCCACGAGCAAATGTACAAAATAGGCTAAGTAGAAACATTTTCACAAGTTACACCAGAACTGAAGAAACAGAAAACAAGTAACCACAGAGTGCTCCCCTTTTTCTAACTCTCTTGCCAAAACGCAAAAGGTTTCAGCACTCTAGTGTATAGAAAGGAATTTTATCTTCACGTCTCCACATGTTAAACACTAAAGTTATGTGTTTGGAGTCTTACCTTGTCATGTGCTGATAAAATAAAGTAATGATGTTTGGCCCACTGAGCCCCATTGGCTTTTCCTAGTAACATGATCACTGTCAAACTGTGCCTGATATTCCAGATAAATACCCTTACATTCTGTAAGAGCAATGCTATTCTAAATTAACATAAGTTTGCAAGAACTAACATACTTTCTTTGCAGCACTCCCTTATCCTTCTTTAACCTTTCTCTTAATTTCTAATGGGGAGCATCTTAGAGTCAGCCAAGGTCCACAGGAAACATCCAAGTGGCTTTCACATTTTCCAAGAAAATTTTTATAGGTTATGTATACACTTATCCTCAGAAGAGGGTCTACCTGGACTCCAGTCCAGAGATTTAAGTCATGTATTCTTTTTCTTGCTATTAAAGAATTATCTACCAGTCCAAGAAATCAAAACCTAAATCAGTGCTTGCCTAACCTCACACATAATTAGTTATTTTGCTTGGAACGTCATCTATTGGATGATAGTTTTAGAGTAAATTGTTAAAAAGGCCTTTGAAGTTATGCTTTTTAATTTAACACTGCTCACAAACTATTCATTCACTGCTTGCACTTCCTTCAAAGAAGAAAGGAGATAACATAACCAGTGTATTTAAGTAGAGACAAGACCTACCATGTCTATCTTCCAATCCTCTAATACAGAAAAATATTATGCAACTTATTAAAGAGATCCCATGGGGAGATAGGAGGAAGTATTTGGAATACTCACATTCCCTGGCTGCACTCAAAATAAATACCCTTTGTGTGCACATCATCAGTCTCTTGTTGGTTTGTGGGTAAAATAAATTGGCAATGTTGGGAGTTTGTACATTTTCTTAGACCAAATGTCATGATTAAGTATTTGGTGCCAGGAATAAGTCAGGAAATTTTTGTTTTCCCTTCTGAATACTTCATTTATAGCATCCTCCATGCCCTTTTCTGAAAAGCTTTGAGGTAAAAGCACATTTTATATGTCCTGACTTCCAGAAGGTCTAATTTTTTTCAAGAAACTGATTGCCATGAACTCCCATTGACTCAAAAGGGACTGAGGACAACCCAGTGCTTTTCAGGTTCAACTCTTCAATGATTAATAAGCAAACCCCTCCAACAATGGTACACAGGCAGGAGGGAGCTCAGCCACCTTGGCTGCCCCAGTGCGGGTGTGCATGACTGTCACCCGCCCCAGCTTCGCAGGGCTACACAGCAGTTTTGGGGTCAATCCAAAATTAAACAATAGATACAGAAGTTCCTAGGGGAAGAGGAAAGGTAAGGGACTGCCATGCAGAGGCTAATAGAGCTAAAATATATGCCTGGGCTTCAGCTATACACAAGTGACATTACAAGGGAAGGGCAACACAAGGCGACTAAAGATAGCAACAGCACAGTGGTAAGATGCTTGATATACAGGTGCTGCAGGATTCAAGACCTATTGAAATTTAAAGAATTAAAATGAAGGATTAACACTTAACACCTTATTTCACCTGACTTCCATACCTGCCCGAGATATTTTTTATAACAGAAAAGCCAAAAGTATTTTTCTTTTCTCTCAAAATAACTGTGAATAGCTTCCTGGGGAGTGGGGAAGTTTCAGTGAAACATTCCACTTTGGACATTTCAGCTAAGAGAGTGGCAGTCAGATTAGGTTTCCTTAATCACTATAAACTGACATCGCTGCTGCCTCAGTGCTACCACAGACTTTGACCAACCTAACAGCTATAAAACAGTACTTCCTCTACATTGTTTTCCTTAGCTCACCACAAGACTTATCAAGTTCATATAACACAGAGATTTTTTAAAAGTTAACTCTGGCACAATTGATGAGTGAATATGATCACAAGCTCTTTAATTTAGTATATTTTCTGCTAACAGAGAGGAGATTTTTATAGCCTCAGCTGTTTCCATCCAGCAAGGAAGGGAGGAAGATAAAAGCTCAGAGAGTAGACCTGTATCTGAACCAGCCAAGGAAGAAAAGCAGCATGTGCCAAGGCCAATAATGGCAAGAAGACAGAAGAGGCTGCCGGTAGGAACCACTGCAGGCCAAGAGAGGGGAGGAACTGCCTGATGCAAACCAGTGGAAGTAGGTGTTGCACACACAGAAAGACCTGGGCTTCCTCTGCCTCGCCACTGGGGAAGAGAGCAGCTGGGAAGGACAGCCAGGACACCTTCCCCCACATTAAAACTTCCCTCCTCTGACTCCACAAAACCAGGAGTGAGGGTATTCTTTCGGGGCACAAAATTTTCTCCTCATGAATTTCCAGAACATCCTCATCTTGTCCACACTGAAAAGCCATGAAGTAGAATCTCAGCAGAGACATTTGCTCACCAGCGAAGCATTTCTCCTTGCTGTGTCAGAGGTCATGATCTCCAAAAAAGCCACATTTTGTGGTCAGAAAGGCAGGATGAGACAGGAGACTCTGGTTATTGGGGTTTCTGGCTTGCTGGAAACTCCACTTTTTTTTTCCTCTTTTTTTTTTTTTTGGCACCAACACTGTGTTGACAGATGACAGAGAAGAAGATGATGCTCTAAGTAAATACAGCTCATGGAAAAGTATGTGTTTTTCTTTGAGGAGTCCCCAACATTTCACTGCAGTAATGTACATAACTCACTAAAAACAATGCAATAAGGACAACAAGTTGAACGGAGTATTCTTAACTGTAATTAAAGTTTCCTGTTCTTTAACTGTCTCAAAGACTTAAGAAGCAGTGCATAAACCGCTTACCTACAGTGGGGAAAAAAACCTGCTTGGGGGAATACTTGAGTTCTTAGAGTACTATCACTTACCCTTTTTCTGCCTTCATCATATAAATCACTCTAGGGATGAAATACAGATCCCAAAGTCTCATCAAGGTGAGTATTGATGCTGAAATTGCAAACCATGCTTTTCAAAGCAACCATTGAACTTCCTCTGGAAGCACAACCCAAAAACATAACAAAGTTTATCTGAAACTTTACTGAAGTGCTACAAACCACAATAAAAATTTGGGCCACAGAAAGGAAGAGAATTAGAGAGCAGGAAATAGTCTGGACAAACAGTTCTTTTAAGTCAGAACTGAAGCATCCATGGGTTAGATTCACAGCTAACAAGAACTGTCATTTTAGATCCCACGCACGATGAATACATACATGCAGCATATACAAGAATTTGGCCTTCCACACAGCTTCCCGTGGTATTACAGGAGTCTCTGGAGAGCTCCCAGACACAAAGTGCAGACAGTGGGAAGAAGAAGGGCTGCATTTTGATGATCCCTTCTTCTCTCATAAGATCGCCCAACCTCCTTTCTGCCTCCAGTCGGGGGGCAAACAGGAATGTCAGCTAGAAAATTCAAGAAGTGCTGTTCATGCCTGGTGGAGAAAGTGAAGGAGAAAGTGACGATCTTATGACAACTTAAAGCAATGGAAAAGGGACAGAGAGAAAGTAGAAATTAAAGCAATTGCACATGAGCAGATTTATACATATGAAAGCAAACGCCTCCAATCTTGGCTGATATTACCTGTCAGTGAAACAAGCTGTGTTACTACAGATGATTTTGAGAATAGTGAAAAAATGGCTCCATTGTTAGGGTAATTCCACTAATTGTCACCAGAAAAATGGATGTATGGAGCTGGTTCATGTCTGCACGTGAAGCCTTTCAGCATTATATAGCAAGCAATAAAACTGACATACAGGAGTCAAGAAATAAAAATAATTTAGTTTTTTGACAGCAGTACCATTTGTATTGCTTGTCAGCAGTGCTTTGAGGTACAATACTCAAAAAATCAAAAAGGTTTTTTGACTTAGTTGGCCCACTGCAGAGAAAACCACCCTAATTTTAATTCAAACTTGCAGCACTTAAGTCCTTCCTTAGTCCCTTAATGCTCTGTTTCTAATATTTGAGAAAGTGCTCCTCAGGGAGATTGGAAGAGAATTAAATTCTTCACATTTCAATACCACTAATCCTGATTCCACTTTCAATACAGCCCTAATTCTGCCATGTTTACCGGAAATAAATTCTTTTATTCAGACTTCAGTTTGGCATGCAGGATACAATACATTAATTGTTTGCTTAAGGGTAGAAACACAAACAGAAATGAAAGACTGGATTCTGCAGCATCTGTAGTAATCATTTAGTTTGGCCTTCCTCATTATCAATAAACACTAGAGTATTTCTGCTGTCTCTTCCCTAACATAATTGTTTAAAAATCTCAATACCATTACAGTAAGTGAAATTTGAAAGCGAGACTGGCTGTGTTACAGATCTTCTAGGTTTTTCAATTTAGTTTCTACTCACATTAGGCACTTTGTTTTCATGGTGACCATTTTAAATATAAATATTTCTATTTGGAGGAAACAGCTTTTTGGTGGTTTGGTTTCTTTGCATGTTTTCCTAGAACTGACATAAAAGGAAAAAAAGAATTTAAATGTGATTCTGGTAACAACTGAGGCTCTCCCTTGCTTTGCTTATAAAAGTAGTTAAAACACACAAAAGTACATTTCCCTAATATAATTGTTTTCTACTGGTGACAAACAGAAAACACATTTATTAAGATGCACAATCCTAACAGAAACACCAACGAGCATAAACTGCTTCTGAACAAAGCCTCGCAAACAGTCTCTCTTTATAAACAGCCAGATTACTCTTCTGTATTTTTATAAAAGCTGACTTCCACAGAACTCCTGCAAAATAACTTTTCAGGCCAAGTATGGAATTCAAAACAGTTCCTACTGAGACACTCTGTGCCTATGAACTTACAAGGTTACCGTACACGCTATCAGCCTGTTTTGCCGAAGTTATATGAGACATTTCAAACACAGGCCTTCCAACAAGTGCTGCTGTGCCGATTTAACCTGGTACATCTGGAATCGTCCCACAATGAAATATAGCTGCAAGCATGAGCACAAGTACACTGACACTTTGCAGTGAATATTTCAGATAATGTTCACGGGAAGCATAAAATAAAATGACCTATCTGGAGGATTTTATCTACCACACAGACTAAGTCACATTCCACACATTTTAAAGTTGAAGGCTTTAAAAATAGTCCAGTTTGTTTCATGATGTTACTGGCCTGAGCTTTCCAGTTTTACTATAGGAATGCATTAAGATACTGACAAGTAGAATGAGATCAACCACACAAGGCAGCAGCTTGCATATGACTCCACTCGTGAAAACGTTCAGTGCTGGCATGGGTGAAGCGTGGGATGCTGCCCGAGGGGCCACATGCGTAATCCCAGAGATGGAGGCTCAAACATCGTCTGCCCCTGCCACCAGTGGGGCCCAAGCCATGCTGTACACAGCCGCTGTTGCAACCCAGATTTCAGATAACGCAGAACAGAAACCTGACAATCACAGAGTTCACACCATTCTGCTGCCTGCACGGGAAGTCCTGTCCTTTAAGCATCACTAAAACCCACAGATGCTCAATTCACAAAGCGCAGGCATAAGTATTTCAAATGAATGACAATACATAGTTTCCCAGGCTTCTGCATGCAGCATATACTTAAACTGCCCATAAGAAATACCGATCAGAAATAGTGATGCATTTCTGATGAGTGAGTTGTAAAATAAAGACATTTTCTTTTTTTAAAGTAATGGTGGTGTACCTATGCTACTGGAAATTGTAACTCTAACCTTTTAAGTCCAAAGCTTTTGAGGAAGAATGTCTCTAGCACAATTTTTATTCCATGCAGGTTACAGCGAGTATTTAAAAATTATTATTTCTGACAGGGGTGCTAAAAGCTCCATTAAAAGGTCATAACTTTCCATATAATCTACATATTCAAACCTAACTGCAGATGATTAAACCACAATAATTTGGGATTAACATTATGCATAAACAGGACATTAAAACCTGACTCTTGTTTAGACTGGTTACAAGAAAGAACGTTTTTCAGCTCTGTTGTAGTAGATTAGAAACACAATATGAACAACAGTAGAAAGTTTATACTGATGTTTTCCTAGGTTAGGATCACAAGAACAAAGGAAAAAAGTATACCATAATGATTACATTAGCCAGGCAAGTAAGTGTACCTCTTAAGAAAAGGCACCTATCATTTAAGTTAGAAAGATGTTATGAAAAGACTGTCAGTGAAAATAAGTAAAATGACAAACTTTAAGCTCTTCAAAAATCCTGCCTTTCTCTTCCTATAGTGACACTTACAATTTCAAGTTCACAAACTGGAACAGCAGAGATAACAAAAGTTAAGTGCAGAACAAGCAGTGAGTTGGTTGGTTTTTGATTAGCACAAGACTTTCTGCTTTCAATAGGATGTTAGGACCTTGGGCCGCACTAATTCAGAAAATAAGTAATATCCTGTTTACCATCACCGAAATCACAGCCAGCAGGGAGGCAGCAGGGCCAGGTGCATCGAGCAGGGGCAGATAACACGCGAGGATGATGGAGAGGGAACCCCGGCACCACTCCTGCCCAGCCGCCGGTGGGAGCCTCTACACCCCACTTCCTCTCACTGCCCTGTGTCCTCCGTTCTGCTCCTCACCCCCAGGCCACAGGGAAAACTTTGATGGCACAACTGTGCCTGTGAGGAGCACAAAAAACCACAAACCCACCAGCTGACAAAGCTGTATCAGCAGAATCCTGGTACAGATGCAGCTATACCAACAAAATTGAGCCACATTTGGCAGCAGCAGTACCTCTAGTACAGCTTTCCCTTTGTACGCACAGCGACATAATTATGTAGGTAAGTACACCATGGAAAATGAACAAACACGTGAAACAGGAAAAAGCAGACTCTCTTAGTCAGCAATCATGGAAATAATGCCAGTTCATGTCACTTTGAGAAGAGGGATAACCCAGAAGGATGGGGTAGCAAGACATGCTATGAATTCACACAGCAATGCAAGACCACTGGCAGTGCCCAAGGAGGTGCCACCACATTTCTAGGCAGCTGGTGGCTCCCAGCAGGGAGCACAGGGCAAAGGGGGGCACCAGTCTCGGTGCCCAGATACAGCCTGTCCCTTTACTGTGGCCACTCTTGACCCAAAGGGGCTACGGAGCAGAGAAAGGTGATCAGCACTGCTGGTACTCAAACTGCCCAAAGGCATCTGCTGGAGACACCAGAAAGTGCCTAGCAGTGAGGGACCAAAGAACAGGGGATACAAAAAAAAACCCTGTCTTTTGTATCCCCTCTGGATTTCTGTAAGAAAGGAAATTAATGTTTGTTTAGGGATTTTTTAAGCAAAAAACATGAAATTATGGCTGTGCTGAAGCAAACTGCCCAGGATATGTCTTGGGGGAAGAAAAAGAACAGCACCAATGTTATTTTTTACGGAATACATGCCAAAAGCTCTCCAGAGTATGTTTCAGATTGTCTTTCCAAGTGCGGATCTCTGGTTATGTGTTTTCTCTCCAGCATGTGTCCCTCTCATTATTAGGGCTGCGGCAATTACCCAAAAGCTGGAGGAAGAAACAGTCAGCGCAAGGGCTGCAAGACCCCAAGGGCTCCGGGCTGCAACAATTCATTTGGCAGAGCTGTATGACATCTATAGACATCAGACTTCCAGATCAGTAACCAGGATTAATCCACTGAAAACACAGACACTATTGCATTGCCAATCAAAGAAATGAAACATTCCGGGCAATGTTTCATATGTATACACATGTGCTTTTAGGAATCAACAGATTCAGTTGTTACAATTTTTTTAATGCAAGCTAGCACACAATACTTCCTGGGGTCTTAGTGTTATCAGTCACACTGAAATCCATAAAAACCCACAAATAAGTTAAAGAAGAAAAAGAATTTTTTTTAAAAAAAACAACCCCAAAGTAGTTTTGGGTTGTGAATGACAGGCTCCTTGGTTAGAGCAATGTCAGTTCACCACCAAATACCAGCCGCTGAACAACACTGGAGAACTGTAAAGCCACACCCAAACAAGTCAGCCAGAGGGTGGTGGAAAACCAGAAAATTTAGGTTAAACACCAAACTGTGCTCCAGGGAACATTTACTTGAGACAACAAAAAAAAAGGGAAAAAAGCTACTGAGATTGCTTTACATCTGTTTTCTTTTTTTGTCCTTGTAAACTGGACCCATAGTTACCAGAAGAGACTAGAAAAGACATAGTTTCTGAAAGTAGAAATAGTATTTTTGGAAGAAAACATGCAGGACAATTTCTACCCTCTTTCAGCCTTGACTTCCCAAAAAAATGAAGAAAAACAAACTATAAAAAACCAAATAAAGATTCCAGGAGAGTTACAAAAACATCATCCATTGCTGCTGCAGAATAATCCTCTCAGTTAAACAACAAAATACATTTCAAAATACTATTTTTGGGAAATCCATCTGAAGAAAAACCCCAACCTAATAGTGGGAATAAAATGTTAGGAAGCAGCCCCTTCAAAAAAAAGACTCTGAGGGCAGAACATCATTAACCAATAACAGGACAGATGATAAATGCATCACTGTTTTCACAAGGCAAGCTGAGATATAGTCAGAATTATATTATGACTCATCTTTTCCGGTACAGAAAAGTTTACTAGAAAATGAGAAACACCAAAAAAGCACTACTTAAAAGTAATTGTTCATCACACAGCCTGGTTCTGAAAAGCGGAGGTTTAAATCCTCTATGTTAGTCCTGTCAATAATATTGAAGGTCAGAGGTGGATGCACGTTCCCATATTAAAATCTTTATGCAACACTGACCATTTGCTTCCAATCACCTTTCAAGCAGAATGGCCTGCGCTTAAATACCTAGAAGATGTTATCATCAGACTCTTCATTAGTCATTCTTTCATTTGGAGTATTTATTTTTCCACGTACCTGTACTTCACTGCATGTAAGTGGGCAGACACTGTAGGAACAGTGTTCTTTGCCAAGGCAAAGAACAGTGCCAATTTTTTCTAAAAAGTTACTTTTCTCACTGTCATCTGCTGTATAGAAGATACAAAATTTCTTAATGAAAGAATGCATCTGTAGGAGGCTATGGCCAACATCAACACACAGATATCTCAAAGTCAAAATTAACAGTGCTTTTATAGAGTTGAGCACGTGTAAGCGTACGAATATTGCAGGTATGTTAGATATATCCAGAAAGTTTTAAGACGGTGTTACTGCTTCACTCCCATATACTAACATGAAGTTACATGTTAACAGCTACAGCTGTTTTGGGGATCCTGAAATGATGCCACGTGGTGATTACACGTTGCTTATTTGAGAATAATGTTTGCAGTACCAGAGCAGATTAAAGGCATTGCGTTTCTTCCCCTTCCTACAGCCACAGGGAGATGGAGTTAAAGCAGCTTCGGTACCCCAACTCTCAAACAGTCT
The DNA here is from genome assembly GCA_013400135.1 of Rhinoptilus africanus. Taxonomy (NCBI): domain Eukaryota; kingdom Metazoa; phylum Chordata; class Aves; order Charadriiformes; family Glareolidae; genus Rhinoptilus; species Rhinoptilus africanus. Next base: position 286,522 of record VXBO01006690.1, read on the forward strand.
GTAATTTTCAGAAAGGATTAACTGGTTCAGGGTTTGCAGTGCGCCTGGTACGCAAGGTCCTGATTATAGCTGGCTTTGTTAGAGAAAACAACAATTTAGGAAGGAAAGTGGTTTACAGAAACATCTTGGGTCAATTCAGTTTTGCTTTAACACAGCCCAGCCTCTGCCCACCGGTTGGATGTCGCTGGGCTGTGCCTCGGCGCTGCCGGCCCCCCAGGGCAGCTGTGCCCTCACCCCACTGCCATGGGCTGCCCATGGCCCCCGCATGNACTGCCGGCCCCCCAGGGCAGCACTGGGGAGGGTGTGGGGCAGCTGTGCCCTCAGCCCACTGCCATGGGCTGCCCATGGCCCCCGCATGGTACCCGGAGCTGAGCTGAGGGTTTTCAAATACTGGGGAAGACTGAAAGTTTTTACTCAACTTCTGATCAGTAGAAAACCCAAATTTGTTTCATCCAGTGTGCTTACATAAAGCAAACCAACTGAAGACACGAAGATGTATTTCATTATTATAGTTCCTTCATATTACCGTTCAAACCATTTTAATATCCTCCAACTTATAGAGACCAAGAAGGAAAACAGAGAATTGACCATCAGAAAAAGGATGGAGGGAAGATTTTCTGGATGTGAGTTATTCATAAAGGAAATATTGTTAAGTTCTCCATTTTAAAAATATGATTTAAAAAAAAAAAAGAAAAAAAAAGAGTTTTGTTACTGAGCCCAAGACCTCATATTGGCTTGGACTTCTCTCCAGTTTTATATTAGCACAGATTCCTCCCTCTCTCCTGCATACAGGTAAACAGTAGTGCTTTTATTTTACTGAAATGTGCAACCAGATCTTTATCTACACTCCAGTTATCAAGCTTTAGTTTACTAGGAATAAAGAGCTAGCCAATGCCCTAACACAGTGGCCGTGTTACCACTGTCATTAAATACTAATGTAACCTGTGCCCCAACAGCTGTATGCACAGAACAGCATAGGCTTTGTTGCAGGATCTATCAAAAGCAGGACATCTTTGGAGCTCACTACACTGGTCTCTGAGTGTTCATAAACCCACAAAACTAGCACAGAACTAAACTTCACTTGCATTGCACTTCCTTAGCCATTTAATTACAGACTGCAGCAACCTGCATTTGGCATCTCGCTCTGCCATTGCCACACTGAGCCTGACTTCGGCTGAGGCATAGGCACAGAGGTGGCTGTTGATGGACTGGCGCAGACAGAGGAGGTCTGGTCCAAACACAGATCTGCCCAAGTTCTGCCATTGCGCCCCCTCACAGCACAGTGACAGACCCTGGTTAGGGATGAGCAGCTGAAGGACCCCCACGCAGCACCACTCACTACTCTGCTGTAAAGAAAACCCAAATTGGCATAAACACCCCTAAAGATCATGTAGGACCTTTCATCTTTGCAAAGCATTGGGATGGGGGGAGAGAAAAGAAAAAAGCTTTAGAGGTACTGTTGGGTGCTTTTTGCTCTCAGCTTTTCTTTCCAGCTGGGACTTGGACTTTTTTTTTTTTTTTAAAGATACACGATACATATTTCCCCACCCCCAAACAGTTGCTTGGAACTGCTGCTTGGATTACCAGAGAATGAGCATGTGATAAAGTGTATAAAGCAAAGAAAAACAACATTATTTTCTGAAGTAAAAGCTGAACTATGATGTAGTATTTCCCCTTTCAATTTTGAACTGAAGTTAAAAACAGGTTCTTCAGTACATGCTGCACCCACAGGCATGTGACCACAACTGAGTTTCAGGTATTGTGCAGTTACTGCATGGAGAGAAGAAAAAAAGGCATACATCAGAAGTTTTGGACTGTTGGCACACCAGATCCAAATGGATACCATTTCCATAGTATGAGCTCACCCCTTCAAAAAAAAAAAAAGTGAATCAACATACAAACTAAACCTCAAGTGAAATAATCACCTGGAGTGGAAGAAGCATGGAACAAGTTTAAAGGGAAGTTTTATCAGCTCTGGAAGCAAAATTTTCAAGGAACAGCACTTCCTTTTGCATGCAAGTCACACTACAGCTAGATACTACTTAAAACTCTCAAACCAATAGCCAAGGGAGAAAAAGAAAGGGGGGGGGGGGGGGNGGAAAGTTCAGCAGCATGAAAAAAGCTTGTATGCCAGTCAAGAGATTTCCATAATGCATTTCTAAATCAGAAATCCTTGTGAAAGGTAGCTGGGAAGCGACTGCAACAGTAGCAGAATCATTTCTTCAAGGCATAACATGTGAGTTTCTACCCCCGCCCTCATTCCTGCCAAGCAAAGATCGCTATGAAATACATTAAGTTCAAATACTCCAGAACCTCTTCTGTGTAGCACAGATTATCATAGCAAAGGCTTTGAACATCAGTGTCTCCTTGGTGGCGTACCTGGTGCCTGGTCCAGCCAGGCAGGATGAGAGGGCTATCAGACTTCATTTCTATCAAAGCTAGACTGAGCTTGATGTCTCCACTGATGCTATCAACTTCAGGGAATTACTTTCAAACGAGGTCCATCAGACATACTGCTGTCTGCATCTAGGGAAAAGGGGCTCCCTTCTAGCCAGATTAACCTGCTACCTTAAACTGACACATTTAAAACCACACACATACACATCCAAGGACGTATTACAGTGATTTGGTTTGTGAGCACACATCCCAGGGCTCCTGCTGGCACTTAATGATGTGGGGCTTTTCATGGAAAACCTCTTTCATCGTATTTCATATGGTGGTTTATCTGTGCTCCATGATCCAAAGTCCTCCTCATCCCACCACATATCACTGAGGCTCTTCGCACTGCTGACCACCAGCCCTGCCAGCAGACACGACCAGCACATTGACTCTGCGGGAGCAACACAAGCACACAGAGAAAAATTCAAAAGCCTTAGCAACTCTTTGCTTACCAGACGCCCTAATGCAGCAAATCAATGACACCCAGAACAGTTCTCTCCTAGCTTTCTATGATTGACATGATAGGATTCTTCAATTATTGGCTATTTTTTTCACTGCAACAAAAGATGCCGTACGTTTGCATAAAAGGAGACTAAAAAAAAGTAAATGTTGAGTTGTAAATTGCAGATGTTGAGCTACACGAGTGGCCACTACAATCTCTCCTGTTGTTGCCCGTAGGATGCGCACATGAACCACCACTTTAACTATATACATTGGGTTTAAATAAAATTACTATAAAAAGTGCAGAAGGCAGCATACCATTGGATTCCTAATATCCAGTGTATCAACTAATTATGAATCAACTTTTACAGAGCTTATTTCTCCAAGGCGTCTTGGCAGGCAGTGCACAGCAACACGTGAACACTTCACCTCAGTATTTTCAGGTCAGACTATATCCTAAATGGGTCAGTGAAACATCAGGCAGAAAGCACCCTTCCTTTCTAAAAACAGAAGCTGACAGCTTTGCACAGGCCCCTCCCAGCCCATCTTTTTGCAGTTGGGGCAGCTGCACTTACTCAATTACTCCTTTTACCTCATGGTAGACCTTTACTTTCAGGGCCACTCCAGAGTAACCACGTCTCACAGTGCTCTGGCAAAGCTCTGTGAATCATCAGCGGGTTAAAAGGTCAGATTAGTAAATCAAATTAAGGCATATGCCCGACCGGCAGGGGCAAGCATCTCAACCAAGGGCGTTCAGAACAGCCACTGCTAATGTGACTCCGCTTCTCTGGACCTACAAAATGCCCCAGCAGGCAGAGAAAGTGCCCTACGCTCACAGGCGCTGCCTTCATGGAGTCAAGAGTCCATCCGGGCTCTGGCACACTGCTGTAACCTCACAGGCACAGGTACTTCACACGTTAAGAAGTACAGTAAATCCAACATGATTATATTTCCCAGACAGAAAAGCCAGATTATTAGCAACAATTTCCAACACAATTACCACAGGAGTTCCCAAATGGATTTCTTTACATTCTTGCCTACATCCTATTTTTCTGATCCCTATGAAGTTGCACAGCGGCGCATCTCGCAACTTAAAGCTGAAAATTTTACTGCTGGAATTTTAATCAAAAGCAGTAAGAATCTAGAATATAGGCTTAGAGGAGAAAAAAGACAGGTAAAGGCAAAAAAACCCCCAACAAAACAAAAACGACCCCAACTGAATTAGCAACTAAAATACAATTTTCGTGGAAGAAAAAAGAACCTTTGGCCCAAGTCTCACGTGACTTTGACACTTTCTTGCAGAAGTTCACGACAGTTTTCTAAGTGACACTAGCCAAAACCTTCAAGTCACAGTATCTTGAGTGAAATTTTTAAACCTGCTCCACAAGCAAAAAGTTCAGCTGTTTCCACCTCCCCTTAGCATCAGCAAGGTTATCATTACACTGTGTCAGTGCTGTAAAACAAATCCAGTCATCTACAATTGCACCAGAGAAGATGGCTCTGCTGAAAACAGGGGAGGGACTGCATCTGCTGGGGTGTGCCAAGCGAAACTCATCAGCATCACAGCACATGACTAAGCATGTATTCGTGTACGTCAATACTCAACCATCAATTTGAAAATAAAGGTAATTTCTTCTTAACTCCCCCCTCCCACCAATCTGTAACTACGGGAAAAGACAGAACATTGCAAATGAAGTTTAAGAAGCCTTAGCAAGAAGCAAACAACACACCACAAGATACAAAACAATTATTCACACAGGATACTGACTGTTAATATTCTATTTAAGATTAAAATTAATACAAATTAAAATTTATATCAATGTATCAATTATTTTTCATCTTAAACTCCCCAGAACCGGCAGAAAAAAGGAAAGCTCTCTCTCTTCTGGGTATTTTCCCCCAAGAAAGCAGAATAATCATAAAAATCATAATGGAACCATCAGACAAAGGAAGAAAACACTGCTTGGCTTCACTTCCTCTTCCAAAACTAAAAAACACATTAATTTCAGTCCTGTGTCTGGCATAATATCCCAGCAAAATATCAGACAGCAGACGAAATCCATAAGGACAGTAGAAAATTTGGATTCAAAAAATGAGCTGCTTCTTAGTATGAAAAGGGTGTATTTTTCTCATTAAAGAAACAGTCATTAAAAATAAATGCAATGAAGGCTTCCGTGAACTCATTGGAAGCACACATCACAACCATACAAAGTCTGTCGATACCATGTAGGAAAGCCAGACAAAGCAATGAAGTAAGTTTGCTTTCTACTTTGTAGAAGTACTAATAGTTCCCTCACACACACACATTTTCAACAAACTTTGCATGCAGGTTCGCATATTGGCTACACGACAGCCAGTTCAGCAGACAGACACGGAAAGCCTTGCCAGTCTTTGCTTGTCTGTGTGTTACCTTAGCAGAGAAAATCGAACTGAAAAGTAGTGTTTCACAGTCTCTTTGCATGCTAGAACTATTAGAATGAAAAGGTCGTGATAGATGCGCATCGATATTTACTTTAAATTAAAACTTGTATGCAGATACGGACATGCTATGCTATATAGGCCATTCCTTTATTTATCTTAGAAATCAGTGAACTAAAAGTGACAATTACATAACTATACAGCTATTTTCCAGAAGCCAGTGTTTGTAGTTATATTCGCTTGAGATTTCAAACAAGCCAGATCACCTTAGGAACATGTATCCTATTAAGTTCTGTGTCAGTTATGTCCTGTTGAATGTTTTACTTGTCAAAGAACCCACAAAGCTTTACCTCAAAGGGCAAAAGAGTTTCAAATTGACATTGCTTTGCAGAACTACCTGCTTTACCTGACCATCTGAAGGATGCATACAAATGCTCCGTTAGAAAAAGCTGAGTCAAGAAACTCTGTCAAACACAGTGTTAAGTCATTTGTGTATTTTACTGCATGTCACGTTGAACCTTGGACTTACCTTTGTAAGAGGAAAGCGTGAACAACATGCAAAAATGTCTCACCTTGCTCTAAAATAGCCGTGTAATTCCTTTTGTTCTGTATTAACGCATAATAAACATAAAATAAATGGGAGACAAACATTTTGACTCCATAATTGAGCTTGAAGATGTGTCTACACCTAAGTTATTAATAACATCAATCAATTCATTAAGTCATGTAGTAGCTGAAGAAGTAGCTGTATACAGATTTGGTGGTCTATATTTAAATGAATGCATAAAGGCAGCCTTAAGATACTATCAAGCTTCTGCATTTGTCATGACATAGCACTAGAAATATTGCTGGAGCCCTCGATATGCATGCATTCAGGAAACAATCACAACTCCTTCCTCAGAAAAAAGAAAACATAGAGAAAGAAAATAACAGTGCCCTTTGCATTTTTGCATAGGCAAGTATAAGACAAAGACCTTGTGGATCTCCTTTCCCACATAAATACACAGAGGAAAATTGCCAGACTCCCAGATCAGAAGGAAACGCAGATAGAAATCTTCTCCTCAGAGAAGGGGGCCAGCATCCACCGCTGCCACCCACATCCCAGCACCTGCCAAACTCCCAGTGAACAGCACAGCTCCTGCTTCCATGCCAGCACCCACCTCCCAGAGCCATCTCCCTCACAGGGCTGCTGTCAGCCCCAGGACACCCCAACTCTGCATCGACGCACAAAACGTGCTGAACTGACAGAGGTCGGCATCCTGCTGAGCCCACTCCAGTGGAGAAGCTATGCTCCCGAAGGAATAAAGCCACTCCCTTCTGTATGTTAGTCCATATTTATCTGGAAAATGGATATGTGAAGTATTTATTAAAATTACTCCACAGAGGATACTAGAGGCAATTTTTTTTCCCCACAACATGTACAAAGCAGGTTGGCCTAGAGTACATTAACCTATTTTTCCCGTCCACTTGTCTAAGCACCAAAGTTACTAATAAGATGCAGCTGAGCTGTAGTGCTGGTTGTGTCTTACTGTACCGTACCCAGTAGCTCTGCAGTATGTGCTGGGGAGTATTACATTACTCATCACCCCTCCGCTGCAGTTTCAGCTCAGATACCTACTCCCAAATATATACCAGGTACCCAGGACAAGACCCAGTGCTTCATTAAATATTTGGCACATTGGTCTCAAATTACCTTTGACACACAGGGTTATTTATACATCACGGCACATTGCATGCCTCTGCGACAAGATAGCATCACACAATACTGCATGTCAGGAATGCAGGCAACAGATTTAAACCAATCCCCGCTTCAAGACACTTTTACTAGGAGGCAGGTCACAAACTGAGTAATATCCGTTTTATGCTCTGAAAAATGTATGCTATTCATTTCCAGGAAATAAAATCAACCACCCTTCTCCCCTCTCACATACACCCCCCATCAGAACAACGGAAAGACGGTTTCTTTTGTCTTAACATGTTCACTGTTGGGATGTATTTAGATCTCTATGCAAGACATTCTTCCTAATGCACTTGCTAGGACACCTGATGTTGACTGGGTGCAAGGGCAGTGTTTCAGAGAGTAATTACAGCAAGAGGTATTTGGTTACATCCACTGAATGCAGTTTTGAGCATGCACCAATAGTTCATATTTATAGAGCTTGTTTCCCAGCCTTAAACATGGGCACATTTCTGATATTCATTCAGCCACATTAATGTTCTGAACACAAATACTGTACAGAGGAGAGTCAGCTGTTACTTTGAAAAATCCATAGACAGAAACGTGAGGAACCTAGATTCTGCATTCATCTTATGAAGCAAAACTCTGAAATCTGTAAAATGGCTCCAGACTTCAATATTATTCACATCCTACAGTCATGCAATTACTTAAACGATTTCTTGAACAGATAGAAATGATTGCACAGGTGGCAACCACAGAAATCCTTAGCACTCAGTGAAAGGGGAAAAACAAACACAAAGCAGAAGGCTAGGAGTTTGGATCTGAAAGAGAACTCATTCACATAAATTATCCAAGTCCAAATATCACATTTCATCAGCAGTTCCTTCAGTCCAGCTAGGATGGAAATGAGACCTGGAGAGGTAAGTTCTCTTCTCAGGATGCTCACTCCTTTACAACCTCAAACAGGAGAAAAGCAATGGAGATTCAAGTGTACCAGTATATACTTTGCCAGATCCACAGCTGAAGTGACAATGACAATATTTAAAATAAATAAATAAAATAATAAAATCAGCACTGACTATACACTTACTACCATGAAGTCAAGCCCTAGAACTTGCTGCAACACAAGCCCTGAACATTCTCCTAATCACTTCAGATTGCTACTTAAAATTATTAGCCAGCGCAGCACAAGGTGAGAGAATATAAAGAAAATCCATAATAAACAGCCTGATAACAAGTACATACAATACATGATCCTGTACATAATGAAGCTGATCTTATGAGTAAGCAGAGAAAACCCCTACCTACTATCTTGTAAAGTTAATTACGGGTAATCTTTAACCAGAGGTTTTTTTCAGCTGGAAAGGGTGTCAGCAGAGAACATTGCACTGCATTATGAATTTCTCCCTTGCTTTTAGCAACTGCCTTCAGAGACTGCACTTGTTTCTCTAAACCCTTCTGTGCTGCTCCCTGTGTGCATAAGTTTAGAGGCCAAGGGTACTGCACATCCCTGACACCACTAACGGATGGGACTCACCTCAGCCAGTAACACAGATTACAGTTATTGCGATATACTCTCATCCCATTACATGCAAAAAAGAATTCCACTATCTGCCAAACCCAAGTCTCCTCAAAGAGAAAAGAAGGTGCAACTTCTGCTCCTATTCCACTTTCTGCTTTGCTTTTTTTTAAAAAAAAAACAAAGCCCAACAAACCTGCTAATAATTTTGTGCTGGACTCCATCATATACGATTTGCACATGGTAGACTAGGAAAAAATGTCTGCAAAGATTTAAAAGCCTTCCACTTGGCTTTTGGAGTTGTCTATTCAGGTAAAAAAATGGCAAAATATGTTATCTGAACCAAGTAGTATTTTGATGTACTGAGTCTTTCAAAAGCAAAACTATATTTAAGAAAAAAACAAAAAACAAACAAACCATAAAATACACAGAAGAGTTAAAATAAGCAACTGAATTACCAAAGACTATTTAAAGTTGATTATAAGACACGCTTACATATTCCCAACAAAAATTTCACATGGCTTTGGAAATTCTATTTTGATGCTTGGCTATGGTAGTTCTACAGAAGGATAAACTGTAACACCCCCTTGGGCATTACTGCAGTCTACACAGGCAATAAGCTGCAAGCTTAAAAGGTCTGAGAAGGATTTATTGTGAACTAGCGGACTCAAAGAACCCGGTTTTTAAGAAGCCGAAACTCCACATCACACACTTACAATGCCAGGCACAGTCATTCTAAAAACTGAACTGGTAATACCCACTTGGCTGAATGTAGCAAATGGGGAAACTGCTGGCATTGTTTGTCCAGACCAATGCAGGTGAGACACCAGTGATAAGAACAAAACTTTAAATCTAATTCACATATTCCCATCACACAATTCAAGAAACCATCTGCCTGAAGGGGTCAGGCCCCAAATAGGAAGCTTTCAGGGACCAGTTAACAGAATGAAGCAAAGCGTCCAGAAACAGACAGGTGATTTCTGAACACACAGGCTGTTTGTCAGAATTATTCCCTCCTCACCAGATCTTACCATAACAGCTCTAGGAGGAAAAAAGCAAGAAGTAATGAACCCAAGTTTAGACTCGCCTCCTAGTTACATCATTGTTACTGGAACACTGAAAAATAAGCAGAATGAGAACTGAATATAAACTAGGGCAATAGCATCTATCACAATTTGTGTTGTGGTAGGGTTTACCTTTCCCAACAAAGAACAGGGCTTCTCTTGTTCCCCTCCCCGCACAGTAGATCGCCCACAAAAATTTGGAGGAGATAATAAACCCCTCACCAAATGGCAGCTCAGAGTAGGCACAGGGCTTGATAGCACACACAGCTCAGACTTAAGCACCAGTCAGAATTTTTTTTCCTTTCATGGAACTAAGAGTCTAAATATGACTAAAGATCATTTTGGGGAAGTTTCTACTTGCTTGTAAACGTAACTATGCATAGATGAAAGAGTTATTCTTAGTCATCTTCTCCATGTCAAAAATAAACCCAGCAATCTCCAGAATGTGTCACGATACAATATTAACTATGTATCTGCACAGCCACTGAATCAGCGGACACTTAACAGCCTTAATTTAGAATATCTGTATTTTCTGGAAACAGTCAAACGTACCCCGCTGGAATACGCCGAACTACTAATACCACTTCTAAAGAAGTCAATTTGCAGCATAAACACCTCTAAACCTGGTCCTAGTGATGAGCAAAGCCAACAGCGTGCCATCCCTCCCCAGCCGGGGTGCCAGACACAGAGCAGAGACCGCGTTCTTCAAATTAACAGACTGCTCACGCAGAACAAGCTTGGAAAGAAAACGTGTTATCAAAGAAATGATTTGCTCACGTACAAAATGCACACACTAAATGTGTATTACACAGATACACGCATGCCAGGATGCCTGTAGAGCCACACAAAGCAACCCCCCAGCCTTCCTGTAGCTCGTTGGCTCGGGATATAACATGCAAGCAAGCTGAGAAAACACAAGGAACCGTATGGGGAGGCAGATCTCAATTTCAGTCATCTGAAATTGTCTTCATTTTAAAGGAATCAAAACACACCATGCACCTAAGAAGCAAAGCCTCTTCCACTAGAAAACAGAGTTTTCTGCTGACACCAGGGGAATCAAACCCAGAAGGAGAACTCCTGAGGAACAGATACACGTTACCAAGGACTCACAACAAATGTTACAGCCACGTGGAAGAGTCCCAATGGGAAATATATAGCATTTGAAAGTTCTCCCTTGAGTTTTCAAGATACTAATTATAAAATACCAGAGCAGTGAGGCAGCTGGAGCAGATACAAGGTACGTGCTAAGAGAGGTGAAAGACTTAAAGCATACTCATGGAGAAACTGGATAGCTATCACCTCTCTTGGTTTATGGTTTCTTACGCTTAAAGGACATCTCTAGCCAAAAAACAGGCTCTCAGCTCACAAGGAATACGACATGGACAAGAAAAGTCTGCTTCAGAATATCTTAGAAAAAATAAAATCTTTTCAGATCATACACACTTCTAGATTCTAGACAAAACTGAAGGAAACCTGAACTCCCAAAGAGCAGTGCAACCACCACCCTGATATCAGGGATATTTTACTGCTGTGCAACTTTAGGGCAGCATTAAGGCAACTGAGAGGAAAAAAAAAAAAAAAAAACCGAAATTCAGAGTTTCAAACAGAGACAACTTCTCATTGCTGTATACTTTACTGGTTTGCTAAGAATTCACTTAGTTTTACAGATAGCGTAGGAAAAGTCACGTCACCTGCTGCAGGCCACGTGGCAAGAGGAATTTGGATGCAGCATCCTTCAGTTTCCCATCGAAACTTTGTTTCTCCACCACACAGTAAAAGCTGCATCTCCAGTATCTTTTTCCGGTGCTGTGAAGAGAACAGCACTAACTGATGCCAAGCAGCATTTTAAAGCCTTTACATCTAAGGTATCAACTTGACAGGTCTGTTTAATGTGAGGGATAATACAAGTTTTGCAGCAACAATCTTGAAAAGGAGAACTGAACAAAACGCATGAGTCGTACCACGCTGGTACGTGGCTGCTCAGCCGAGTGATAAAGCAGCCTTCCAGCACGCAGCCTTGCGGTATGGAGAAACCACGATGGAAAAGGACTGAGAATTTCTCAACCCAAGGCTTTAGCTGAAAAAGACCATTCCACCTGTGCTCTAAGTAGGTGTGTCCATTCACACAAGCTGATTTATGGAATACTGATGTCTTCTGGTGTATGCTGCTGGTGACCCCATCACCCCAGCCCTGTGCTATTGCCACTGCGGGCTCTGCTATCACTGCCTGAGAGGGGAGGCAGCAGCGATAAGGAAGAGGTGGGGTGAGACTCAAGTCAGGGGAGTAAAGTGGCTAATTACTGCTTTGGACAGCAAGTAAAATGGTTACATAGATAAATACAGGACTTGTATTTTGAAGACGACTTGTGTTTTCAAGCAAAGAACTGTAAAATTGTGGTACACTTTTCAAGTTTCTGAAGTGAAACATGACAAAAACTGAGATTGAACATAAATGCAGTCTAAGACTAAGATCAAGGATGTGTTGAGCGTTAAGTTAGTCAACATCATTTTAATTTTTAAAATATTTTCTGACCTCATATTCACAGAGAAAAACTACATAATATCTCCAGAGTTAGGAGCAAAAGTTCGCTGATGCTTCAGTATGGTATTTTAGAAGTGCATTTTTCAGATGCATGCCCCAGAAAGCATAAAACCCACTGTATTTAGCAAATTACCCAAATACTTCAAACTAAGCATACGTGGGTATACACTTATTTAGAGTGCTTGTGTAAATGATAACAGACATGAATTCCTGTTTGGTTGTTTTCCACCCATGTAATGTAATTAGCAATCAATATGGAGTGGTGAAACGAGGGAAGCAAGATGCCCTCTTTTCTCCCAGATCAAGGCACTTCGTGAACATCAATTAGATGTTAATATCCCTGGGAGGCAAGCGTGACAAGCCTTATTAAGCCATTTTAAAGATTAGAACACTGAGTCACAGAGAGATTAAGAACTTCCTCAAAACCAACAGCAGAGCCAGAGAGGGGGCAGCTACACCCCAGCCGGGCCTGGCAGCACGAGACTGCACTGTTCCACCTGATTACCAGATTTATAGTCTCTAAAGCAAAAAGAAAACCCCACACAAACCAACCAACAAACAAAGAAACAAACAAAAAACCCCAAATCAGAGGTCCGCACTCATATGAAGTTTCCTGGCCATGCCAACAGTCATGCCTCAGCTTTGACCTGCAGGAACCATCCTCAGATGCAAGAATGCAGTTTGGTTTCCACGCTCAGATCGCATTTTGGCTGAAAGTATCAGCAAGGTTGCCAATTGTAAATGGTTTTTAAAGTCGTCAGAGACCTCCAGATCTTTTCTGATAAGCTTGAGAGAGAACTTAAAACTTTTTGATGCTGGTTCAACCCTATAAGCCTAGGGGCAAATAAATCTACAATCATCAGTCTTCAAGCCAACCCACGGCCAACTATCTGAATTCGAGTCACATGCTGAATTTACACATTAAGAGCGAAGTGAACATGACAAGACAATTACTACCATAGGTTAACACATACTTCAAAGCACAAAGAAAAACCCAACAGATGCCATATTCAATTAGCCCAAAAGGTGCGCAGAGAAGGATGTTATGCTGATTAAGACACTCATTAAGACGCGTCCGAACTAATAGCCCACTTCAGTGTTGTAACACGTTTGGAAAGCATTTTGCTTTAATCGCAGGGTACTTACGAAGCCAAAGATTATTTTTACTTTCCAGCGTCGCCCTCNTTCCCCCTCCGCCCCTAATCGTGACTTTTTTAATATTATTCTTCTTTTTCCCACGCCCCCTCGTGGCTCGCCGCGACCGGCCGTGCCCGGTGCCGGTGGGTGCCGACCCCCGGCTGGCGGCGGGGGGTNAAGGAGCAAACCCACGGAGTTACCCTTCGTTGCCACGAAGGCGCAGGGGACAGGTACAGCCCTCAGCCGCCCCAGGGACGCGGCCGGCAAAAACTCAAACGCGCGGAGTAAAGCCCAGGCTGCCGGGCGCAGCGACCTGCCGCCCGCCCCGCCGCTCGCCAGCCGCTCAACCCTCCGCGCTCANAGCGGCCTCCCCCGCTGCGACACCGGCGGGGCGGCGGCGGAGATGCCACCCGGGCTTTGGGGGAACGGGGTGTGTGTCACCGCACCCGGCAGAGCGTGAAACGGGGAACTCGGAAACGATTTCTTTACCCTTCTGTATTTGGGGAGGCTTAAAAGTTGTCACATATTCCGGAGATTTAAGGAGATAAAGCAAATGAAAAACTACTGGAAAGAAAGTTCACAATTGACAGCTAACATAGCTAACAGCACTTACGCCACAACTCCTTGACTTTTACGAACAACACCTTGCTAACAGTAGAAGTGAAGTTTTATGAAAAAAAAAAAAAAAAAAAAAAAAAAAAAACCAATTAGGATTCACTTTAACTGCGG
>VXBO01006690.1:300794-344502 GCA_013400135.1 Rhinoptilus africanus
AGCGTGAAACGGGGAACTCGGAAACGATTTCTTTACCCTTCTGTATTTGGGGAGGCTTAAAAGTTGTCACATATTCCGGAGATTTAAGGAGATAAAGCAAATGAAAAACTACTGGAAAGAAAGTTCACAATTGACAGCTAACATAGCTAACAGCACTTACGCCACAACTCCTTGACTTTTACGAACAACACCTTGCTAACAGTAGAAGTGAAGTTTTATGAAAAAAAAAAAAACAACAAAGAAAACCAATTAGGATTCACTTGAACTGCTGCAACATGAAGCATAAAATGCTCCGCAGCTAAAACTCCTACCCACCAGCCTAAAAGTTTGTTAAAAACCTCAGCAGGCCTACACTTGGGTAATTTAAAACATTAATAAATGTTTTGAGATGTGCCACACAGACATTACACCTTAAGTGACCTTGAAGAAGGCTGTGGCAGAAGCAGGGAGCAGGACCCTCATCTGCCATGACATGAGCTACCTGACCTTTTTCACACTTGCCTGCTCTGAGCCAAATTTAAAGTTGCTTTGGAAAACATGGAGAGAAAACAAGCGTGAATGTGGCCCTATTTATCCACACACAGCTGAATGTAACACAATCTCTAGCGAACCAAGCGTTTAACCAACTCTAAAATAATTTGTCGACTTCAAGGTAAGCATATTGTTGTGGAAAGTGCCTCCCATTTGAGTTGAAATTTGTCTTCTAGCTTCTTGCATCGTGCTTGGCTGAGCCCAGCTTTTACTCAATCATTAACTTTTGAACTGCAGTATGTTTATCTGCTTATTTAACTTTGGGAGATTAAACATACTTTCTCCTCAAAGTGACAAAAGCTAGCATATAGAAATAATGGTGCATACCATTTCCCTGTTATCTAAAGGACTATCTTCTTTAGCAGCCTTGAGGAAGGCAAGAACAAGGAATGAGAAAATGCTCTTGGCGAACTTCCAGCAAAAGTGATCTGTAGTTAGCAAAGGGGGATGTGTGTATGAAGGAAATAATATTTATATGATTTGTACAAAGTCTTCCTAGTTTCAGTCCAGCACTGAGCACTACATGAAAGCGAGGTTCCTCCACAGAAAACCCAGAAAATACAAAGTCAAAAAGAATTCAACCCCGCCTGGGAAATAGTCCAAAGCTTCCTTCTTTAGGAAAGATGTTCCCTCTTGGTTAGGAAAGATGCTTACAGCACTGGCCTCCCATAGATCTCTTCACCTTTACCAGCTGTCCTCCACCCTCCACTCCTCTCAGAAAAAGTTACTAAGTTCATAAAAAGATAACCCTCTCTTGCCAAGTCTTTCAAAAATTTCCATGTGCTCCCTAGGCAGACACGTCAGGGGCTGCATGAAGACCACCAGGGACCTTGCTGTTCTAATAAATATAATTAGGATATTTATCATTTGTACTCAAATATTTGAGCTTTGAAGATGGCCAAAAGATTAATGTATCATTCACACTCACTGATCTTAACAGTTATCACAACCATCTTTTAAAATTATGTTTCATTAGATGTTACTTAACCAGAATGAAGAAATTCTTTATTCACAGTCACACCTACCTCTCTCTAAAGGAAAACATAACTGATACAGTCTAATCACTCTGGGCTAAGATGAACACACTTCAGTAAGGATTAGATTAATAAACGCTAATCAAGAACCAGAAATTTGGCATTACATGTGGCTCTGTCGGCTACCCTATCCCACCCTCCCTTATGTGAAGCGTGGGACATGCAACCATAAAGGGAAATAGCGACTTTCCTGGGTGCTGCGCAGCCACCCCTTCCAGCGAGACCAAGTTCCCAACTCATTATTTTTAACAGTGCAGCTGCTTTGTGATTTTTTTTTTTTGTTGAGTCCTAGCCTGTTCTCCCCCGTTGAAAGGGTAGGAAAAAGGAGTAAGAATAGCCCTTATGAAAAACAATCCAGCCTTATCAACCAGTGTAAAGCCATGCCTGCTAACTCCGCTGTAGGATGTCCATCCCCTCACTCTGGCTCATCACGTAAAGCGCTCCCTTTCCTGACATGTGCAAGCCTATCTATTCAAATTCTTGTAAATGTAACCCTATCTACATATCCAACACAATAAAAGCCCTTCTTGTGGTATTTAAACAACCTGTCTGATCTTTTCTGATTAACTGTGGATTTCTTTAAGCTAGCTGAACTTTTTTATACCAGAGGTGGTCTAGTTGTTATGTGGCAGCCTGGGTCTCAGGAGACCACGCTGAACTCCCTCCTCCACCCCTCATCTCCTTTATGACTTCGAGAATTCACACAAAGATGGTATGTATCAGTTTGTGATCTATAGGGTGAAGGGAGTAAGACTTCCTTACTTTATGGAGGCTTATGAGGGTGAAACCCTCAGATTAAGGGTAAAACCTTGATGTTCTACTACATCACACAAAAGGCCATTATGGGGAGCATTTTCCTGCTCTTGGTTTGAAGTTTGTCATCATATTCAGCTCTGGTGAGAAAGAGTAGCTAAATATAAATTTTCATATTCTCTTCCTGCAGTAATGCTTTTTGTTTTAAATTAACATATAAAGCCATTAGAGTGGTTCTTTTAAAGGAATTTTGCTTTATAGATTGAGGAAAAGAAAATAGATCTAAGGAAAGGAAGCTGAATTCTCTATGTGGGAGCATATAATTTTCCTGGAGCCTGGAATAGCTGGATTTTCTTACCACATGTGCAGGAAATAACCCTTCCTACCCGATCCTGAAGGTATCACATAATACCCTTAACATTTAATGGAACTATTGTAGTGTGAGACACCTTCTAAGCAACAGTTCTGTTCAAGTTTCTAAACACATTAACAGACTTATACATGTCTATTGAAGAACAGTTCAAAACACTTCAGTTCATTGGTAAATAATGAATATTTAAACTATCCCACAGGATCCTTTTTTCTTAATTAAAAACCTAGGCAGAAGTACAAACAAAGTGCACCTAGCTAATTTTCTAGCTCTCTTCCCACAGATGACTACAGGTTCATTTGTTAGGGAAGTTTGGGGATGGGTCCTTCATCACCCTGCGTTCCTCGTGTTAGCAATTTCTCACAGGCTCACTGTTCGTGCCACAGTAACAGTAGTAGGGCTCTCCCACATTGGCACACAACTGCTGGGATTTGTATTTGCCCTGTGTTACCTCTATCCTTTAAGAGGGCAAGCTCTAACTCTCCCACAGCACACCCGGCCAGTAACACATCCCCAGGTTGGTAACATTAGTCCTTCTTTCTTCAAAACAAATGTTCTTTTGTTTGGGTTTTTGGCGTGGATGGGGGTGAGATTTTTTTTTAATTTTATTTTAAGTTTGGGGTGGTTTTTTTTTCCTGTATGTGAATTTTTTCTCTGATATTTGGACAAAAAAGGAGATAGACCTCATCTGATGCAGGTTACAGACACAAATCTAGAAAATTTTCACTCTTTGGATCACATGTCTTTGCTGGTTAAATCTCCCTGAAGCTAAAAAGGATTTTACTGACGTGAAATTTATAATAATATACCAAATCTAAGCACAAGATGATCTCTTGCTCCCAGTATCATTCAATATTAACTGATTCATTACCTAAAACACTTTGATAACTGCAGTCTCACATACAGGTACCCAGTTTGCCAGCACCATTGCACGAATCAAAAAATTCCTTCTTTGAAGGCAGAAGAAATGAGCCTCACATTCTGTGGGCTAACTCTAATTTTAACATAAAATTATAGTCCCATATAAGTCACATCTCAGTGTCATTTGACTTTGTGTAAGGGATAATATCAGCTTTGGTGATGTTGTAATTACAAACCATGGAAACATTTTTTGAGTTCTGAAAAGCAACAACCAGAACCTTAAGAACTTTGAAACTTCTCCTGGGGCACATACCATTTTGTAAGGTATATTTCAATTTTGAAAAGATTTGACAGATAATCAAATAAGGTGGACATTATGAAAGGCAGAATAAATCATTATTATAAATAGTTGTCTTTTTTTTTTTTTTTTTCCTGTCCTTGTTGTAGACAGTCTTTTAGTCAGCTGTTAAAAGATTAGTCTTCCACAGGGACATATTTGGATATTTTCCCTAAGGAATATCATAATTATTGCACTAAAAGTCTTCATTTTATTAATGCTGAGTCGTCAGTGCCCTAAGGGCTTTATTCCACAGATATTTTATATTTTCATTTCTGACATTTGGGTTTGATTCGGCTTTGATTTGCAGGAGACACTACTCTCTGAAATACATAGAAGAAAATATCAAAGGCGTAGAGCTACTTGGTGAAATAAATGTCAGCATCTCACTGACTTCAGAGAGAAAAGGATCAAGTAATTAAACATTGTTTTGCATGGATTCCAATAGGTTTTGGATCAGGCCTCATTTTCCTAGCTAGTACTTGCAGCTTTGCTGCTTTGGATTCTGCTGACAAACGGCTCTCTGTAAAACTAACCAACCAAGCTCAACAGAGCTGATAAGATTTCCTTCCTGCACTGCTGTGCTAACACCTTCCCTGAAAACATACTCTGACTTGGGTCATACTTGATTTCAGATTAAGACTTTGCAGAGCAAAGTGAAACTTAAATGTCAGCTAAAGTGGTAAAGAAATTTAAGTTAACGCACAGTCTTTCATGCCAAATGATTCCGGGCTGCCTACAGCTGGTAAATAGATTCTGCTTTGTTAGGGTGCTAAAACATCTGCATGAGCCGGTAACTGTCAGCTGCTTAAAGGATGTCACATTGCAAAATAGCCAGCTAATTTGCTTCATATTGTATCAGGGGGAAAATATAGTGATCTGTCATAGAGATTCTGGGGAAATTGTCTGAAAAAATAACCCCAACAAACCCAACAAAAGCGACTTGTGCATTTAGTAAATACCTGCATTAAAATAGTTCCTAGAATGTGACTGTCAGTGAATAAGGGGAATCTTCTGTAAATACTTAATACAAATTAACCATTCTGTATGTGTTGTCAGCAAGAACCTGAGATTATTTCTCGTCTGTGGGAAACCTGTCAGAGACAAAGATCACTTTCCAGATGCTTTGATGTTAGCATATTAAATCTTAGCAGAGACTTTATTTAATTAAATGTTATTTATGTTTTGTGGGTGTTACTGAACAAAGTCTTCCCTGAGTGTCATTAATGGAAGAATGACAGATAGTTTGAACCAGTGAGGACCATCATGATAAGTCTGAGTGCAGAGATAGTCTCTGGTGATATTTTAGGGAAATTACTTTTTCTCAGACAGCTGAACACTCAGATGTACTTGCCTAGCTCAAGGACGAAGCCACAACACTTTTAATTCCAGTTTCACAGACTCTCATTCTTCATTTTTAAGTTAAACACTTCTGGTTAGTCTGTGCTATTGTAATTGTTAATAATGAATATGATTCCATATGCATGAGCAAACCCATGTTTGAAGTTCAATGCTAAATCTCTTTTTTCTTATTCTCAGGGAAAGAGGTACTTTCTTTGGCAATTCCAGAGTTTGCTTTGGGAGATTCTAGTGACTGATCATTTACTGTGCTGCATTATGCAGTATTAGAGAAGACATGACCTCACTTCCCATGCTTAGCCAGGAAGCATGGCTGGGAAGAAGATGTAGTCTTTTTTTTGAAATTATCTAACACAAATGTTTCTAACTTGCTCTATGGAGATTAGAAAACAATCAGCAACTGCTGGGTATCAGCTTTGTCTGTTATACATTATTGTCTGTCTTGACAGCATAAAATAAATAAATTATATGTATTCAACCCCCCTTTGTTTAAAAAATAAGGTTGCTAAGAAACAAGAGTTAAACATGTCTAATGCCATTTACCACCAGCATTTATATAAAAACATGAAACATAGCCATGATGCACTTGGAGACTATTACAGTGCAACTAAAATGCAAACTTGTGGTCTGGGCAAAGAAGAATAAATGTGAATTTTACTGTCATGTCATAATTAGGACTCTGGCCAATGTAAAATTACAACTGCTAAAGTTCCTTTCCATGTTCTGGATTCTATAGGAAATGTCAATTAATGTCACTGACATTTTTACACTCATTTTTACTTTCTTCAAGGTAATGTTGATATGGCTTTCCAAAGGATACTGTGTATACTCAATAAGAGTGGAATAACTAAGGACCTCTAGAGTTCCAGAGAAATTGTGCATATTATGGTTATATATAGTTGAGCAGGAAAAGTGTTAATGCATATAAAAATTTGGTTTACCTGTAGGTTTGCATTTCAATCCAATTTATATGTGTTAGAAATATTTGCATATATAAACTTTGTTCAAAATTACTTGGTTATCATGGTTCAGAAGGTAAGTGGTTATGCTCAATGAAATATGTATATTGACATTTTTCAGTACTATGCTTATGGATAAGAAAGAAAATTTTATCCATCCTCCTACCTTTCACTGGAGTCAATTGTATGCTCATTTAAAGCCATCATTAACTTTTCTTCTGACCTCGCTCAACTGCAAAAGCGAAAAAAAAAGACTGAGACATCTGTTAAAAGCAAGGATTCTGCAGTCCTCACTGGAGGCCAAATAGCAGCACAGCAACACAACTGCTAAAGCTAAAGCTATCCATGGCATTGATAGCTACCCACCATACAGGCACAGAAGAGACATTTTCCTAAACCTGGTGCTATAAATTTGTGAGTTACAGGTCTCCAATCCCTACTTGAACACTAGGAAAATTATCCTCAAAAGACTGGACTTCTTTCTGGGCAAAAATTACAATATGTTCTCAAACTGCTACTCAGGAATATGTTCTTGAAAGTTTAATTGCTTTTTAACTACCCACTGCCACCTCAGTTTTTTATTTTACATCCAGCTACAGCAGCACTGAAGATTTCTTGTTCTTATCTGATCAGAAAAGAAAGCAGCTCATTCCTGTTTCTACCCTTTCATCCCTGGTTTCTGAGTGGGGCCTAAAGCCATTTACCTCTTTAACCTTATTTGATAATTACGTTGTTCAAGCTTAGTCAACTTCAGTTTTCCCAGTTAAACTGGCCTATTTCCAGCATTGTCAGTTTTCCATAAACCTATTGGGAAGAGCTCAGCCTTACACAATGCCTCCGCTCCCAGAGGAGCTCAGCACTGTCATGTGGACACAGGCCACACGCAGACACCAGTGCTACCGAAACCCATCTGCCAAACTCAAAGAGGCTCAGGAGGACACAACCCTCTTCAACACTGCTTATGAGAGGGAAGACAAGTGCTATAGCCCGCCTGGCAGAGCAAATGAAGTTTTACAGCAAGTGTTTGACACGCTGAGACCACGTGTGGAATAAGGCCATGGTCATTCTCCTATCTGCCATAAGCTTTGGAGATTTCACAGATGTTTCAGGTAATTCAGCCCCTACTGCCGCCTGCCTCCGAGATGGCAGGCTCTGTGGCACCATGTTTCCTGCCACCACTTGGCTATTGGCTTGGCTCTTGACAGAGAGGTGCCACCTCATGGATTGCCACCAGCTCCCAGGGTAACACTATGGCTTGTTGAACAGCCTTCTTTCCATTGTTTGGGTTTTCTTACTTCATGTGATCTCACTGGATCACAGCACAAGCAATATTGTTCCTGACAACCTGTAAAATATTTTTACCAACTCCATAATTTAGTATTTAAACATGTCATGTTAGCAACTTTAAACAAACAAGCGTAGCTTAAAGAGAGACCTTTTCAGAGTTGCACCATCTGCCAATAGCTTTCCAGCCCCAGTGCCAGCATAAAAAAAAAGGTATTCTTTAATTAAAAAAAAAAAAAGGTCCTGGGCATTTGCAAATTTGTCAACAGAGCAGTTGGCATCCTTCCACCCTTCCTGCTCGTGCATAGCCCGTGCTTGAAATATCAGATTTCAGCTGGTGAAGGAGGAGCCTGAACACACAGTGCAAAACCCACTTTGAACTCTCTGGAATGGCAACAGCAGCACTGGTGGAGAAAACAAAGCCTGGGCACAAGTGCGCTTTCACAACAGCTGAAATAAAGACATCTGACAACTGCTACATTCCCAGAGGAAATCCTGTTGAGCAGAAACTTAGTCCACCAGCTTGCTGTATGATTGCTCCATGTTGTTCACAGAACTGGCATTTCTTTCAAGTGCCCTTCATAGGTTATTTAAAATTCATATATGAAATGGGCCTGTGAAACTCAGCACAACTGAAAAGTCTTCTTTTGCCATTCAGCCTTCCTGATTTGAAAGCACTTCTTTCTGCATGTGAAGTGCTTCCTTGAGCTATATTGCAACCTTGCAATTTCTTAATAAGCAGCAATTATGCTGCTCTTTCAAGATATGCATCTGGCATCACCCATTTACCAACATACTGTATCAATGTATAAGCTAAAGACTGAAATGTATTTTCCGTATTAAAAAAAGTCAATTTGAAATAACTTAACAGGATTCAAATGCTTTCTCTATTTACAGTACTGCAATGCTTCCTAGTGACCTAGACATCACTGTCTGGCCTTTCATGGTCACTCACACAGCCAAATATTTCTTGTCAGTCAGTAAACAAGTTTACATATACATGGATAACTCCTATTAAATGTCAATAAAATACAACCTCTGTCTAAGACACTGCTTTGGAGAAGGGCTTACTGTCAAACTTTACAGATGAAACTTCCTTATTAAAAAAAAGTTCTACATTTGAAGCAAACTTCCGTCTCTAATTAATTGAATTTAATGGCTGGTTTCCTTCATGAGGCCTGCCACTTGTCTTATCATTTACTCCAGGCAGTGATAGAGTAGGATTATTTTTTTTAGTGTACAGTAGTAGGATTTTTAGCCAACACGTACATTTCACTGTGTGCTCATGGAGAGAAAGCTTGTATGTATTTTTTTGTTTCACAGTATAGCCAGATGTTGGAAACTTGCCCGCTCTTGCCTTCTGTTTTGCTTAAAACATTAGTCTACAAAGCATCAATAAGCATCTTAAACTAAACTAATGTCTGCATGTCATTATTTATAAATATGTAGGTGCTTGCCTGGAGGCAAAAGAACGCATAATACTGCTACCATTTACGGTTATTTATATTTAGCTTTTTCTTTTTTAGTGAGGGTTTTCCTGCAGCTTTTTTTTCTTTCAGGTTTCCTTTCGGCCGGCCCTCAGTACTGTACACAGTACCATTTTCTCCCTAGCAGCTCTGTACACTGACCAAAGAAGGTCAGCTGAGAACAAGGGGTTGGAGCATCTCCCAGGGCCTGGCTGAGCTGTAGTACTAGCACTTCTGTTGACAAATATGCGAAGTCTAATGAAGTCAGTGGAAAGACTCCCACTGGCTTTGGTTAGCTTTGTATCCGGCTATAAATTAGGAAAGTTTGATTTTAGTTCCATTACTTGTCCACAATCTTTTTTTCCTGTTAACAACATAGCTCCTCTTTAAACAATGGCACAACTGCTCTTCTCAGTTAAACGGTCAGTTTGTCATCAACTTACACTGTAATGGTCATGACCGATAGGGATCCTAAGATTGCTGCTAACTGGCGGGGCAAAAAAAAGATGCTCTTTCTGGTTTTGTGGACAAAGTAATTGACTTCAAGGGAACCATACAGTATCCTATTACGCTTTGTATTCAGCATGTGGTAAAATTCTGAAATGTGGGAGTAGCTGTTATCCTACCTTTCCAGAAGAACAGACTGAAGAAAAATCACAGTCCTAGGAAAAACTAGGGAAATTATAGGAAAACCTGCCTAAGGTGACTCACTAATTTAACAATGGCAGAAGCAGTATTAATGCAGGAATTCCTAGCTTCTGTGTCCCATTCCTTGCTCCCTCCTTATGTATGACATATGACATATACATACGGTTTCACTGAAGAAAGCACAAAGGAGGTGCACAGTAAATCAGGATTTTGTCAGTTTAACAAGGGTAAGTTGAAAGAAATATGTGTTCTTGGAATCAAAAGCATAGCCTCTGAAAACAAGAGGGCAGCTTTCAGGGCAGTTTATTTTGTAGTTTAAAAGTGATTACAGTCCCTACACATTCATGTGAGTAAGATAAAGATGTAAAGAAAGAATAATAAGTAATAAAGTTGTTTTATGTTAAAGAAATAAAATTTTCCACTTGCCTCGTACAACAGAAAACATCTATGCAGTCATAGAATCTGCTTTCTGAGAACGTTTTCTCTCAGAATATTTTCTATTTATAAACCCCCCTTAAGCCTTTTGCAGGATGTTTCCTGTTCAGACATACCACTTAATCACCAGAAAATGACTCAGCCAATCAGTCCAGGCACTTCCCAAATACAGGATTCAAAACTAGTGAGAAAATAATGAATATGCTCAAAACTTGACTGAGAAGTCAAAATACTGTTTAAACTGATTCTTTTTTTCTAGGTAAGGTATATGTTAGAAATTGTTCACCTTGTCATTGGAAGCACTTAGGCACTTGTTCAGCAGCATAAAGATAAGAATATTTTGCTCACTCATTCACTCTGAAATGCTTTCTTTTTCTGTAATTACCACAATATTATATTTCAAAAGCAAACAAACATGCTTATGATCAAGATTTGAAACATGGATAACTCTCCTGCAGCTCCTCTTTGGTCTGGGGTGGGCATTGCTATGAAGAAATACTTTATCTTTTTAGCTTCCATTAAAAAATTATCTTGTAAACACAAAGATATAACTGGAAATTATCCATTTCAATTTACTTATTTACTAACTCACTGCTCATTTTTCAGATCTAGAATATCAGAGATCTTGTTACATATTCTATGCACAAAAATTAATGCTGTTTAAATATTCATCCATAAACATCATCCAGCATATTCATCTGCAAAAATAAATTAGAGATGGAACTGGAATACAGAGCACAAGCAATCTTAGTTCTCCTTGTGAAAGGAGAAGCATTATCAAAAACTAAGAATGGAGCTTCATCCTAAAACATTAACTACTGCATAACTACTATCTGCGTGATTCATTATGGAAACAGCCACAGAATTTCCTCCACAGTCCACAGTAAAAGAAGAGCAGTAGAGTATTTCCTTTTGTCCAGATTTAAAAACACCAATTTTCTGGCATTTCAGTGATTTATCTTAAAGACAGCCCCACCTAATCTGTTGTCCTAATCTGTATGCACCAACAAAACTCCAAAATATTCCTGACCCTCCAGAATATCCCAAGGTACACAATCTGCAAATAAATCTCAAATCTGTAGCAATTTATAAATAGTACCATAGAAATAATAGTGTTCTGCATTACAAAGGACAGTTTTTTATTTTGGGGACTTGAGTCTGACCCCATTTTGCAGCTGTGGATGTTGTGGCTTAAGGAAATAAATGCTCGAAGTGCAAGTCAACAGCCAGGCTGAGAATGGAATTGACATAGTTTTACATCCAGTCGCACCTTCCACCTTTACAGTCTATCCAACAATCTCTTGCCTCCAATGTTTTCAATTGCAGTTAGGGAGAAGGAAGCTATGGAGGTTACACTCAAGTAACATCATTTATTCAAAATCTATCTTTTAGATAACAGCTTCTTTCTGTTATTGTTTCAGATACTTCCCAAATCTGAGGCAGGAAGGAATAATCACTTACAGTTTATGAGACTTCGGTCTATTAAGCAGAAGACCCATCATCCACAGCAAAAAAATTATCCTCATTTGATATTCATTTCCACTTTTTTTCAGAGAGAATAACCAGTCTTTCTCTAATCCCAATGGTTTCTTTCAAGCAGGCTCTTAAAGCAGGTTGGAAGTGACAGAGGAACATATTAAATATCTACACATGAGAGAGGGCTTTTGAAATGAAACTTATTTCATATTAACTAAGCTAACTTCAAATTAAGAGTCTTAATATGCCATTTATGGGCATACGCATGGCATGGCAATATATGCCCCCAACCTGAACTGACCTGATTCCATGCCAAAAGTGGTCGGAAAAATAAGAATGCCGTATCGTCTGACAGACAATGTCATTCTGATAAATGTCTGAGGTCACATTCCAATGCTATCATTGCTGGCCTTTCATCTGCAGAAGCTGTTCTCTCACTTTCACAGCCAGCAGTACAGTGAAGTGACTCAAAAGCAGCTGAAAACCACACAAGGATAACTACCATAGAAACATCAGGGAAAAAATGCGTTCAGCTACAAGTGCAGCTTCAAATGTGTGAACATATATTTCTACTCCAAGTTTTGTTCACATATATTTCTACTCCAAGTTTTGTTCAAAGTGTCTACCTTTCTACATCATTACACGTGTACTATGGGTTCAGTATGGAAAACCGACAGAAGGTGTGAACAACGAACCAGCGCTTACAAAGCTTTCTATATCTCAGTATCTGCAAAATGCCGTGATTTCTCCCATCTCCAAATGGCACTTCAGGTTCCACATTTCAAGTGACATTATTATGGTAATAATGAAGCTGCTTGTAAACACTGCAAAATCTAGACACGCTTTGATAAGTTTTTGCTGTTAATCAGGGAAAAAATTAAGGTTCTTCGGTAAGATATGCCTACCTTCCCTCTTTTTTCTGAGCCAGAGTTCTTTCAACTGGTCCTATAAGGGACAAGATAACCTCGACTTCTCCTGAAAAATTAACATTTTTATAGCTCTATGCTATGCATGTATTTACTGGAATAAATAGGAAAGAGAGATGGGTCTGCAATGTCACCACAAGTTTTCCTGCTGACCCAGGGAGAGTACGTATGACCCTCGCCCTATAGCTGCAAGAAGCTTTGATTTAAAAATTTGTTTTAAAATAGATTTGGACAACTGCCTAAGTCTGCCTGTGGCTGTGTTCTGCAGCAGAGGGGAAAGAGGGAAAGAAGAAGGGAAGAAAAGGAAAGAGGGAGGAAACTGGATTAAAAAGAAAACTCCCTACGTAAACATAGGTGAAAATTAAACAGAGACCTTGGCAAACTCCATCTCCTTTAAAGTTATTAGGAAATAAGGATTTGGAAATACATGCAAGTCAGCCGAAGTATGATTAAACAGTCCAACAGTGTACCTTTTCTTTAACAAAAATTCATTAAGCAAATGCAGTTTTTAGATTAGATGTAGTGAAATAAGATGTGTGCCGTACAGAACAAAAAGTAAACTAATACTAGGCACCAGTATTACTTCCAAGGCCCTTGTTTGCATTGTGTTCTTAAAATCCTTCACTCTTTTTTGTGGAGGGTAACTTGCTTAGTTTCTCCTTTCCACCTTCCCCCCTACTCTGATATGGTAAATTCAGAAGTGGATGCAAAGAGCAAACCAGCCAGAGTTCAGCTTGGTCACATCCCATCCATAGGTAATTCAGTGTACCTTTCCAAGGAGATCACAAAAGCAAACTTATCAAGACAAGGCAAATTAAGAAACACAACAAAATGCTATTGATATATATCCAGTCAGATAGAGCAATAAAAACAAACACTCACCAAGGTGTAATACATCAGTTGTCCTTTGGCTAAGAAATGCTCAAGAAGCAAGAATCTGTCAATTACACCAGAAATAGTTCCAAAAGAAGCACCAACACCATATACTCAGAGGCTCTTATTTAGGTAGTAAACTGGGAAACTTGTCACCATAGGCTGCTCAGGAGGAAGAAAAGACTTCCCAAAGTGACAAGTTAGACTAAAGCTTCTTCCCTAACTTGGCCCTGAAAAAGTATCACTAGGCCCAGAGGGAACTCTGTCCCCTAACCTGAAGGGATGCAGCATCAGCACATTTTTGCACATACAAAAAATTCACAAGACTAAGACCTACTTAGCTTCATCCCACTTCCAGTGACTTCAGCGGTGCAGGATCAGATCCGCATCTGAGTGACAAGAAAATAACTATTTCTTACAACAAATTATAACTATATTCTTCAATGCTCTTTTCAGGCAGTGCTCACATACGACAAAAAAGTAAGGCTATAGATAGCATATAAGTGATTTTTAAACTCAGTTACATCCTGTCGGCTAGGACTTACTACTCCCCCAGACACAGCACCTCAGCTGACAATATTGCCATTGTCATGCAAAGTAAGTGGATAATCTTAAGTTACACTTTTTATTGAAACTGAACACTAAAGCACTCAAAGTGCTGGCTTATTTTAAAATCATTCACCAACTTCACTGGTTCTGATAAACTTCTGTGTGAATTGTATATCTGCATGGAAATAGAAAATAACAGGAATGAGGCCATATCTTCTCATATTTCAACACATGTTGAATATACTCTTGATAGCAGAGGTTACCAATAATCACAAGGAAAACAGGATTCAAAGGAAGATATACATATAGATTAAGATCTGAGGAACTTTATCATCATTTAACTTGACTTCCTATCTAACACGGGCTATTGATTTTAAATCATATACTTTCTGTTTGCATTATAGTGCCCATTTTAGAAATATTTGAGTCTTTATTAAAAAGGGTCAAGTATTAAAGAAGCTTCTGCATACCAAATAAGATTGCACCAAGAACTAGCTTGCCTCAGAATAAAAAAACTGCTGCTGCAGGTTATTTGTGGCTTGAATGTATCTAGTTTCTGCTTCCAAATTTAGGGTGTTTCTTCTGCTTGATTATAGAACTGACAGTCACCTTTCCTTTACTCGTGGGCTGTGATAAATGCTAACTCTTGGATTAAACAAATAAATTAACCTTTGTTAGACTCTTCCTCCATAAACACTAGCTGTTAATATTCAAATACGTATTTGCAAGTGATCATGCCTTATCAAATTATTCAAGTCAGGTTTTATAAGTGACTTGGAGTCATCAGCATTTTCCATGTTGACCCTGATAAAAACATGGCATTTCACCAGAGCAAGAACAAGTTCTTGGGAGTAACAGAAATAATTCAAGCTAGCTAATATTCTGTTATAATCACTTTCTCAGCCTATCAATTAACTAGCTATTTAATATTGCATTTCTCTCTCTCTCTTTTTTTTAAATCAGAATGCCCACTGTCCTTAGGATGACTGATATTAGATCAAGATAGGTATGTTTATTAGCCTCACCTACAAATGCCCATTCAATGTCCATTGTCAAGCTCTATAACCCATAAAACTATTTCAACTGGTATTAATTATGTTACCATCAATTATTTGTTTTCTTATTGCAACCCATCTCAGATTTTCTCTGATTTTGCCTCTATCAATCTTAGAGTAATTACCCTGAAGTTAATGATCCATACATTTTCCCAGTTTAAATATTGGTGCATCATCTATTCTTAGTCCATTGTATCCTACAATTTGGTAAAAAAGCTACTTCATCAAAAAATTCTTTAACCTTCCCAGCTATATCCTGTGAAATATTGGACTACAATCAAAGCTGTAAACGTATCTTTTATATACAAAAAATTAAAAGCAGGAATCAAGAGGGACACACGTCATCACACAATGCAAAGAATCAATAATAAAATAACATGACTTGAAAGTTTAAAAAGATTATAAAGTTCTGCTCTCAATATATTGACCTAACAAAACCTTTTAATAGCAGTGTCTGGGCAGGAAGTTTGGCAGGAATCACAGTAATCCAGTCCACAGTAAATAAAGGTGTGGGCAAGTTTCAAAACATCTCGGGTGCTGACAGGGTCAAAGCCTATCACTCTTCTACAAATGGTAAAAAAAAAATGTTCAAATGCTTGAAATACTGTTCTGGGAAGATTCAAAAATAACACAACAGCCTGAATCAGAAATTATACAGTAGCTGAAAAGTAATTCCATATAAAGAAAAAAATAAAATCAGTAAATTCAGTAGGTGGTTATATTTAGAAGGTCTTAGTGCCAACTTTTTTTTTCTGGTAGTGAGTTGTTGCCAACCCTCCTCCTTCTAAAGATAAATAACATCAAACAGGCATCTTTTTGGTCATGAGAAACAAGCACAAAGATGGCCAAGACTCAGCAAAAAAAGATAGTGAAAGGCTGCACTGGATCATACACGGTAGCTATGCAAGGGGTCAAACCCCAGTTTCTTGGATTTCTATGGCAGAGTTAGATCAATCAGAAGAAACAATTTCATTCACAGAGCTGAACTTGACTCTCGGTCAGTAAGTCCAGGTTTATCCTGGCCCTAAGCCCATTCACCCTAGAACAAACAAATACGACCCTAAACCAAAATCAGAACACAAAGCACAACAAATAACATTTGGCTTTAAAAAGTCATGGAAATATTCTGTCTTTTATGAAGAATTAAAACGTCCAGTAACTTGCAGTTAATAGTCTAAAATCTTTTTCTGAGTTAAGCTATGTTCTCATCCCACGGATAGATTTTGCTCCTATATTTTCTTTATGCAGAGGGCCCGAGTGGATTAGAAGTCACTACAGTTATTCACACGGGAGAAGACTGTCATCTGGGTAAGTATTCTTCTTGTCCCAAACATGGCTGACCAATTTGCAGGAATCGGTAACACATATTGAACAAAGTCCAGCTTGTGGAGAAAGCCATTTGTAAAAAACCCAAACAGAACAGCTGTGATTACATCCATGACAGGACAGAATTTTTTTCTCTACAAAGCAACAAAACAGAGCTGTGTCAGCTGGAGAGCCTAAATTTAAACCAAGCAGCATCAGGTTTCAGAAATGCACCAAAACCACCTCTATCGCAATAGTTATTTGGACTTTTGGATCTGTAGCTGCATTTGAAAGGAAGAAAGATGCTTATGGAGAGCAGATGGACTGAGTTTTAATCACAGTTCCCATGTGGGTGAACTTGTTGTCTTCTTGTCTTCAATGGGATGTGAAAGTATTTAGAAATGTTTCTTCTGTGTGAGGAAGACCTTACTCATGTGATTACTGGGTTAGAGCTACAGATTAATGATTGTAAAGTGCTTTGAAATCCTGAGATGAAAGGTATTATGCAAGAATGATGATTTTATTCCATTTAATATCAGTTTGTTCATGGTGATGTCACGTAATGAGAAAGGAAGTATTCTCAGGCTTGGTGCTCAGATCTGGCAAGGAAACTGGTATTCTGGGTGCAGCAAATTTTCCATATCCATGTGGCATAGCTACATCATAGACCTTCACCTTCACCATAAAATAGAAGTGATAATATTGTTTTCTTCTCCCCCCCCCCCAAGTGTTCTTACGCAAAAATAAAGCATGTTTGTGACGGATACAAAGATGCTTGGATGGAATGGCCATATAACACATGGTAACAGGACTAACGTCATATCGGACAAGACGACATAATTTCTGTAGTCCTGACCTAAATTGCAAACCAAGTGGGGAAAAAGGAATACCTTTTTTTTTGTGTGTGTACATAAAGCATAAAGTCTCCCAGTCTAGCATGCTGCCTGCTTTTGCTGGGCCTCTGGCCTTTCTGGTTCATTAGCAGATTTCTCACACACAGAAAAAATACTCACCCCGTTTAGGTTTTTTTTGGTTTTGCCTGGTCTTCAGTCACCTGGTTCACATTTCAGCAGTACTCCACAGACTACATCTCATGCCAGCTGGTGAAAGAAAGAAGTGCCGAATCTCTCCTTTTATCATTTCCCCAGTCCTGCTTGCCACACCTGGGAAATAAAGGGAAGTCTCTCCTGACACAGGGAAGGCAGAGAAGTAAAATGAAAAGTATACAACTGGATGGAGGAAAGGAGAAGACCCCAGAATACTTCTGTAGCAGCAGTGGGAAAAGAGTTCTAATGTTTCCTTCCTTTACTTTTTGCAAAAGCCTAATGCATACGAGCTGCCGAAGTGCTATAAAGTGTAATTCTACTTCTGCAGTGCTGCCTTCTCTGAAGGAAGGCTTAGTCTCCTGGAGAGCTCTGGGCATGGTGGAGTCGCTGGGACAGGGCCATGGCAGCCCGCCTAAGGCCTCCACATTGCTGCAGCAGGTAACCCCCTCATCCCAGAGAGACACTAGTAAAAACTTTATGTTTCTCCGTGACGTAGCCTCGCATATTATATAAGTAAATACATCTCTCTGTGTATAGCCGCACAGAAGAAATATTTACACTGCTAAGCATTTAGATTATGAAAGCATAAATAAAGCGAAGGCTACTGGAGCCACTGTAAACCATCAGAGTTATGCTAGCCTAAGTATGGTGAGATACTCTATATAATGTGCACCGTTGTATCACACGCTCTGGATGTGTCGATACTAGCTACTGAACTGTGCTTCTAGGAAAATGATATCTTCAGTAAGCTCCGGCAGTTATCTTAATCCCTTTAGTATGGTTCTGATACGCTGATGGCCAAAATCTAGGGCAGGCCTCTGAAGTAGTTGGATCAGGCTCTAATACTCCTTTAGATCATAATCCTGAAAAGATTTAACATTTACAAATAACTTTATCATGTGAGTCGTTAAATGGGATGTTGGAAGATCAGGGTCAGACCTGGAACATTCAAGAAATTCCAGCTTTGGTTATATCTATCAAGGATATAACAGAAACAAGACGAAAGTTAGGGTGGCTTCTGATAGATCCTCATTCTTAGCAATATGCAGCATTTGAGGCCTTATATATCAGCTTAAGTTCACCCACAACTATTCAGTCCTGCCAGCTTCAAAGGGTTTTAATCATCATGCAAAGCTAAGTACATCTGCAAAAGATAGGACCTGGGTTGTAGCAGTCTTTCTTCTGACACAAATATTCTGCACTATGCTGTGACCCAATGCCTATTGTAATGCTTTTCCCCTCTGTTTCTAAGCCTCCTTTTCTTATTTTAACTTTCATCCTCCAAACAGGATAACTACCTGGATACTTCACAGTACAAATGCTGTGAGGCTTTTACCTGTAACAACAACAACCAAGATAAGGTTAGAAATAGGAGAACTGAAAGAGAGAAGCTACTCTTTAATTTAAAAGCTAAGCAATGAGTGTTTATAGCCCTCAGTTGAGCTAGGCTACCCTGCCCTTCCCACCTCAAAAATTTTGGCTGAGGATTTGGCCTCTTACCTTCTGTGTAAATCACTGGAAGTTTAATTTGAGGGAAAATAGTTGCATTTCTTGAACAAGTTTTGTATGGTTTTGCAGAGGGGAGAAGAAACTGAGCAGAAAAAAAGGCGTCCAAACAAAATATGTTCTAAAACATCAGACAGACTATAGATGGGTCAGGTGAGAAGTATTTTCTTCGTCACTGCTAGGTTTGATATTGGATTATTAAAAATCTAATTCTCCATGACCATTTCTACCTGGAGATCTGCTAGAGCCCTGCTGTGTTTAGTTTCATGTTTGTCATTAGAAGGGCTCTGCCCTGGTGCTTACACATCTCTCACAGAAATAAAATCATATAATATTTTAGGAATAAACACTCTCAGATAAATGAAAAGCATTCTGGAAATAAAAGAGGAGGAAAACAACTATGTGGACCTGGCATCTCGTTTACTCAGTTTATACATGAAGAATGAATGCCAGTAATTGCATATATTTTTAACTTTTTCATTATGAAGAAAATAAAACCAGAAAAAAACCAACAGTGATTACTGCTGGGTTTGTAGATCAGTATACAATTAAGATTCAGATACTATTGGAAGAAAAACTGGGCAAGATCAGAGTATGAATGGTAAATTCAGAAATTCCTGCCTATCTGAAAATTATCTGTAAGTATTCAAATACTGAACAGTGCAAGTATGACATGTATAAAGGAACAATCTTTAGCACGTTACCAAAAAGCTAATTTTGTGCAGAATCTGTCCTTTATTTATAAAATAAATCCATCTATTTTATAAATCACATGTAAAAACTACTTCCAGTGGTAATAGAAACATTTGGTATGAATGCCTATTTAAAAGTTATCACTTCCTATTATCCTTTATAGTTCATTTCTAACAGTTGCAAAATGGGTCAACTCTTTTTTTATAGGCTGCAGTGATACGATGCCTGTAAAACTGAGGTTATGAAATGCAAACTATTTTACAACAGCATGTCCCTGCTATCACAGAGGAGCTTCCACAGCAAATGCACAGCTAAATACGTCTTCTGTGCTTGTATAGTGATTTCACTCCTGATAAACAAATAAAAGTCCCCCTCTATCATTACAGGATATCTGCTGCAAAATTCAAGGTTTTGAACAAACCTTTGCTTGAAAGTGATTTATTAAAAGCATTAAGCTTAAGGTCTTGAAAAGCTAAAAGAATTGTAATTTTTAAATGACCTTGTTAGAGTTCATTGAGATCCCATATGTGCTTAAATCCTTGCAGACTGAGGGCCTATAGTAGGCTTTTCCCAGTATTTTAAACAAGTTTCTAAAATTTAGACCAAAAAATCAAGTACTAATTAAAGCCTCTTTCTATACTTTCTGACTGAAGAGTCAAAGGAGATGCTACCATTATGTACTAAAGAAAACACTGTGTTAATTAGATTAGGACAGGAAATTTGGATGCTAATTTATTTGTTTAAAATAAAAGTGTCAAGAAACAAAAATAGGTTGCTGCTTCCAAGCCACACAACCAAGCCTGGTAAGAAAAAAAAACCTGTCCAAACAAAATGCTGATAGCTGGGATTGTTTTTACTATTCTATATCTAATAACAAATTTTATCTTAGAAAAGTTTTACAAATTCTATTTTTTCCAGTCATTCCTTAAAATAGAATTTTCAATGTAGGGTTTCCCAGGAGCTAAAGGCCATACACATTAAGAAGCTCAGATATTCCTGGTTTAGAAAAACTCATAAGCAGGAGATCATCTGACCAGCCCATAAAAATAGATTGCATTTTTATAGTAATCGGCTAAATTATTGGTCACATTTCTAGATCTGTTGAAAAGTACCATATGCTTAAGACAGCACAGTCCATAAGTGTGACTAAATAGTCATTAAATTCCTAATGCAAAATTCTCCAGTACAGAAATCCTGTCCTGTTGCTTATCTGCTAATAAACAACAAACAGCTGTGTATGAAATGCCATCAGTCCCAAGCATTCTAAAATCATGGCTCAGGCCCCCCAGTCAGAAGTTTTTTTCACAATAAATATGCTTTTAATTTGCTTTTCACATACATCTGAGCAGATTATTAAGTGCTTTTCTGCAACCACAAGAGCATTTTCATGTTTTCATGTAAGCTATTTTCATGTTTATTTTAAGAAAAAAAATCCAGAAGCTGGTGCTCAACAAAACCCACCAAAAGTCACGACACTCATGATATTGTGAAATCTACTGATGACACATATGGAAAAATGAAGCGATACATGACATCTAAAAAGCTGCTTATTTAGTTTCGTCATGGCATGTCAAACAGACCTATCCAACAATTCTAGCATGCATGATAAAAGGACTCTGTTATCAAAAGGAAATAAGGTAAGACAGGCAGGCTAAAACACAGAGTCCTGAGAGATCAAAAGGAAAAAGAAAACAATTTGCTTGCCTGCAGGAAAGGGAAAACCTCATTTAACTAAACACCCAGGAGAAAAGGCAGCATGTACATGGCTTGAGAAATTCCATCAATGGTACAATTTATCCTCTTGATTTCATCAAATGGCAAATGACTGTACATACACATCAGGACAATCAGCTACCTTCTGTACTTAGTCGTAGTCACGCAACCCAGGCGTGAGCACCTAGAGCTTAACCAGGGATTGCTTTTTTACCTCTCTGTTCAAACATGTTAATTGTTTTTGTGGATGTAAAAGACAGCAGTATTTATCCCATATTTCTTGCTGCATCTCAAGCCATTCTTGTAAGACAGATTCAAGGTACTGCGAAGACAAGAACAACTGATACCGTAGGGATTTTAAATGGGGTCCCCATTTCCCCGAAGAAATGCTGTAAATATATTCTGTAACTGCTCAGCCAGTACGAATGGGCTGTAGTCCAGCCCCGTCCCCACACGTAGCCTCCATTCACTACAGCAGGATTTCACAAGAGCAACTGGGGGCAGAGTGCAGTTGTGTTTCAAAACATTTGCAGAATGATTGGATATAATTCTTTGAAGAGGATTTAATTTTCCTAATGAGTCTGAGTAAATCATTAGCCTCCACGGCTGCAAGGGGAATACTTCAGGAGATTTCATGAGGTATACTTTAGCAGAGCAAAACAACACAGACAAAGTCATACTTGTGGGACACAAGGTCACAGAACAGAGGGAGGTGCTCCTCTAATATTTCTACTGCACAGTGGATTTAGAAAATACTGAACAAATCAATCACACCAATTGATTTTACTGTGCCTGAGACCATGTATAAAATCTTTCTTGACAATATAATTAATATTCCTTCTCATTCCATGATTTTGCCATAAACGTGCATATTGAAGTGCCTTAATCCCTGAGACCAAATTAAGGAATTATTTTGATAAGTGGAAATGTGAAAGATTAGAAATCTTATGCAGATGCCTCTGGAGCCAGGTCCTTCTCAGTGTTCACTTGAGCATAGAACATTTACTTGCTCTCTTTTAGTGACCAAAGATTTGAGTATGATGCTCTGGAAACCACTGTCACGGTGCCTTGGATGAACTGCATTGGTCATGAGTCCACCAGTTCTGGAGCCCAAGTGAAGGAAGCATGATTCGTGCCATTCTCCACGTGCCTCTCTCTGCCTGACTCACCTTTCTGCTACTTTCCCCGCCCCGACTGGTCATACTCGCACTCTGCCATCTGCTCAGCCTATCTCAGCAAAACCCACGGCTTGTGCAAGCAGCAGGCTGTTGCAATCTTTCAGTGGGAAGCAGGAGGCCCATGTGGACAGAGGGTACCCTCCAGACCAGGGCAAAACACTTCCTAAAATAACCGTACCTATGACCTTGTTCTAAAAACTGGCTTTCCTGGGGTTTATTCCTCATTGCCTCCCACCTGCCAGCAAAGAACCTGACCCTTTCAAATCAGCACCAACTTACGTGGCTGGGAGCCATAGGAAAGCTAGCACTTCAGGTTAGCACTCCCTTTCCCCTGCTTTAACCTTTATAATCAAATATCAAAAAGAATGAAAACAAACCATGGCTGCAGTCACTGGTGCCTTACATTTTCTGTTCTCACCAGCACATTTTATAGGTCACTGTTAGGCCAATGAAACATAACACCGTGTTCCTTCACCACTTCCCTGTTGCCCCCCTTTTTAAACTTCAAAACAGGTATCTTCTTCCAAGCTAAATACTTTTAACTACTGAACCTCACAGAAAAAGAAGGTCACAAGCTGACTCATCAACAGCCATAATAACTGTGTTAAAGATCCT
The DNA here is from genome assembly GCA_013400135.1 of Rhinoptilus africanus. Taxonomy (NCBI): domain Eukaryota; kingdom Metazoa; phylum Chordata; class Aves; order Charadriiformes; family Glareolidae; genus Rhinoptilus; species Rhinoptilus africanus. The sequence continues at coordinate 323,767 of VXBO01006690.1, forward strand.
GGACAGGGCATCGGATCATGTAAGTTATATAAATGCCAGGTACAGAGATACTCACCACCCAAGTAAACAGGTGTATGTGTTCTTAAGGTTTACTATGATTTATGAAGTAAACATATTAACCCAGCCAAAACGTCCTGGGCTTGATCCTCCACTGCTTATCATCCATGTACATATATATACATCTTCTACACCCCATGCACGGAGTGAGCTTTGAAATAAATCAGAGTGGAAGGGGGTTATATCCCTTTGTGTGAGGCACAAACACACAACAGTTACTTTTAGAAGCTGCCCTGCTGAGTTCACTGAGAAAGAGGAGGACTGTTGTTAAAAAGAGGCTAAGAAACAACTGTAAAAATGCCTTTATCCAAACAATTAATATTCCAAGCATTCAAAATACAGAAAAAATGTCCTTTGCAGTTACTATTTGGCACCACCAGCTGGATGCTCTAAGGAACTAAGATGCAGATTTTTACTCCTTAAAACTGGAAATACCAGCAAAGTGATCTTGCAGCTTATGGTCCTGTACACTATTTTGTCTTGCTGGTAAAGTGTAAATACCTGGTACCTTCTGCACAAGAGGATGACCAGGCTGAATTTTATTCATTGTGTAGAGCAGCAGTCAAGTGAAATCCTGGAAATACCAAAAGATGCCCATCTGTGTGCTGTGTGCCTCTGGTGAGATCTCATGCCACTGGATACAATATATACCAGGATCCCACACGGAAAGGGCTTGTCCATCTCACCTGCCCCCTCATTCCTACACGTGCAAGTACTGGTGTAGAAGGAGCTTGGTCTCATTGCTCTCAGCCATACCAGTATGTTCTGGGCAAGCAGTTAAGCACTGTGTGTCAGGGCAGATGCTCCAGTGTCAAGAAGGTTTCACTTGGGCAGATTGCTGTAGCATGTTGTCGTTTCCTGCAGGGTTGTTTCTTGCATCTGAGCTAAGAGCGACAAGGGGAAGTAAGGGAAAAAGTTTCAGAAATCTAGATATCACCTCACAGGACTTTTTTGCAAAGCCCATCCTAGTCCAGTTGGAGTCTATGACAAAGTTGCACTTTGTTATTGTCATAAATACTTGGCATGTATCACTCCTTAGGAGGAGTACACAATGTGAGCTAAGTAGGAGCAAAACATATGATTCCATTTTGCCTGCTGGCAGAAAAATCCTGAAAGGATTAAGTTGTGGGTAACAGAATAGTGTAGAAGTGTGTAACCTAAGTGATGCAAAAACATTACTTCTTAATACAGAGCAACACAAACATATCAATCGCTCAGCAGGGTTCTGCTGTCCTTATCCCTTTGCCAGGGATGATGAATGGCATGAAAGGAAATAAAAATGACCTCCTGTAGATTCAGAATAGGTGTGGTGGTGGCAGGAGATTGTATCTCTACTCACAGTCCTGGAGGCAAAACTCCTGTGCACAAATGTCCATTTTGTCTTAAACTGGATACTCCTCTGCTTAAAAGACAAAGTAGTTCTGTTGCAAGCACAGGAAAGGAAGGGTGAGTAACTGCCAGACATAATGAAGTTTTATGTCAAGTGAGCTCAAAGGCATCATCCCTTCGCTCAACGACTGTTGGTCTGAGCAGAGTTGTCCCCTAAAGCTTAGCAAAAATCGTTTCCCCTTCCTAGACTGGATTCCTCTGCAATGCATGGTGGAGGTACATAGTTCAGCCCTGAGGAAGCAGGTCAAGTGGCACAGTGACAAGGACTGAGGATAGAAAAGGATTAGAGAGGCTGAGTCAGTCATAGTAAGCGATGATTAACTTCGGGGTTCTTTGCTTTTGACATTCAGATCATGTAAAATCATGGGACTACTTCAGTGCCAGTCAGCCCTGTGTCTGGGCCCTTCCCTTCCTAACAGGCGCCATGGACAAGACAGATCATACCAGCAGAGTAAAAAGCAAAAGTTGAAAATGAGTAAAAGGTATTCACAATAACTTCTGCTTCAATGGAAACAATGCTATACCTACAAACAAATAAACTGTAAAATTTGGCACAAGAGGGGCCGAGGACTGGAATAGCAGGAATGTTGCAGATCAAGATTAATGTGCATTGCCAGAGCTAGGCGGAGAATCACGCACAGTACCTGTCTCCACGGTGCCTGTCTTGAGCTAATGACGTTAATCTCCTGGTTTCATAACCACCGTATTCAAACCTACATTTTAAAACAATACCTCGTAGATTGTAATGTAAACTATTTTGAGAGAAATTTTTCTGAGAACAAAAACCATGTATACATGTAACAAGGCAGCTGAGTAAGAAAGTAATACATACTTATAAATGTGTTCATACAGAAAGGATCTTACCCATTCTTAGGAATACATATATGTGCATGCGTGTGTGTGTAAAAGTATGTATGTTCTATACGTGTCGAGAATACGATAAGCATTATAAAGTGCAACAAGAGAGATGAGGACTTTTTACTATCCCAGTCACCTGAGGTGCAGCATAGTTCCTCTCAGAAACCCTACTCAATTTCTACTTCAAATCCCAGAATGTCCTGCAGCCTGGATTTAAGACAGAAATTCCAAGCCTGGATGAGATGCTAGAGAATCTGAAGCTTTGTTTACAAATATCATCAATAGGCATCTGATTCGTTAGATGCCATTACGTTATTCAACCATCCTTAAATAACTATTACACTATTTCAGCCACTAATCCTTTCTGAGAAAGACGAGTAAGAAGAAAGCATTAATTAAGTGACCATTACATGAGTACTATGCTTTCTTTAGGACTGAATGTACTGCAGGTTTTGCTGTGCTGTATTCCTTCCTGAAATATTCATCACTAAGCCCTAACTCTATTAATGTCAAAACTCTCACTAATTTTAGTGGGTCTAGGAATAAACATTTTTTTTTACCAACTAAGAACAATTCCCTCAAAAAGACAGGTGAGAGAGTAGATAAAGGATTCTGTTGCAATGTCTCAAGTCAGGATAATACTGTGTTTTTACATTGCTCTTGCATGTTCTGTCTTGAGGACAATAACAAATATTTACAAGCATACCAGCTCTCAAATCCCACTGAACTCCTTCTTCTTATGTAAAATATATCCTGAGATAAGCAGTACCTTTAACTTTGGGAAGTGTATGTCAAGCCTGACAACTTTTCAGTGTTTATCATTTCTTTTAAAACGCATTCAGAAAATTCTTGGACAAACCAGGGTAACTCAGCTTATTTAGGCATAATGCACTCCATATACACTACTGAGAAAGGCAGAACAGTCTATCATTGAAAGACCGTATTAAATATTGTATATAGTTTTAGAATACCCATATAAAATCTGAAATAATTTTACAGATAATAGGAGGTTCCTACTTTTGCTGTTTTCTCTCAGGAAAACGACACATGTGCAACTGCTTTAAAAACAGTGGAGAGGCAATGTCCTGGTATGCCAGAGGAGTGTCCTCAGCACAGAGACACCCACTAGATGGGGATATTTCCATAGGACACCCCCGGATGGTGCTGGCCTCCCCAGTAGCGTTCATCCAGTGCGCCGGGACTGTATCAACACCAGCTGATACTTACATTTCACATTCTTGAGTTTTGTATAAGATCAAAGTTAAATTGCTATAAATATTCATTCATAGCAGTAACACATAGTTCGGGTCAGCTTGGGGAGATTCTTTCTTTAAGGAGCAACAGATTAAAATATTTTTTTTCCATTAGGAAGAACAGATGCATGTGTACCTGTGTGCACAAACACACACACACAAACACACGCATACCTGCACACATAGATGAGTTCAGGAGCCTAAATGGAGCACAGGTCCTACCGCTTTTTAGTTGGAATAAGCGCTTCTACAGTCTTTAACAGTTAGACAACTCAGACCTGCAAGACTTTGGGCACAGACTAATTTTTCAATGGCCCTTATGTGTTTGGTAATAGTTAAACTCAGTTAAAATTTTAAAAAATATTTCATGTTTGCTTAAAAATCAGACACTTTGATTTCATGTAAGAGTGTGCTTATCTGTATCTGCTGCACAAAAGACTGCACAGTGAGTGAGAGACATCTAGTGCATTAAACAGTCATCAATTACAGTGAAAAAGGCACCAGAATGCATTAATGCTGTTTGCTTTTTGTACTTTCAGTGGTCTGATTTTCCAGGACTTCTGAATACAAACTACAGAGATCAACTAACCGTGATGATCAACCAGCCACAAGAAGCATGGCTTTTCCTATCTGGTACTACTAGCTCTTTGAAAAGCAATATTCACCCCTAGTTTAAATCTTCTATGGCTCACTTTCTCCTGCAAGTGTTCAGCCAGGGCTGATTTGAGTATGTTTAACATCCTTTTCTGCAGCCCAGTTTTCTGGCAGCCTATAAGAATCTGGTCAGTATTTCCTATGCAATGGGGTCCACAAAGAATAAGGAGTTACAGAAATGTTGAGCTTTATGAGGCCCTATTATATGTAGAGGTGTTAACTTCAGAATTGGAAATACCCCTTATTTTCACCCTGTGTTGCACAGGTTTGGGGAGCTTTGGGGATCTGCTAGATCCACTCACTTTCTGTTTGCAAGAATAACACAGAAGCATGATTTTGAAAGATTTAGAATAATAGAACAGTTAGAGTTGGAACATCTAGTTCCAACACCCCTGCCATGGGCAGGGACATCTCCCACTAGACCAGGCTGCTCAAAGCCCCATCCAGCCTGGCCTTGAACACTTCCAGGGATGGGGCATCCACTGCTTCTCTTGGAAACATTTTCCAGTGCCTCACCACTGTCACAGTAAAGAATTTCTTCCCAATATCTAATCTAAATCTCCCCTCTTTCAGTTTAAAACCATTACCCCTCATCCTATCACTACACTCCCTGATAAAGAGTCCCTTTCCATCTTTCCCATAGGCCCCCTTCACGTACTGGAAGGCCACTATAAGGTTTCCCCGGAGCCTTCTCTTCTCCAGGCTGAACAACCCCAACTCTCTCAGCCTGTCTTCATAGGAGAGGTGCTCCAGCCCTCTGATCATCTTCGTGGCCCTCCTCTGGACTTGTTCCAACAGGTCCATGTTCTTCTTATGTTGGTGACCCCAGAGCTGGACACAATACTCCAGGTGTGGTCTCACCACAGTGGAGCAGAGGTGCAGAACCACCTCCCTTGACCTGCTGGCCATGGTTCTCTTGATACAGTCCAGGATGCGGTTGGCTTTTTGGGCTGAGAGCACACATAGCTGGGTCATGTTGAACTTCTCATCCACCAACACCTCCAAGTCTTTCTCCTCAGGTCTGCTTTCCATCCATTCTCTGCCCAGCCTGTATTTGTGCTTGGGATTTTTGTGTTCTTTTATCACTTAATCTGTGCTCTCCCCACCTCTCAACCCCTCTGTGTTCCCAATGTGTCATATACAAAATAACTGAAGAATTAATTTGGAGGTTTTTTTAATTACTTACAGTTAAAATGGTCTTTCTGTGAACCACAGGGAAATCAGGGAAACCAGGTCCTATATGAACTCCACAGGTCCTGTATGAACTTCATACGCTCCACAGCACAAAACAGATTCCAGAGACCTAGGAAATCATCACACATACCAGTGAGCTGAATCACTGTATAAATGTTACCTTTGTTAGCTATTTATTCTCTTACCCCTACAAACTGGATAAGAGCACAGGAACCCATACCTCATTATCAACAGGGCCACGCTGGTCATTTTTTTATCTCACCCTTTTTCCATTGCACTGATAACTGTGGATTTTTGCCAGCTGCAAGTAGTTCTTGGCTGGCATTTGAGAAATAACTCAGCTGGTGGCTGGGAAAAGTATGTAGGGATGATCCACCAGAACAGATTAACTCCTTGGTCTCTGCCATATTTCTTTGACACAGATAGCTTTCCATTAAGTATTAGGTGTTACTCAGATTCTATGAAGTGCCTTCCTTTCTCTCCCACTTAATTTGTTTATTCAGAAGCATTTCAAATGGCAAATTAGAGGCATGCATTAAACTACAGCATATAACATATGGAAAAAAACAACTTACAGCCCCATCTCATCACTTGTATACACCGTGTGTAAAGAAACTGGCAATTTATCCACAGCTTGCAGTTTTCCTGAAATAAACAATCAAGTTTGAAATAAACAACCAGTATTTTTCCAGAAATAAACAATCAGTCAATGCAAGCTTAATTCTGGACAACTTTTCAGCATCAGCAATATAACCCAGTGGGACTGCCAGAAAGAGTTGTCCAAGACAAGCTAAATAAAATTTTTATTATAAGGCAAGATGCTCCTTATAAAATCATGTTTTCAGAGAAGGGTTTGCCCAGTCTCTTTTTTTTAATCATCAATTAGATACTTCTTCAAACTGTAATTTTGCATTAACTTAAAAAATACTAGTGTATTCAAACTCTTGTGGGGAACATCATATATCTAAGCTTTGAGTACAACACCACTGCAAGAAAACAATCAGAAACTCCATTTAAGAATTTGTTCTTGATACTTACATGGTGTTGCATGTCCTTTAAAAAATGCCTAAACTAACTTCATGCATGTGCAATGTTGAGATCCTTTCTCAAATATGTAGAGTGAAAGCCTTCCAAAGACAGAAATACCATTGGCGAAAGCTTGCTATGAAGTAGGTAGACAGTATTAGTTATAAACTACAAATATTTTTTGTACTCTAAACCAGAATATGATAATCACAGTCCAGCAGCTGTGACTGAAGGAAAACCATGTTCATGGTTAGCACCATGGGAGAGGCAAGATGGTACTACCAAGGACAAAGTCCAGTAGTCTTTACATTAAAGCAATGATGAGGGTATGCATGACGCAGTCTCCCAGGTACCATGCAGCCCTCTGAGACGTGCTCAGGGAGCTCAGCCTTGAAGTTTGACAGAGGTTACAGAATCCCTTAGATTAAAAATCACTTTTGTTTTCCAGTCCTATAGAGAGTGAAAACAGAGTGATGGACAGGCAGTTGAGAATCTAGCCCAAACCAACATATGAAATTATACAGAAACAACAGTAAATACAGTAATTTCTAAAGATTTATTTTTTAACTCTCTCTGTCATTTACAAGAAAATATTAGTCACTAGAAAATGTTTTTGCTACTGCTTTGTTGTGTTCACGCTGCAATTATGACCTTCTCTTATCTTTTTATAAAAATGCTAGCAGTATCATGGCTTGTGTTGTTCAACAGCAATTCTCATTTTCACAGTTCCTTATCACACAAACACATCTTTATGTTTCCACATCATTGCCACCACTGGAGAGTGAAACAGTTTTAATCAAACAAGTGCAGGGCCTACAACAACTGTTTTGACTGTCATTTAAAAACCAACCTCACCAGCTGAATAGCTGTAGAGATATCGATCGTATCAGAACAATCAGACCCAGTTCTGACCCAGGCTTCGGTCCAGGAATGAGCTCACTGTGCTCCACTGATCAGTCTTCAGCTCACCCCTCCTACCCTAATTTCAGACACATCTGTCCATGCCAGGCTTAGCCCTGAAAAGGAATCTGAAAAGAAACAAGAGGGAGGCTGTAACCGAAATCACCACCAAGAGTTTGCATGTTTCTTAGGTTTTATGTCAACTCCACAATATCTCAAATAAAGAACTAGATGCCACACCAGTGAAAATTTAATTAATTAGGTGAGTAGTGTAGATGTGCTATCCTAATGTTACAGCTTCTAGTTTAATGGCATGCCTTTTGTGTCTAACCCCAGGCTCCAAACGCAGCAGCCAAGAGAAAGAAAGGAGACCTTATTCAACAAAAGCACGTACAGGAATGACAGGGGAGTTGATGGAAACATCTCTATGTAGGAGCTGGGAAAAAAGTATAGAGTGGTAATTGCTAAAACAATTCAAAATGGATTAAATAACAGCGCTGCAAAAGTAGATAACTCACAATGAAATCCTTTTTCTTCAAAGGCTGAGGCAGATGCATGTGGATGCAGCAATATATACAAATCCACCCAACTTGTGTGCATTACACTGGAAAGAAACACATGCATGTTAAAAGTCATAGGAAAAACCTGTGCTTTGTGTCATGTATAATTTTACTAAAGTATATTAAAATCTTGAGACAAATGGCTTATTAACAAATCTTTTGCCCTAAATGATGGCAATACTGTAGCCTTCTGGGAAATGAGAAACAAGATGTGTTTGTTCCTTGCCACTTCTGTGTCACATATATGTCATAGAAGGGATGAAGGATATAGCACAATCAGAAATTAAGCTTTGCTTTTGCAGAACTTGACAGATCAATAACATTGTAAAAGTATTTGTCTGACTGGAGGCTTGGGAGCAATCAATTAGAGATATAAGAAAGGATGCGGTCTTGTGGAAGACAGAAGCTGAAGTAACAGTGACAACTTCCTAGTCAGCTCCTTGCCACAGGGCAGCCTACCTTTGGCTGTGCAAGTCTAGAAAAAAAGTGAAAACTCAGCTTGCAAATCACAAGGCAGTTGCCTTGAAATATGTAAGGATGTAGAAATCATTATTGCAAACCAGAGCAAGATTGTTTGCATGCTCAGTAGACTTATCATCTTATCATCATCTCCTTATCATCTCCTCTGATAAGTAAAAAACTGAAATTTCTTCCTGGGGCATTTGCTTTATTAATTGCTTTACTTGAATTTACTTGAATTGTTTTACTTGAATTGTTTTACCTACAGCCAAGATGTGTTTTCATGACACAGATAAAATTATCAAGTAATATGGTCCTGTTTAAAGGTTACCAAAACCCAAATAAATCAAACCTCTCTTAGTTTCCTTCCACAATTTAGTTCCAGAGTAGAGTTGTTAGCAAAAAAAGTTCTTAACACAGAATAGAATGAACCCAAGTTCCTACAGGGCTGTGCCCTCAGGGTTTATTAGTCCGCTGCAGGAATTGTTTTCTGCCATTGCTACCTTACAGGTCAGTCAGCTTCTAGGGATCTGCGGAACTGTGAACCCCCTTTGCAGATGCCAAACTCCTTGTTGTCCCAGGACAGGCTTTGCACAATCATTAGTCTATAGTGCAATTGGAAGGGCAATTAAAACCCAAAGCATTCACTGTAGCTAGCAAAAAGCCATTGTAGAAATGCAAAAGTTCAAGATAGGTGTAGGAAACTGTTCTGTCATCAGATAGATGGGGTATAATAGTGAAGAGGTTCTACAATATATGCCCTTTCAACATCCATCAGTGTCATTGGCAGGTGCCATTAGGTGCCACTGTTCCCAACAGGAACATCTGACATAATGCACCTGTGAAATGGCACGCTGAAAGAAGTTGAGATGTAAAGAGAACAAAGCAGTTACTTTAATTCATTATTTATCATAACACAGCCTCAGCAAGTGATATTTTCCATAAGGGACAAGGGTATAACCTGTAACCTAATCCCAGAAAGACGTTCAAAGGTGCTGAAATAAGAAGTATGCTCTTGGAAGACTTAACACGCTTCCAAAAGCCAGAGAAGTCACATTACTCAAAAACTGGAGAGCTTCATAGGTGGAAAGAATGTGAGTTGAGTCACTGGCCCAGTAAATGTCTCACTCATCCTGGGCAAAGCCACAATGCTGATGAGTTCTTCATTGCACTGTCTTGTCTCCTTGTAGTTGTCTCACATCCGCTCTGCACCCGTTATCTCATCTCATTACAGCATGATCTAGAAAGTTACCATGACTTATTTTGCTGCAGGCTGACAACGATGTTGACTCATTAGTTTTTTTTTAAATATGACTGATAGTTGTATGTCTGTGTTTGAATCAGTCATTGATTCCCTGGCTCTGTCAGACACATCATAAATGTTCCCTCAGTTCCCCCAGATTCTGTCTTTGTTACTTTGCACAAATGGTTATTTCTTTTATCCCTTCATTCATCTGGGGGAAATTATGGGTATTTCTTCCTCTCTCACATAAGACCATGTTAAAGTGGGCATTGCTAATGCTTTTGAGAAGTTCTTGATGAATTTTTAGTTGAAATCAGTATATTCGCTTCTTTCAATAATTGCTCTCTTTCTACAATTTGTACTTTTAATTCCAGTTGTTCCCTACAGCTAATGAACATGCTGCTTTTCTGCAAGCATTGTGATTTTATTGTTTTTTCTTTGTTTAAAGCTTAGTCACACCATCCATCTTGTTTTATTCTTTCTGACAGCCTGTTTCTAAATGATAAATTTGGTGATACGATGTAAAATTCTTTCAACTATTCTTCCTTTTCCTATTTTTGCACCATATGAGATCAGCAACAGGAACATATCTTCAGTGCTGGCAGCTTCCTGGCAAGTCATGTTTTTGTAACTTTCAGACTAAGTGCAAAAGCTACACACTTGTCAGTAACATTTTTTAACAGCCTGTGATCCTCTTCAACTGTTGCTGTGCAGCCACACATCTACTGATAACATTTACAGCACCTGGCAACAATGGCAAACCACCCCTCCATTCGAGCTGCTTTGGCCTCACCACTCTGCCACTCCTTCCAGCTGCAGTGTTGCACCATCTGCTGTTTGTAAAGCATCTCCTTTTAGTGTTATTTGTAGTTCCTGATGATCGGTTTTAACAGCATTTTATGGACAATGATAACCTTCATGTTCTGGGAGGTCTTGTCCAGATAGCTTTCATGGTACCACTTGCTGTTTATTTTCACAGCTTTTGCAGCAATGTAGTAATTCTTATTGCCATAGTTATCCATATGCCACTCTTATAACACATTTTACCTCGCTTTTGGGTCATTTGTGATGTTAATGTCACCTAGATTTTATTTTGTTCGGGACTAATGGCTCCTGTTCCTAAAATGCGACCACAAAAATTTATTTGCACCCATAATACCACTCTGGCCCACTCACATTTAAGTACTTGAAAACAACTTGGAAAACAAAGTACTTGCTGTAATTTTCAAAGTTTGGTCATTGTCTCTGCTCCCAGATCCTTTCTGATTCTTAAATAACATAAGATTCAGGCCTCCATCAAAAGCAGAATCCTCTCTTGTATTGAAGTACACAGAAGTATTCAATTTTTTCAAAAATTAAGATACTTATTAAAACCTTTCCATGTAGATGATCCAGCCCCAGTTCTGTAAACAATAAAAATTTTGTTTCGAAATCTGCAAGAGATATCACAGTCTATTACTTTAAATCTTAAAATATTCTGAATTTAAGATAAAACAGTTTAAAAATATTTAGTGGGCATAATAATTTTGTATTCAAGATAAATAATAATAACAACCTCAATAGATTTCAGATAATGTCAATTTACAGAGGGATATGCAGTAATATTTTTTCAAATGATATTTCATATGGATTATGAACTTTGCCCTTGATATTTCAATAGGAATTAAAGTAACTGTCTTGCCAGACGAATATTGTAAAAAAAGCTAGAAAATAGCAGCTGAATACACATTCAAGACAGCATGCTGTTTTGAGTTCTTTTATCTTATCTCAGAAAGTACATCTCAAAATATTTATGAGAATGTTGTCAGCTCCTGCAATTATTTGTTGCTGGTTTTGCAAGGGGGTTGAAGCCAGTGATGCCAGAATGGTTGCTTTTTCCCAAATGTCACTTTTTAGTGAAATCTCAATCAGATGTCTCCATGCTTGGTGATGAGCAGCAACTGAAATGCTGCAGGAGAGAGTCAGGGCAGGAGGGTGCGGTAAGAGATGCGGGGAGGGACACAGGGAGAGAAACAGGGAGGGTGTCTCCCAAATCTTAATGGTCTGTGAGGGGGCCACCAGGGTCCCCTATGCCCTTCCTGTGTCCTCAAATGTGAAAACTTGAGACACTGGCAATCATTTCTCACCAGAAAAGGAGAACTGCAACAAAAGTTGAGTGAACTGGTTTCCACAGAGGAATCCTTGTTCTGTTGGCTTCAACAACAACCTTGAAAAGCAGATGATGTGGGGAGGTAGTGTGCTAAAGTTAAAAAACATACCCATGAAAAAAAAGAATCACATGATTTACAAACTCAAGACAAGATGAAGGGAGCACCTATTTTTTTTCTTAATGAAATACATTTCTTTGTTCTGAGTCATTCAATGGATTTTTCTTGTTTACTTTAACAAGGACCATATGCAAGTTAAATACCAGTGTATCAATGACTTTGTACTTGCACTAGCAACTTTGAAGATAGTCAACTGAGACTACTAGCTAGTCCTAGTTTGAGCAAATGGATTAGGGCATCTTTAATTTATGAATTTTAAAAGTCAGATCTTTCCAAATTAAGGATTCGTATGTTTTTGTAGCCTCAGGGAAGCAGCCAGCTGTGAATGGCTAACCTTTATTGTGTGATTTCTGTTCAATTCTATTTAATACACAAACTTATTCACCATAACAACCACTGAAATTGTGTGGCATGAAACAGTAAAAAAAAAAGGAGGGACAAAAAAAGGCAGCGATACCCATTCTTGAAGGAATACTAATCTGAGCAAACTTCAATTCCACAATGGAAAGATGTACAAAACTCAGAACGCAGACAATTTTAAAGCCAGAAATACTGGAGCCATTCCTCTTACATAGATATAAATAATGATAAACCTGGTAAAATCTGTTGAAGTAAAGTACAATGCCCAATTTTAGCTTAAATTCTGTTCTGTCTTTTGTGAAAGAAATAAATCATAATGCTCTGTGATATTAGATACATAGGCACAGGGGAAAATAGGTTCATAAGATATATTCAGAATAGGAAATGGGAAAATAGAACATAAGAATGACTGAATTCCTTATAAGTTTTTATCACAATGTTTGCATTTTTCTGTATTTTGAAATGACAATGACATTAAACTAAGTTTTGACTACGTACTAATCCAGCAAAATTGAATAATGATGCTCACTTATCATGCACTATTTAGAGAAAGTGGAAATCTGAGCAAGGCTGTATACCTTACAGAAGACAAATTACCTTGTAAGGTCTTAATCAATTATACCTGATGGTTTTGATGATGTTTTAATATACAGTTTTGTATTTCTCCTGACTTCATATTTAAAATACATTGACATAGCTTCATTAAATTTACAAAAGGGAAGACTGGATTGCTCGTATGATTAGGCAAATCCTTAGACAACCTACTGGCTAGTGAGTCACCTATGAAATTGTTGCTGCCAAGCAGTGAATTTCATGTGTATTTTGTCATTGTTTACTTGCTTGTCATTTTGAGAAAGGCTTGAGTAATAAATGGTTGTGTGACCTTTGGGAGATTTCTTGAATGCCTAGAATCTGCAAAGATCAGTAGATGGCTGATACATGATCTATAATATTTCCTAACACAACTATTGTCTTTGTGGAGTTTGGTACCAGCAAGTGCAACTTATAGCACAAAAGAGGAGAAAACTGGCCAACATATGACACACATTCTTAGCCAAGGAATGAAAAAATGTTTATCCTCATACACAACCAAAGCACTATGACACATTAGATTCCCTATGTTTTGTTAAAAAAAAGAGGCAAGCAAACAATTTTTTCCTCAAATTAAATGTCTCTTTTTGTGCATTACATGTATGATAAAAGTTCTCCATTTCGCACTATGCATTTGGTTCTTCCTTCTCTTATGTCCTTTATTCCCTGCCAGCACATTTTTTATTTTCATTCTCCTTCAAACTAGCTTCAAGTTTCCTTTCCCCTAATCATTTTTTTGCTGAACTAGCTTTTTTGTTTCCCTGATAAACCTTAGCTGTTTTGTCTGTGTGACTTTCATACAGTCGCTCCCAAGCACATTTTCTCTGCAGCTCTTCCTTCACCCTGCTTCTCTCTTCCAATGTCTTCCATGTCCCAGGCAAGTCTTCTCACTGGCAATTCAAAAAACCTCCTTACTGCTCTGGGGGGTATCTTTTCAATTCTCCTTGTATGAGTTCCTTTCTACCTCACTTCGACCCATTTCATCTGCCGCTCTATTTGATTCCTTCTCTTGCAGGCATCTTCTTCATGAGTTACTGTTGGCCTGATTTCAGAGCAGTTCTTTGCCCATTTCTTGATCCTTTTGTCCCAACTCTCACATATACATGTTATGTTTGCCTATAGTACTATTTCAAGAAAAGAATAGAGGAACTGGAGATGAGATCTGTAACAAGACTTAGGTCATACCTACCTTCATGTTACAAAGTGCTGAAGCTAACAGGACTGGTCACCAAGTAATGCCATGGAATAGACAAAAAAACCTGACTCTGGGACAGCTTCCCTCTACACATACCACCTCTAAGCAAAAGGGGACCTGCTTCCCTCTGCTATCCAGGCGATACGATTCAATGGTGGCCTGGAACGATCCCCTCTGATCACGAGAGAATGTCTTCATATTTGTTGATACCCAACCTTCTTGCTTTTTGGAACTGGTATGAACAAAGTTGTCAACTATCTATCTACTACAAACTGAGTGGAGACATTGATTCATTTCATATGAATCACTAAAAACGTTTGACCATTACTTACTGATCTGAAATACACTCTAAAAAAGATGAGGACATAGAGGTTCTGTATTTCATTACCACTTTTCTTAACCACCAAGTCTTAAAAACATGAAATACTATGACAGTCCTCATGAGAGTGTCTGTAGCTATGGACTATCAGTTAACACTCTACCCCCTCCCCAGCAAAAACATATGTGTACACTTTTGTAAAAAGAATTTACATTACAATATTGTACTTCCTGAATAGTTGGAATAATTTGGCCTCCAGAAGTTTTAAAGTGTAATTTGATTGTATAGAATCATAGAATCATTTAGGTTGGAAAATACCTTTAAGCTCATCAAGATCAACCATAAACCTAACGCTGACAAGTCTACCACTAAACCATGTCCCTAAGTGCCACATCTACACGCCTGAATGCACATGGACAATACATTTGAGTTGCAAAAAGATTTCCATCCACTGCCATGGCCTTACACATTACAAATAGAATGAAATACTTTCTTAGAACTTTCAGAACCTTATTGTCACAGGACATTATTTTTAATTGGAGCCAATGGCTTTGAGTGGCATTTAAAGTGTCTAGGACATGTAGCAGAATACAGCCATTTGCCTATGTACATAATTTGCCCTTGTGATTGTATAAAAGAGTCCTTACTGGGCTTTGCAGTTTGCGTAAGTCAAAGCAAATTCAATATGCTGTACTTCTGTGGTCTGGAAAGCAGATACAGTTCAGAGGTTTCATCTGGTTTCTCGTCACAGATCTAATAACGTCTGGTAGGTGACTCACTGCTCCATCCGCTCTGGTCATGAGTGACTGAGACAATACAAAACACTGCAAAAATAGGGACTGTTAATTAGCTAGATCTTCACAAGTTAAAACCTGGAGTACCTCAAAAGGAAAATACAGTCACAAAGCAATAAAAGTGAGATCAAAGCACATTCATATTTCAAATGCATAGCTGCTACTTTGCTAAATAATGTGCCATTAAAACTGAACAATATTTGTATTTGCATAATTCTGTTTTTCCTTAGTAAAGTACAGCTGCCACATGATGACTGTATTTGAAGATTGGCAAGTATTTACTGTGTGCTGATAGGTCAATATTTCATAAGTCCTTGTCATATGATAATCTAACTTCTAGAAAAAATTATGATCATCCATAAGAAGGCCAAAAGGACATAATAGAGCTCCAATCTGCAGCTGTGAAGATAAAACTAACACAAGTCCCTTTCTTCTTTTAGAAAATAAAATGAAGTAAACCACAAATCTCTTCTTCAATCTGTTAAATAAAAGCCCACAAGGTGTTCACCTACACCCAAACGCTTCTCTGGTTCTGACAAGGTGCAAAGTTAAAGACAATAACTGTTCATAATCAAATCTATGTGTGATACTCTTGCATTTTTTAAACAAGGTCTTACTGTCTTGCTACTTTGTGATTCAATCAACTTTCAGAGCAAGTTAAATTAAACTAGAATGAAGCACAGTTATTCCCAAAAAGTATTAAATTGGGAATTTTTCAGGACCCATAATTCCAGGAAAATTCTGTTGGTATTCCTCTCATTGCAGTGAGGTTTTCCCAAACATATGTTAGCATTTCTGTGTCCTTAACACCTATTTACTTGAGCAAGACCTGTCAAAACTATGATCATTAAATGATTCTGCTCTAATTGCTTTGAAATTCCTAATTCTTTCCTAAATTTTTGCTAAAGCTCCTAGATCTCAGATTGATTGAATCTTAAAAATTTCATATATGTTTAACACATAAAAATGGTCAGAAAGTTAAACACTGAGCTGACCCAGCAAAATAACTCTGTGGTTTTTTATACTTACAGCTATTCAGTCCTGACATTTACAAGTTTCCATACTGTAAAACCTCATGTGAGTAGAAAAATATTTTTACTACATCCCAGAGCTTTGTAAGTCCAAGCAATCTGATAAAACAAATGTCCCGTAAAAAGAGTAGACAAGCAATACTGTTATCACATCTGGATCTGTCTGGATAGTGGCTCTCCCATGGAAGACCCCTAACTGATACTGAACCAATAAAGCAATCAGTTTTACTGGGGAATAAAACTTACTGCTGACATGCTAAACAGCATTATTCAAGACTGTAATATTAGTATATAAATTCACTGTAGACCGTAATTACTTGATTTGTCACTTTTTGTTATTCCACTTTGTCAGTTAGCTGCCCTGAGTTTGATTTGCCCTTGGCTGATGTCACTCCTGGCCTTTCAAGCTGCTATTAGCAGGGACTCGGAACAACAGAGTCTCCCACAGGACTTCAGCTATGATCCTCCACTGACCACCCCACACTGAACTGGCCAGCTTTTTGGTGAGCCTCATACCAACATCATCATGGGCCACAAACGGGTACTTTGGTGTAGGTGTCCTGCATACTTGGGGAGTGGGGGATAGGAGCACTGCAGGGAGTAAGGGGAATAAGGGAAATTCACTCTGCAGATGACAGGGTCAGCCCAGGAGCAAGGAGATCCCTTGGCAGTATCAGCCACAGCAGCCCCACTCCAGCTGTACAGCACAGCCTCCGTGGCGAAATTCATATGAACAGCCAAGACTTACACAGCTTAAAAAGGCAGAAACTGCAAACTTCACTGGTGGTAATTCCCTCTCTCAACTCTGCTCTCCCTCTCTGATGCTCTCCTTTCCCCTTCAGCAAGGAGTTTAGGCTTTCAGTTTCTGGATTTTTTGCCTGCTGGTGATAGATTTTTGTCTTTGTTGTACAGTTGCTTGATGTTGTTTATACTTACATACTTTGTAAGGCTGCCTTTTCTTTTCATATTATAGGTTGTACATTAGCCAGACATCTTGCTATTCTTTTTTTCTGCAGCTAACTAATTGATTGATTGTTCTCAGTACAATTGTTGGAAAGGGAAAAGAACTCAATTAATTGGTAAATGAGCATGAAAAATAATATATGTTTGAAACATGGAAAACAGAATATAATATACTGCCTTTAAATGAATAAAAAATGTGTGGGAAAAAGTAAATCAAAGATGCACAACTCCCTACCCTGCTGCTTTGAGGAACACGGTCTTTTGTCTCAAAACTCATCCAACCAGAAGGTGGTTTCTATTCTCCAGAATCAGTGATTCAGATGATGTCTGCCTTTGACAAGAGTGCATTCACCATGACAGGGGGCCACTTTTGCTCATATCCACCTCAAGGGTCTTGTATTGAGGCTGACCTAAGTCTTACAAATACTTTTTATGTAATATCTCTGGGATATGCTTTTCCTAACTATGTTTACAGCTCAAATTATTCCAGCTTAATATGATCTAAATTAATGTCTAAGAATAAATTATATCTTGACAAAAAGATTACATGTGTTTTTGCGTAACATATGTTTTTTGTGTAATGTATGTGTTCAGGAAGAGATATTCTTTAGTGGTGTCAGTTTATCTTAGAAAAACATCAGCTCTCTGGGCTGCACCTTAGCTATGAAAATGTGTTATAGTCCAAAACATATTCCCTGACATCTTTTACCTAACATAACAAACAAGACTTTGCACCAGTGCAACACAAGAACACACAATATAGGACATAGTTAATTCTTCATTCTCAGAAGCACACTTTTAAACAGAAGTAGTATTTTCAATACAGACGTGCCTTTCTTCCTGATGTAAAAATGCAGTAGAGACAACCTGATTACAGGCTTCTGTTACATTAAACACAGATGAATTTTTATCTTGATTTTTTTTGTGGTTGTCACTGTTGCTTTAATCATACAAGATAAAAATGGTAGAACAAATGACCAGAAGAGGTGATCAATATTACAAGCTCCTTCTGATCCTCAGTAATTCTGTTTAAAGACAGAGTCCCACTGAAAGTTACGGGAATTTTTCCACTAACCTCAGTGAGAGATAGTCTAGGTTTAACATTTTCAGTAAAAGCAATTAAAGTACCCAAGGCCCGGATCTTGAGGTATGTCAACATAATTATACAAGTGTAGCTGTTTTCTGTACTACGTAGCTATAAAGGTGTAATTTTCTACATGGACATTAAAATTCTGATGAAAGAAAAATAAACCAGTAACAGCTCTCATGTTAGCTGCATGCTTTGCTATGACTTAACTATAACTCAAAAAAGTACCCGGGTACTAGAACAGGAGGTAACTTAGGGGTAATGTAACCATGTTAGAATAAATGCACCCCCCCACAAAATTTTCCATGCAGGTAAATCCTTTTACATAGGCACTCAGGCATGACCCAAGAAGGAAGATAAAGATTAATCATTATTAATTGTAAATTTTAGGTGCATTACCATCTATGACAATTTTTCCCTCTTAGTTTGCAATTTCCCTGTACCCAGCAGATCAAGTGATACTGAGGGGAAAAGCACCTAGCTCCAAACACTGGGAAGAACCTAATCATGCTGGGAATAACATCAGGCTGCTAGCATAGCACTGTACCCTAACGTATATACCTGCCTTTCATTAAGACTAATGAGCTTAGGCACAACATGGGGTCACTGTGAACTAGACCTGGGTCGTGTCTCACCAGCTCAACACATGAGTAAGGCACACCAGCCTCGTGCCCATGGCTGTCCTGGCAGACACAGTTATGGGTGCAGGGGACCTCAGCAGGTCCAGGGCAAAATGCAAATCTAAGCAGGTGCTCTAAGGTGCTACAGGTTGAGCTTAGAAGACGTCATTTGGCCCACCTGGCTATAAACATTGCCAGTCTAAAGCCTTGTGTGCACAAGGAAATTATTATGAAGTAAACCGAGGTGACGGTGGAAAATCCCCAGAGTTATTCTGCACTGACTTCAGGTGCAGATCTTCCATTCTGGGATATCAGGGCACCCTCACCACTCAGCTCAATCCCTGTCCAAAGAAAGCTCATTCAGAAGAGCTAGGAAAACTGAGTTCAAATCTGTGAAAACAATCAGAGTAACTGTGATTGCACTGTAAGCTTATTATGCAGTACTTGTCCACATTGAAAGATGAATGTAGTCTTAATTCCCTGCAACAATACTGAATAAAACATATGCTGCAGCATCTTGTTAATTGGTCAAACAATGCATGACTTTGTATCTTGTTAGCCCTGTCAATATGAGGGTTGGGTTTTTTAAACCACATTCATCAAAGGCAGCATAGGAGGGTCTTGCCTGCAAGCCAGGGGTTGGGACTGTTGCCCTCATCTTACAGCAAGAGAGGGAAACTCTAGTTCCTGTCCCACCTCTTCTAAAGTATTTAGGCAATTAACACTTACATATGCTTAGATTGTTTGGAAAATTGGTTTGAGGCCCAAATTTACATACATATTACAAAGAAGTAACTAGCTGCTATTCCATTTATTTGGGGTTTCGATGACTATCTTTGGGAATTTGGGCCTCAGGTCTTTCATTTAAATGTTTTCTGTGTATTCAATCTAACCTCCAGTTACTCAAAGCAAAGAAAACTAAAATTCTAAATGTTACTTAAGTGTCACCTGTACATTGTCAATATTATTAAGCTGATTTGAGGCAGTGGATGAATTGGAAACCTAACCATAAATACAGAGATGGAAGAGAGGAGTATGTTGTCTAAACATTTCTCTGCCAGTTCGGGATTGTTTCATATGCCATATTTCCTGCAATGTGATGGAACATAGTTAAACTATTAATTCATTCCATATAATTCCTACCATTGTTTATTACTTAAATTGTGTAGTATAAGAGGTTTACATTTAAAAAAATCAAACTATTGTACCACTAAACTAAGATTGATGGTGTGTCCAGAATGAAACCTTCTGTGGCACTGAACAGAAGTGCAATGTGCTGTGGCTGGGAGACTGAGGGACACAGGGCCTTCCCATCTCCACTCCTCTCCACTGCATTTCTGGTAGCATTCAGAGCTGACTGAAGCTGCCTCAGGTTGCCAATAACACTGGATTTTATATTGGTGATTATTGTAAAAAAGCACTTGCAGGAAATTTTCAGGACTTAAATAGTTTCTGCAAAAATACTTTACTCACTATTACCTCTCACCCAGGATCCAAAATAAAATGAGATGGATAGGTCAGTTCCCTCTTGGCATAACGTTGCCGCGGAGCAGCAAGCCGACTGCAGCAAAACCAGCCCATGAAATTCCTGGGGTGCAGCACGAAGAGGCAAAATAACGTGGAAATTGGTGAAGATGCACACAGATAGAAAATGATTATGTTCTCTGAAAATTTTTAGAAGAAAGTTTGAAAGAAAACAATCAGAGAGCGTGGGGTGCTGGCCAGCCAGATGCAGGACGTGTCTCCGCTCAGACCTAGCTGATCCTTGGAGCTGAAAACATCTTTTGAAAGCCGAAGGCTGGAAAACAAAATACATAACGGAGATGTCAGACAGCTCCCACCATCCTCTTCGCATAAAACCTGTTTAAAAAAACCCATCAACTGCTCCTTCCCCTCAGCATCTACTTCCCCCCCCC